>JAQIUQ010001550.1:1362500-1696108 GCA_030378365.1 Hybognathus amarus
ATGAATAAAGTTTAAATGAGGAGAGAAAAGAGAGAAAGGAAGACAGTCTGACAGAACCCTAAAATGAAAGGCGGTGAAACTTGTCCCTTGACACCTTCATGAATAGTGAAACAGGAGTAAAGGATGATAGGATGTGCTCTCCACATCCGTCATGGTTTCCAGTTGCTTTAGAGATGCTTCTTATTCAATATTAGCTTACACGGCCCACAATAACAGCGCTAGCCATGGACTTCAAAGCCATTCACTGCTTGCTTTGAGATAAACACAAATTCAGCTCAGTTCAATTAACAGTATTTCCTTAGGTCTTGTTGAAGAGTGTCTCCTGATCATTTCAACCTTTTCACAGGTTTTGGTACAGCACTTTTTGAATTACTGATATACTTCTGAAAAAGAGTTTTGTTGTTCCAACCCCATAAGAATTTTGTTCATCTTCGAAACACAAATTAAGATATTTTTGATGAAATCTGAGAGCTGTCTCACTTCTTCATAGGTTGCTAGGTAATTTTATCTGCCTGCCCAGAAAAGTAAGTCAACCTTAAGTCTATTAATCTTTTCAGAATAAAATGAATAAATATCAAAAATTTCAAAAATATCTTAATTTGTGTTCCAAAGATGAACTAAAATCTTACGGGGTTGGAACAACATGAGGGTGAGTAAATACTGACAGAACATTTTGGTTCAGTACCTTTTAGAACCTTGCATAAACGTATTAGTAACAACAATTATTAGTGAATGAGATAATGAAATTCTGTCTCAATAGATAATTCGTGGTCGATAGTTAATTGACGGCTGATATTAGATTACACACTGAACTAAATAAATGGATAAAATGTTATAATGTACTATATATAAAAAAAGATATTCATTTTGAGATTCGCTAAAGATTACATTTAACAGCATTATACTTTTTTTGTGTTTTTAAAGATTACCTTTAGAGTAAGTATTCTGGGGTCAGTAAGATTAAAAAAAATATATATATTCTGCAAGGATGCATGCCATGAAATTGATCAAAAGTGACAGCAAAAGATTTCTATTTCAAATAATACTGTGCTATTGAAAAAAAAATTACATCACAGTTTTCACAAAAAGCAGAAAATCATCTGAAATATCATGTGACGCTGAAGACTGGAGTAATAATGCTGAAAATACAGCTTTGAACACAGGAATAAATTACATTTTTAAATATATTCAAATAGAAATCTGTTATTTTAAAGGGTAAAAATATTTCACATTATTATTGAATTTTGATCAAATAAATGCAGCCTTGGTAAGCATAAGAGACTTATTTAAAAAAATATCCTAAAATATTACCAACCATGCATTTCAATTGCATTTCTACTATTTTTACTCATTTTAATAAACCAATATATTTTATATACATAAAAGACTGATTTATATAGTTCAGAAGTTTAACACAACTAGGGTTGGGTATCGTTTGAATTTGAACGATTCTGATTCCGATTTCCAATTCCTTGTTTTCGATTTCCGGTTCCTGAACGATTTCTGATTCCTATTCTTTTAAGAGGCAGGGTCAAACAAAGTTTAGCTAACCTTGCTAACCAACGGTCTTTCTGAAGGAAATACTCCTTCTGTCACAAATACTCCTTTGTCACAAATTTTGCATTTTGCAGAGATTTCGTTATTTTTAGAAAAGTGAAGCCACACTTGTGGACCGCCGACGTAAGCTACTCATGTTCGACTCGCACGGTTATGCCAACACTTCCGGTAGACGCTTCTTCGTTGGTGTTGTTCAGCGGTTTCTTCTTTCGGTCGGCGGACTGTGAATATCAAAACTAGGAATCGAAATTGTAACTTTTGAACGATTCCGGGAAAACGAAAAGTTAGTCCCTGTTCCAATTCGATATTCTAGTTCTCACACCCAATCCTAAACACAACCTACTCTAACTAAAAAAACAAAGATAGTAGAAGTGTTGGTGTGTTGGGGGGTGATATGTACATGTAAAAGATAGAAGTCTCAGTTACTATTAATGGACATCTCAGCTTTGGTGGAGGCTCATAATACATGATTTGTAGTGTTTCCTTTAATGTTTTAAATTGTATTTCTGAGAAAAGAGGGTTGCTCTGGTAAAGACTTATGGTAAAGTGCTTTATAACCCAACTTTAAAGGCCACAATTTCAAGCCAGTTTCTCTGAAAGTGGCTAAAAATAAAACATAGTGAAGAAACTACAAACCCAGAAGGTTTCAGCTGAAATGAGGTGGTTTTATATTACCATTTTCCCGTTTGTGTATGCCAAATAATCAGTCACTGGATGAGTGTGACATTTACAGGGCACTTACATCCACTTTTAGATGGCTCATAAATACCAAGAGTGAGACTGATGGGGGAAAAGCAAGTGTCCTTACTAGCGCCTTACCGAGGGCTGAATTAACTCTATAATGGAAGAGCAGAGCATCAATACAACAAGCGATACTAAATATCTCACATTAGCTAAATAGATACGGTAAAACGCATTTACCCATTCAAACAGGACAAAAATGAATCCATTATCAGCGGCTTCTACACTGGGCTACAGGTGTCAAACAATTCAGAGCTGGAACCGTTTAACTCTCAGTGAAAATCCGACACTGTGAGAAGTCCTCAAATCTCTACAGAGGTCTGACTTACTGGTGAATGGCTTGAAGAAACTTGCGCTGATGTTTCCTGACTTTGGCGTGGTCCATCTTCCTCACCAGCTTGGTGTTTTTATAAATGAGCCACGTCTCCCTGAGAACATTAGCAGCTGTGTTTTTCACCTGTGGGAGAGAGTTAGCATAGTAGCATTTATCACACGGTTCTGCTGAGGCGTCCTGGGCCCTGATGTTTGAATGTGACTTACTTGGTTTGCATAATATGATTTAGTGTAGAGTAAACCTGGGATTTCTACTGGAATAGTTATCTTACTAGCAATCAAACAAGCTAACTAGCTGCTAGCAAGCTAAATAACTAGATTTAGCTAACTAGCGGCTATTTTTAACGCAATACATGTGAATGGGACAGGGTCTCAGAGACAGGAGCTGCAAAAAGTCACACAAAACAAAAAGCGCCATAAAGGTTCACCAAGAACATCAGCTTTAGCAGTATATAGCACATAGAAGAATGCTTGGGAACCCTGTTTGAAAAAAAATCCTTAAGGTAACACTGTCAGATTCCAGTCGTTTTCTCCATAGGAGAACTGATTTTTAACGAGTGACTTTAAACCATTAAAAAGATAGAACTACTGTAACAGTTTTTAATCAATTGTATATGCTTTTGTTGAAACCATCAGTCTACTTTTGTTTTCAATAATTGTGTTCAACGTGGAAAAACTACATTACCCATGATTCTGCAATGATTCTGAATCGCGACAAACAAATTCTCACTGAAGAACTTTTAAAGAAATATTTAGCGTCCACCCACTCCTATGAGGCACTGCAAATGACAAGTCTGGTTTCTCAATGGCTGCATCCGAAATCGCATACTTACTTACTATATAGTAGGACAGTATGTGACAAAAGAAATATGTCAAATTCACAGAACTCATAAAAGTTTAGGCAAAACGTACCTGGATGACCAACTACTTCCGTCGAGATTCTGAAGTGTGCATGAACACTTTACTATCCCATGAGGCCACGGGAGAGGATTTGAGAGAAATGGCAGTGAATTGACGCTGGTAGATCACATGATAAATAATGACAACGAGGCGAATCTAGTTTGTCCAGATTACATTCATACTACACACATTCATACTATCAGAGAATGTCTAATTGAAGAGAATTGGCACTGGCTGGTTATTTCCGGGTTCTGGACTGGCTGCAGTAACACATCCCTGTCCATGCGGGGTGCTCGCTGTCGAGTGCAGAATGAATGGGAGTCAATGGGGTTTCACCCCCAGAAATGGTGAAATGGATGTAATTTTTTGTCAAGTAATTTGAAAGTTGCAATTAAAAAAGGAGGGCTAGGATAATACACTCAGCTGAAAATTGCATTTTTAAGTTCACTTATCTGATCTAAAAATCCGTTCAAAAATGTTATGACGTCACACAATAGCAGAATGTTAGCGTGTTCCGGCCAACAACGGCCTAACCTGTAAGACATCAAAAGGACATAAGTACTCGTTCATTTGACTATATTGAACTTGCCGGAATCAACAATAAAATGTATGTTGATTTAACGACAAGCAGGTGAAAGAGACACATTTAGCCGTTTAGCCCCATAGACTCCCATTCATTCTGCTCTCGCCCGTGATCACCTCCAGTGGAATTCTAATGGAACTGCAACCAAGATGATACACAATATAGGGCTAATAGGAAGTGCCGAGGCTTTGTTAGACGGCTCCGATACTATATGGAACATACTTTTTAGTGAATTAATTACTTATTAAAATTTTCGGACACAGCCTAGCCTATATTTCCCTATATTTGCAATGCTTCATGGGACTGTAGTTCTTTCCATCATAAAAGCTGTAAAGTACACAGTCTTGTACTTTTGTCTTTTTTGCTTCAATTCAAAGTTTATATTGTTGTGATTCACCTCATAGCTGGTTGGTTTGCTTCATGGCTTATTACTTGTATACATTTTAAAAAACATCTTTTTGAAATCCCATGAAAATAACTTCCAAGGCAGCTCAAAAAGTGGACGGCCACAGTTGCCCTCTATTGGCACGGCATTAGGATTAATCCTCTGTTAGTTTATATGACTAATCTTTAAATTTGGCCCAGAGAACTAAAAAAATTCTCGATATGTCCAGCCTATTCCTCACATTTCTATCATGCCAAACATTATTCCTGATGATTTTTTTCTCAGAAAGCTTATAAAACCAACCACTAAGGTGAATTTGTTTATTCTGAGCATGAGTGTCACATTAAATTAATTCACACATTTTGTTTATATTTAATAAATGCATCTTATTTTCCACTTTGCATAAGCTGGATATTATTTTCACAGGTTTGCAGGGATTAGGAATGAACTGTGACATAAGTCGCCACAAGGCTAAGATTCGGGTTTTCAGACTTACCCTTTTTGTCAGCTGGGTGTCCATCATAAAGTTATGTACATGTTTTTCGGCTTTGGTTAATTCCAGTTTTTTTGCGACCACAGCGACCACCAAAAGCAGTGCATCCGGCACCCTGACAAGACAAACACCAGCCTTAAACACTCAGTCAAAAACAAAAGCTCTGTTACGCAGATATACGCTACTAACCATGATGCCGGTGAGGAGACACACCCCTTTCCCACAGTATGTATTTGGAACCATATCTCCATATCCAATCGTTAAGAAAAGTTATTGAGATCAACCACATGGCTCCAAGGAAATTGCTGGTTACATCCATATTGTCATGGTATCTAGTAAATTGGTAAATGACATATTAGAAAACAACTCCAGTTATTAAACATAGACTGACTTAATTGTAAGTTAATAAATCAGCCATGAAAATGTAGCTAATTTGTCTGGCATTATAGACGCAAGTGGTGTTGACTGACTCAACAACAGAGTATTGGACATGCTGTTGTTGCTGTAAGCTAATACTTAATTGGCTAATTGAGAGATCTAGCCTGTTGGGACACAATTGACTCAGTTTCCAAAGCTATTTAACTGCAGTTTAAAGGTTACGCAGTACACCGGTCTGCATCATGAGAGATGTGATACTCCATAGGCTTTAACAGCTTGAGAAAAAGGCACAGTATCTTTTTTCTCCCTGAAATGATACATTTTGATACTTACGTAGATACTTAGTTTGTAAAAATCACCTAGTAACCTAGTGTGAATTATTAGATTTGTATATAATGAAACATGAATTCCTGATAATTATATAGTTAATATAAGAAAGAATGAAAAAAACTTCCAAAAATCACCAAGTAACTAGGAATTGTTATTTTTTGTACATATATATTAATTTGTAATTGTGAGTGTGTATTCTAAATAGGCCACCAATGTTATTCACAACATGATAATGATAATTATTGTAGTTATATATTATATGTGTGTGTATGTGTGTGAAGTACAACCTATATATATATATATATATATATACATATACACACTATGGCTCAAAAGTTTAAGATTGGTAAGATTTTTTATGTTTTTAAAAGAAGTCTCTTCTGCTCACTAAGGCTGCAATTTTTTGATAAAAAATACACAAAAAACACAGTAATATTGTGAAATATTATGACAATTTAAAATGACTTTTTTATGTTAATATATATTAAAATGTAATTTATTCCTCTGAAAAAAGCTGAATTTTCAGCATCATTACTTCCAGTCTTCAATGTCGCATGATCCTTCACAAATCACTCTAATATGATGATTTATGCTCCAAAAACATGTATGATTATTATCCATGTTGAAAACATTTTTTTACATTTTTATTTCAGGATTCTCTGATGAATAGAAAGTTCAAAAGAACAGCATTTATTTAATTAGAATCTTTTCTAACATTATAAATGTCTTTACTGTAACTTTTGATCAATGTAACTCATCCTTGATGAATAGAAGTATTGATTTCTTATTTATTTCCCCCAAAAATAAAATACTAATTCTTACTGACCCCAAAATTTTAAAGGGTGGTGTTTAATGTAACAAAAGCTTTCCATTTCAGATAAAAGCTGTTCTTTTGAACTTTCTATTCATCAAAGAATCTTGAAATAAAAATGTAAAAAACTGTTTTCAACATGGATAATAATCATACATGTTTTTGGAGCATAAAATCATCATATTAGAATGATTTGTTAAGGATCATGTGACACTGAAGACTGGAGTAATGATGCTGAAAATTCAGAGGAATAAATTACATTTTAATATATATTAACATAAAAAAAGTCATTTTAAATTGTCATAATATTTCACAATATTACTGTGTTTTTGTGTATTTTTTATCAAAAAATTGCAGCCTTGGTGAGCAGAAGAGACTTCTTTAAAAAACATAAAAAAATCTTACCGATCTTAAACTTTTGACCGGTAGTGTATATATATATATATTCTTTAGGTCTGACTTAAGGATCTTGTCAGAGCAACAAAGTGGTCCACCTTTCGCACGCCCTCACAGTCCAGGCGGCGATGATCCACAGAGAAATGGTGAAAACCAGCAGCACTGTCCCGGGACATATAGTCATGAGGGTCTTCATTACAAAGCGTGTGTTGAAGTTTATCTTGTTGAGGGCACCTATACTGCGTGATCGAAGCATCGGTAAACAGTTTGCTATGCAGCAGCATGACGCGAGCAATGAGGTACAGACGGAGAAACATGGGAATGGACAGGATGATATCCACGTCGGCGTCCGTCTTGGAAGGGGCGTAAGAAAAGGCTAGCCGCGCCGTCCACGTGAAGGTGTAGTTGCCCGGGATGGGGTGTATGGCGCACACCAAGATCTCCAGACAGATGAAGAAGATGCGCTCGTAGGTCATGGCTATCCTCCAGTCGTCTGCGGCGTTGTCCACCATGAATAGCTATTTGGAGAAAAAAAAAATGTAAAAGAATGTAAAAGCAAAGCTGTAGAAGCAGGAAAAAAACAAAACAATTTCATGTTCCTCCAGAAATGCAAAACAGTATAGAGTAAGAATAAGAAACTTAATTCAATTTAAAATTGTGAATAATAATTATGTAATATATTTTTTTTAAAATAGAATTCTATGAAAATAAGTCCAAATATCTCATATATTTTTGCACCTCAAGTATTTTTTTCTTTAGCAGCAAGGAATTATTCAGTGCACATCAGTGGAAACCCCACTAGACTGTATTTTCAACCTTGGCCTGTCAGATTCTGCCAAAGTGCGTTGCTCAAAGGCTTCTCTCGGGTTTCTCTCCATTTGACCAGCGGCCATGGAGCCACACTGCTTTATTCCACTCGTGCTACATAGAATCTCCCTCTTTCTCCTTTTCTCAATCCCATAAATATTTTCATAATATAAAAGTCTGCTTCTCATTAGTGCAAATTTCACTGTTCACTTTTATAACAGCTATGGTTCCACAAGTATTTTCCCATTTTTAAATAATTTTTAAATAATAAAAAAATTCCCCTTGCAGCATCATCTCTTCTTTTCTCTGATGATGTCTTTACTGGCGTGAGGGCGGGCAACCCGTCACTCACATGAGATCCACCAATAGCAAACCACAACCATCCAATCAATTCCCTGTGTAGTGTGTACAAAATCAAGTCCCACACTTAATTTGTCCTTGTTTGAGAAGCCGTTTCACACAGATATAAGTCACAACAGAGAAGAACACAATATTAAGAATCGAATACTGGTACGTTAAAATGAAGATAGATCAAAATCATGTTTCAGCGCAGTCCTAAGAATGAAAAACACATTCAATAAGTCACTGCAAAATTATGTAATGAATCAAAAACACCAGTAAAATATAACACCATTCCCTTGTAGTTACTGTTTTTTTTTTTACTCTAGGCTGAAACAATAAATTTTTTGACAATATATAGTTTCTTGCAAAATATTCAGACATATAAAAATTTGTTCGAACTTGATGTTTGAAGCCCAGTTCATACTAATGCAAATGCTCGGAATGAAGACGTGGTCAGATTTTTGAATGCACTTTTCATTGCTGTCAAATCAAGTATTCATGATTAATCTAACATAAAAGTTTATGTTTATATAATATATGTGAGTATATATATATATTATACATATATATATATATATATATATATATATATATATATATATATATATATATATATATATATATAATGCATTTATTTATATTATATATACATATGTATGTGTGTGTATACACAGACCAATATATATATATTTAGGGGTGTAACGATACACAAAACTGACGGTTCGGTTTTCCCACGGTTTTGGCGTCTCGGCTTGGTTCCGATTCGGTTTTGAAAGCTAAAATGGCTTTTTTTTCATTCTTTTTTACCAGTGGTTTAATGAAATAAAAAAAGGTCTTTGTCTTTAAATTAATTCAATTACAATTTAACATTTCACAAGGATTAATAAAAATCTGCTAATGCTGTAAACTACATAGGGAGCCGCACATTACTATAACATTAAAGGTTGTAGACTTTTAACCTAAATTCAGATGCTATTTATTTTTTAGATATAATAATCAACACACAACACATTGTATGAAAACATGTAAACTGAACATAAGGCAGTTTTTGCATTAACTTGTGTTTTTACTCTTATTTGTTGTTGAAATATAATAATTTACACAGTTGTAATTTTCATGAAAGATATTTTAAACATACATTAAATAATCAAGATGTCATAAACAGGTTAAGCAAAATATAATATACATAGTGCATTTATAGGAAGTTGAGGACACTGAATCACTTGCCTGTTGAGGTAAATATAATGCTAGTGACAAGCTATGCTGTTTTATTGACGTCTTTCCGCGGCTGAAACACTGACTAAGCGATTACACGAGTTATGATGCCTTTCAGTAAGTATACTGTATCTTTCAACATACCTTCAGGTGTCTTTTCTGTGACTGAGGAAGAGATGATCGTTTTACTGCGCATGCTGCCGCGCTGCCGCTTGAAATGAGGAGCCGTTATAGTAAGCCCACAGCGATCTGTCACGCCACATCAAAGAGCGCCAAAACGCCATTTATTGTTTCATTTTCGTGATCAAATAGACAGAATTGGAAAGATTACACCTTGCTTGTTATTTAAAGTAACAAAACATAGAGCTTGTTTTTTGGTGTTAATGGTGGTTAGGCTACAAAACTGAATTCGTTGTGTACTGTATACATAAGACGGGTCCATAGAGAGCCTAAGTCCCTCCCCTTCCGGTTGACCACCATGGGACCTTATTTCGGAAAAATATTGAATGGTAGTCAATGGCGAGAGATAACAAATATTTTGATTTCCTTTAAATTGAGCCCTGAATTTACACATATGATGTTTGTCAATTTAAAAGATACATTTTAAAGTAAAGAAAGTCGCAGTTTGATATAAAACTGTTGAGATATAAGACTGTGAAAATACGTAATTACAAAGACTACAAATCCCAAAGGCGCACATTTTCTCTCAATGAATAAAGCGAACTTTACTGAGGCTATGTCATTGTTTCTATAGTCTTCCGTTATAATCGGTAACGTTACCGTCATGAGTGTGTTGTTCCAGACTGCACACACACAGCAGCTGATCTCGCTCGTTGTTTCGCCTCCCGGGAGATGTAGTTCATTGAGGGTTTTTCACATAAAACTAAAAGTTACTCTTCTGTTTTATGACGAACTTGCGACTTTCTTGACTTTCATAATTATCTTTTAAATTGACAAACATCATATGTGTAATCCAGGACACAGTTCAGACAGAATAAAAAGATAAGTTATCTCTCGCCATTGACTACCATTCATACTTTTTCCGAAATAAGGTCCCATCAACCGGAAGCGGAGGGCGGGACTTAGGCTCTCATTGAGCCGGGCGGGGCCGGGGAGCAGGGGGCGGGGCGGGGCGTGTTCGGTACGCAATGACAGTATCGCGATTCGAATCGTGAGTTCAGTATCGCGGTTTTTCGGTTCAAAAAATCGTTACACGGTACAACCCTAATATATACATATATATATATATATATATATATATATATATATATATATATACACATAAATAGGAATATGTAGACACAGAATACACAGAAGATCTAGATTCGAACGGGTAACTTTATTTATAATCCAAGAGGTAGCAATCCATAGAACAAATACACACACACACACACACACCCAGTGTTAACATGGTGTGCTAACATATAGCTGCAGGATATATACAGTATGTGTGTATATGGACACGTGCACATGCACACACATATAAAAAATGTAATACTACACACAAACACACGCACATAATATGTAAACAAACTTTTATGTTAGGTGCGATTTATCTTTTTGACAGCACTGTGTATATGTACACACACACACACAAACACACACACAGAGGCCTATAGCTTAACAGAGAAAAAACAAAGTCACACAGTATTTTCATGTTTTCAAACAGCCATTCAGATTTTTGTATTCCCTATGGTATTTTTCAAATAACACCAAACACAAGAGTAGAGACAAAAGATCATCTTCATCTTCTATTCACTGTAGCTTAGGAAAATACTTTGTTTGTGAATGCCACCAAGTCCTAGTTTTATGTCGCAGCAGTGTCTCCAGGCACAAGACCAAAAGCACAACTCAGTTTAAGTAGATGTGCAATGGAAAAGAAGGAAAACAGAGATTAGTACTCAATCGACGGCAAGCTAATATTGATGTCAGACAGAACAGACCCATTCAATTCTAATTTCAAATGTTTACCACACCAAACATTTGTGTTGGGAGTATGTAAACTCTTTTACATAATTTGCAATGCTTCATGGGAATGGGCAGTCTAAAGGCTGGCCCACACTAGAAGATTTTTTCAAATCTCATCAGATTTTCAAAATGTGAGAGACCACAAACATGAAGATAAATAAGGCATACATTTAACCGGTTTGTTCCTCTAGTGTGTGTGGAGTGCCACGATGTGATGCACACACACACTAACAGATTAATTCACAAACAACCAGAGTCCCTGCTGAGAACACGGGAAATCTCACAAAATCTCTCGCAGTCAAACGTGACTTTAGAGTAAACAAATATGGCGGATAACCAGCAAGAAGAAATAGTGATAATAGTGTTTAGACAGCTTTTTACAGGAAACTTGCAGGTAAAAAAACGGTTTGGATGAAGTCACAGAGATTGTTATGCTTTTGTCTACCTTCAGCTCACTTTCTGATTTGGTATCGCTTCGTTCCACGTAACAACCTACAGAGCACGTTTGTCCTCGGGGTTCCCTCGCACAACAGGATTTCTGATCGTAAATATTCAACATGTTGGATATTTACGATTTGAGATCAATGCAGTCCCGATGATTAAATCACTCTCACACATTCACACAGGGCTGCCAACTTTTGAGTTAAGCTTGGAATGACAATTATTGGGATCACAAGAAGTGTATTGTGACTGTCAAAACATTTGGTAAATAAAATTTGATTAGACAACATGTTACAATGTTTACACGGTACAATGACTGGTATTGTGTTTTAATTAGGGCTGGGTATTGACACAAATTTTACAAATCCGATCTAGATTCAATTTGCTTCAAAATCAATTAACTGTGATGTATCAGGTACAGTGCATTTTCATTTTCTCAAATGCTGTAAACTATACAGAATACCCTGTCAGCTGGCACTATAATATTAAAGGTAAAAATTAACTAATATGTATAATACAATTGCATATAATGCAGTTTTTATTTAATAATACTGCTATAAAATTATAATATTTTTGCAAAATGCGCCATCTGGAGTTTATTCTTCTAGCTGAATAATGAGTTTATGGTCACTGAATGGCTTTTCTGAGGTAAATGATATGTCACATGTATGACGACATATGTTTAAAAAGTTGGTCAAAACACTGATTGAGCGATTACATGAGACGTAATACTTTTCATTAAGTTGTACTCAACATTCCTTCTGATGTTCATTCATGTTTATTTCATGCTATAACTAGTAGTAAAGAGGAAGGGATGATCAGTTAACCTGGCGCTACAGTCACGCCACATTAAAGAGTGTCAAAACCACATCCATTGTTTGCATTTCATGATAAAATTGACAGAATTAGAAAGCTGACACTTTGTTTCATATCAAAAATAATAATTATAACAATAAATTATTCATATAGCACTTTTCAGGCATAAAATGGAGTTCAAAGTGCTTTACATAAAAATTCTATAATTTAATATCAACAGCAACATCACATTCAATAAAAACGCAGCAAAATAAATCAAATATAACCTTCTCTAACTTGTCTGTCTTACTGCGTGAGGATATGGACGTGTGGCGTGAGCGATTGAGAGAGTCTCATGCTGAATGTGTGAGAGTTGGCAGCCCTGCCTCACACTGTATGAAAATCTGATTAAATAATCTATAGAACTATCATGATAATCTGGGACTTTACCTAGGATTGCCAGAAGGGAAAATTGGGCCCAAAATTCACCCGATTACCTTGTGTGGGTTTCTTAAAGGGTTATTACACCCAAAAATGAAAATGATCCCATGATTTTACTCATCCTCAAGCCATCCAAGGAATATATGGCTTTCTTCTTTGAGCCAAACATGATCAGAGTTATATTTTAAAATATCCTGGCTTTTCAAAGCTTAAAATGTGAGTGAATATTTAGTGAGATTTTCAAGCCCCCCCCCCCCAAAAGCACATCCATCCATCATAAAAGTAATACACACAGCTCCAGGGGTTTAATAAAGGCCTTCTGAAGCGAAGAGATGCGTTTTTGTTACAAAAATATCAAAATTGGTACACTGAAAAAATATTTTCATTCATACAATTAAAAAATTTTAGGGTAAAAATTTTTTATGTCTATGAAAATTATTTTATAAAACTTTTTCATGTTAAAAGAAAGTCAATTAATTTAAATTCTACATGACAGGATCAGTAAACAACTCAAACAGCATTACCAGCTTCACTTATTACTGACCAGATTTACTTTATTTCATTTCCGTTTTGTATGAAATCAATGGTAGTATTTTAAATTCACCATGATGGTGGTTAGCGTTTGCCATATCTCCCAGAATGCATTGTGGTATTAATAAATTATGCAGCTGGATTTTTTTTTTGTAGCTTGTGAGTTCATCTGATTATCTGGATATGTTGTTTGATTGTCACCATTGTTGAGATTTATATGCTGTTTCTTGATGTCTGTGTGCATCTAAATAATGCCATAGATGAAAGGTTGTTTTGCGCTGGCCTGAGTGTAACCTTGAAATTGTACATTCATCGAAACTATTTTTCTTATTTAAAAACTCAATGAAAAATATTTATATTTAGCAATGTTTTGAACAAAAAAATAACTTGAAAAATACAACAAATAATAGTAAACTGAATTGAACAAAAAAATATTAATTGAATGAGGTACTGCTTGAAAACTTTTTTTCAGTCACTGGCTTCCGTATGCAAAGTCTAGTTCTATCGGAAGAGTGACCTCTGACCCGACGCTTGACACATTGATGGACACAGAAGTGCAGAGGATAGAGCAAAACAAAACACTGGTCACAAATTAGAAGTCTAAAATGAGAATGTTTACAGAGAAATGTTGGAGGAGCTTGAGTTAGTTGTTCAGCCCTATTTGTTTGAACCGCGAGAGTTGTCTACTCTCACCTAAGCTTAAACGCGTCGCTACGCCTACATCATACGTCATGGACATTACCAGAAGCTAGTGATTA
Organism: Hybognathus amarus; assembly: GCA_030378365.1. Lineage (NCBI taxonomy): Eukaryota > Metazoa > Chordata > Actinopteri > Cypriniformes > Leuciscidae > Hybognathus > Hybognathus amarus. Next base: position 1,376,706 of record JAQIUQ010001550.1, read on the forward strand.
CGGTTTATAAAATTATAAATATGGATATTTATCTTACAAAAATGCATTGCTTCGCTTCAGAAGGCCTTTATTAAACCCCTGTAGCTGTATGGATTACTTTTATGATGGATGGATTCAAAATCACTAGTCACTATTCACTCCCATTATAAAGCTTGGAAGAGCCAGGATATGTGTTTGATATAACTCAGATTGTCTTTGGCTGAAGGAGTAAAGTCTAGGATAGCTTGAGGGTGAGTAAATCATGGGACAATTTAAAATGTTTTGGTGAACTGAACCCTTTAATTGGTCCAGGTCTTTTCAGCATTATGAAGAGTGTAGATTTTCACTAGGAATTCTTCAAAAAATGAAGTTGAAATCTCACTGATCTTGATACAGTAGGTCTGTCTTGAGGTTTGAAAGGTTTATTTGTTATCGTCGAAAATTGATTTCTCTTTTGAGATAGTGAATGGTATTTTACTAGCGGAAGCAGCCGTCAGATCCCTGCCGTTCTGTGCCGATCATCTGCGGTTTCATCCTGTGCATTCAATCACCTCAAGGTACCCGACAGTCAACATCAGCAGAGAGATATTTCACCAGAGTGGTGCAGTCAGCACAATTCAAAGGCTTCGGCTGACAGATTTTATCCAACAAGACTGTGGCTATCTGATATGAGAAAGGCGCAAACGATGAACCCGGGTTTCTTGCCTTCTCAAAGCACAAGGCCATTTCCCAAGTAATGGGTTTATGCGGTGCGTAACTGAGTTATTATTTAATATGAATCTTGCTTGAGGCGTTAAGAGCTAGCTTCAGTGCTGTCCTGTGGTTTTCTTCTCGCTTAGTATAGCACATGTCTATAAAACCTTAACGCTTGGACAGTTTAATCACATTTATGGTCACTTATTTACTCAACCTGGTGTGCTGGATCCACAGTATCTGGATCATCATACAGGTGATGTCGGAATGAATCAGGTAAAACCGCATAATATAAACTTGCACCTTGCCAAATAACCTTGATTTAAGCCTTGATTCCTAATCTCCAAATTCCTCAATAAGAAAAACAGCACCACTTCTGGAGACAAATGAGATTAATAACCTGGATCATACAGTATATTCAGTGATAATACATTAAAACATTAATCTAAATGGTGCTTGACCGTACAAAAAGGTGTTGACTGCCAGCACATTGCTATACTGTTGCTAATGACTTCTGAGTAGTTATTGGCACTTAAGTTACATGCTAGGATGTTCTGGCTAGTTGCTAGGTGGTTGCTATGGCATTCTGTGTGGTTTCTAAGTGGTCGCTAGCCTGCTCTGGGAGGTTTCTAGCTAGCATTGCTTTCTTCAACAAACTGCATGATTTGAGGTATTGATATCCATAACAGAGAAAAAGCAATGATTTTGCAGCAAATATAAAATATATATTTATGTTTTGTATAGCAAAAACATTAGAGTTTGGCAAGTTTGATTCATTTCCATTAATCAGTGCAAACTGTCCATTTCCCTTTAAGCTTTAAAATAAGAGAATACAAAATAATTACAAATTTAACAAAATGAAACTTTTATTGTACGACACTGCCAAAATTTCATATTGTATTTTTATATTAGTGCATAAAGGGTCATAATGGAAATTATTATATATCATTCTTCTTCTTTTTAAAATTTTTTACTGTATTTTACTTTTTACATTAAAATGATGTTTACCTGGTAGATTTTTTATTTATTTTTTAAAGCAAATACATATATTTTGAGATTAAACATTAAAAAAGAAGGCTGGAAAATATTGAGATTGAAAAACATTGAGCTCTTTTCTCAGATGAGCAATAATAATGAATGGTGACAGTCACTCTTGCTTTAGCGATCACCGCTAAAAAATCTTGAATCGTCGCACAGAAAATAAACCCTTCACGCTTCAAAGATTTAAGAATGTTTTTTTAGCCCAAAGACTAATGACAAAATGAACATCTCCATTTTAGACCCTCGCACTCCCACCTACATGTTAGTCACATGAATCATACAGTCTCAAAATACGACACTAATCCCTCATATTCATATGACGCTCATGCAAACATAAAAACACACACTCCTACCACATACTCTAATTCCAAAGAATCCAAATAACATCAAAACATGGGATGCTCCCAAACATAAAAATAGATCAAACCCAATCACGTTTTGTTTGGGACATTCTCATCTACACTGACTCACGACAGAAATCGTACGGCCAGAAGGAAAGGAGATTTTAGAGCAGATAAGACACATCAACTGTCTTAAAAGGTCTGACAATTGCCAAAGATGCTGTAACATTAACCAGCCTGTCTGTTAGTTTGGGCTGTTGTTCGACTTTCCGTGCGAGTGTAACTTAGACAGCGAAACACAAGCTGCCTTTCTGAACGGTGACAGACGCTGTACTTACTCAAAACTTAGCAACAACAACAACAACCAATAAACCACACAGCCTGCACTCAGGATGATAAGCGTGAAGCTTTAATTTTGTTCATATGGGCAAAACATGTCATCAAGACACCGCTTTTAACTTGCTAGCTTCAAAACGAAGCAATTAAACATTTAAAAATGGGCTACGTGAAGGAAACCTACTTGGTAGGTAAAACCAATTATGGTAATGGATGACCTGCAATACAATACTCAAGGGTGCTTCACCTTCAAGCATCCAATATTCCAACTGAGTGCTTGAGCAGGTAGTTATGGAAAAATGCTGAATTTGACAACAGAGGGGAAGGTGCACATGTAATGGCCTGGTTACAACAGCTAAGGGTCGAGCCAATAACCTCAACAAGTCCGAGAGCGTGACGGCGGCAGCTAACTCAACCAAGGCAAAGCAGAAGTCCAAATATATAGAAAATTATCATTTTAGATTTTAGTGAAATGGATTAATGTTTTTAGGGCTTTTGAATCATCAAAAAAATCTTGATTCTTTCACATAGGATAAAAAAAACTACTTCATGCCTCAAAGCTTTAAAAAAAAGAATCATGAAAACAACAATTGAGCAAAAAATGGCCAATTGTAGATTTATTTCCCTACTGTTAAAGTTAATTTTAGTAAAACGAATGCAGTAGGGGTTTTGAAAATGTTTCTTTCTGACATTTTTTTATAAAGTTTTGCAATACCTAAGATTTTAAACTTAATATATAATTATATAATAACATATTTTATTAATGTTATGTTTTTGCAGTCAAACAGCATTAGAATCTTTAAGTTTGATTCATTTACATTTACAAACCATTTCAATGTTTCAGAACTGAACTCAATTTAATGATTGCCTTAAATATATTAAAATGTTTATATATATATATATATATATATATATATATATATATATATATATATATATATATATAAATAATATATATATATAAATAATATATATATATATAAATTATATATATATATATATATATATATATATATATAAATAATATATATATTTTATATATATATATATATATACACTATATATATATATATATATATATATATATATATATATATATATATAATGCTGATAAATATTATCGTGCATATGGGGCCTAAATAAAAAAAAAGGTGATTTTTATTTAAAACTCATTTCAACCTTTCTCGTTGTAATGTTCTTTGAATTTTAAGTAATTTTAGAACAAATACACATACACTGATCTACACTCTAAAAAATGCTGGGTTGTTTAAGTCCAATTTTGGGTAAAATACTGGATCAATTCAGCCATTAGGTTAAAAATGCAATATAAAAATATAACCCAATGGCTGGGTTTGTTGACCAAAAATTGGGTTAAAACAACCCAGCATTTTTTAGAGTGTACATTATATCGTTACTATATCTACAATATATACAGTAGTACATGTATTTGTCAGTTAATATGACATTTACACTGTTGCATAGCTTTTATAACAAGAATTGTATCACTTAGTAATGAAATAGAAATTGAACATATTTTAAAATGTACAATTAAATAATTTACAAATACATTATAAAACTACTATATATATATAATGTTGCTTATCAAGTCTGTTAATGTTAGATTTACTGGTGACGCGTTTCTATATTCGTGTATGAAGGCGTCTGCAGGAAGATGTGTAAGAAGTGGCTCCATCACCCCCGGCCTCCTCTAATACAGCATGAGATACGGCGCTCAGCGGAATGATGGATGCAAGGCTGACTTTGGCAGAGCATGTGGATTAATGAGAACCGCAATAAAAAACGGCCTAAACTGATCAGCGCAAAGCAAGGTCGATGGCTCTTCTGAAGCGACCGCACTCACTGTTGCCTTACCAGACCTGAACTCTGTTAAAACACAGAGACAACAAAATATCCATTAAACACATGTCCATACAGGGGGATTGTTGCTCTGTGCTCCTGTTGACATTTCGCCTCGAACAAGGGCACGGACAAAAGGTCGTCTGCCTTCGTGCTACCCGTCTGTCTCAGTAGGCAGCAGGGGTTGGTTACTGGTTTCAGAAGAGCTCAATATAACTAATGGAGCATGGCTCAATATTTAATCTGTGTAATGTAGAGAATGGGAACATATATCTTGTCGCTAAGAAAAGAAATCGCTCAGTCTCATTAGAGAATTAGGTAGAGGTTCAGCCCAATTACAAATTAATGCAATGGTTAATTTATGATATCAAAGTGGGTCCTAAGAGGCCACTTTTGCTAAGTAAATCCTCAATTGTGGGTTGCTTTCAGCTTTCAAGTTTCTTTGAAGGAGACGCATGCTTTCAGAGTTTGCATTTGTGTAATTGAACGCCGTCAGTAAACGATGACAGCTGTTGTTTTGTTAAGTCAACGGTAACTCAATTCGAACTCTGTGTGTCTAGGGATTTAAATTCAAAGATGTATAGAATAAAATAATTTCATATAAAAGGCATTGGTCAGGTCAAATTAAATGAATTGAAAATTGAAATACTCAATCCATACTGTAATTTCGCTCTGAGAAAACGCATGGGTCACTGGAGGTTTCTTATTTTAATAAACTGTAAACTTGTATTCATTTTAAATACAAAAAATTACATTATTAAATCCAATTATTAAGGGAGCGTAAATCCTATTCCTTTAACTTGAATTTGAATGCACACTAAATGTCTTCAAATGAAATTTTTTTAAAGTTTTTTTTTTAGAGCCCAATCGATAAAGGATTTTGAAGGCCAACTCCAATACAAATATTTGTTGGTTTTAAAATCCGATATGCCGATATATCGGCCGATATATATATATATTTTTTTTTCGAAACGCGCAACAAAACATTAACAGATTTTCCTAACATTAGTTATTTGTAGTTATTTATGAGTTTTTACTAAAATAATATGATCATTCATTTTAAAAGAATTTTTTTTCTTTTATTGTCACAACAGAACAGACTGATGATAGTGGCATTAGCTAGCTTTTTGGTTAGCTAGTCTATGATGAGACATAATTTAGCAATGGAAGATGTCATACTGCAAAGTGTAAAACATACATTTTCAATATAACAGGCCAAGGAGAGATGATACGTCTCTAGAGATGATATATCGGCCTGCCGATATATCGGTCTGGCTCTAGTTTTTTTATAATGTTAAAATGATAAAACATAACATTTTTCGGAGCTACTTGAACGTATACATGCTCTAGAATTTTAAAATATAACCCAGCAGCTGTCTCAAATTAATTTAATTAAAAAATACAGTTTAAATTAAATCAGCTGTTGTTTAAATAAATCTAATAAAATCAAGAAGCTTCTAATTGAATCTCATAACATCTATTCTGTAATCCAGCTCAGTGAAAACTCAGGGGTCAGTGGTGAAGGATGGATACGTGACACTCAGCAGTCGTCTCGGGTAGAGTTTAGTTGTCACAGAAAAAGGTAGTGCACATCTCCTATAGTGCATCAGCGAATGCTCGCATGCATTAATCACGCGTTTCTGCCCTATACGTCGCGTTAAACACACTAGAAAACAAGTGATTTGTGGTTTAATTGCAGCTAACAATTATATAACTGCTGCTGCAAATGAAGGTTATTAGTTAAAATAATGCAATACTTCTATTTCGTATCATTATGACAATGATGTGCATGTATTTCTAAATGGGTAGGGCCCTGGCTGGGTACCTTCAGAAAGGCACATATTTCTGGTAAAGCATTCCCATGATTGATGTCCCTCAGAGGCATGTGGGCCCTAAATATTACAGAGCGCAACTGGCTCATGAATACACGCCGTTATAATTCAACAGTGTGAAAAGTAATAAAACTGCTCAGGCATTTATGGTTGCTCTTAATGACTTTTCTTAAGGAGGGGAGGGAGGGGGGAGGGATTTGCATACATATTACAAAACAACGATTTTGTTTCATGTACACATTACACACAAATGTACAAACACACCTATGCTTTCTATATATACTGTGTCAATTGTATGTGTGATATTGAACTTCTAAAACATCTGTATGCAGCGCACAAGCATTATTGTATTAAAGAAACAGTATAACCCCAAAATGCAATTTGTGTCATTTATGTTGTTTAAAGGCTGTATTTATTATTCCGTTAAATACATGGATTGGGCAAAGCAATATAAATTTCTTCTGTGCGTGTATTTCCTACGTGATTTACGATGAATTCGTACAAATTCAACGAATGATTAAAAAGTGTTTAATTCGTACTGAATTCGTATGACCTTGACTCGTATCGACATTCATACAATTTGTCTAAACCCACAAGATGGGTAGGTTTAGGGGCAGGGCAAGGGGTAGGTCATTTGTACGAATTCATACAAATTGGCCAATTCGTAAAATATGTACGATTCTAGCAAATTCGCACGAATTCTTACAAGTGAGGTTGTATGAATTGTTAGGAATTAGCCACTTTTTAATCATTCATCGAGTTCTGGACGATTTTGGTCGTGAGATCGGGTTGGTATTTCTGGAGAAAATGAACCCATGAGCTTGGTGTTATAGCACAGCATGTACTATTTTTTTGGCAGCATAGAATCAATCAATATCTACATCCATTTTGTGGAAAAGAGAAGCTTAAACATTGTGCCAAACATCTCCTTTTAACGTTTCACGGAAAAAAGATAACAACTTAAGGGTAAGTAAATGATGACGTTGATTTCTCATTTCTGCGAACTACTCTTTTTAACACTGAGTTCTCATGAGAATACTTGAAAAGTTGAAAACTTCCACTTGCACCCAGCATACATCGGTGCCACAAAATACTTTTTTATACCCAAGTTAGATCGTCTGGTTTTATTGTCATCATATTGCATCATTATTCTCATTCCTCTCATGCCAACAACACCTAATTGCCTCCACATCAATGGCCACAGTGAGGAAATCTCAACATGGCTCTTTGACATCTCAGGTGGAAGGCTGTTCATTTGCCTGTGGTGTTTTTCCATCCCTGTTCGCAAGGTCAATGTATTGTCTTCTTGTTTCGACTCTTGCGGGATGCTGGATCACACCGTTGAAACCGGCTAATTGAAAGCGACTTCACAGGTCAAATTTGAAGGGATAGTTCACCCAAAAATACAAAGTCATCCATCTCTTCAGCTCTTTCTTCAGTCACTCATATATTTAACTCAGGTGCTGTCTATTTCTTCTGATCATCCTCGAGATGGTTCTACACCTTCATTTCAGTCACCTTCAACTGATTGGACTCTGATTAAGAAAGCCACACACCTGTCTACAGAAGACCTTACAGCTCACAGTCCATGTCAGAGCAAATGAGAAGTCATGAGGTCAAAGGAACTGAATTGTGGCAAGGCACAGATCTGGCCAAGGTTACAAAAAAATTATGCTGCACTTAAGGTTCCTAAGAGTACAGTGGCCTCCATAATCCTTAAATGGAAGACGTTTGGGATGACCAGAACCCTTCCTAGAGCTGGCCATCCGGCCAAACTGAGCTATCGGGGAGAAGGGCCTTGGCGAAAGTAAAGAAGAACCCAAAGATCACTGGGGCTGAGCTCCAGAGTCTCTGAAACCGGCTAATTGAGCGACTTTATAGGTCAAATTTGAAGGGATAGTTAACCCAAAAATACAACTTCAGTCATCATCTCATTCAGCTCTTTCTTCAGTCACTCATATATTTAACTCAGGTGCTGTCTATTTCTTCTGATCATCCTTGAGATGGTTCTACACCTTCATTTGAGTCCAGCTGTGTTTGATTATACTGATTGGACTTGATTAGGAAAGCCACACACCTGTCTGTATAAGACCTTACAGCTCACAGTGCATATCAGAGCAAATGAGAATCATGAGGTCAAAGGAACTGCCTGAAGAGCTCAGAGACAGAATTGTGGCTAGGCACAGATCTGGCCAAAGTTACAAAAACATTTCTGCTGCACTTAAGGTTCCTAGAGAACACAGTGTGCCTCCATAATCCTTAAATGGAAGATGCTTGGGTACGATGCATATCCTGTCAGAGCTGGCCGCCCGGCCTAAAAATAATTTCAGTCATCATTTATTTCACTCACCTTTAAGCTTGTTTCCAAACCTTTACGATGCTTTCTTCTGCTGACTCAAAAGACGATATCTTAAGACATGCAGTAACCAAACAGTTCCTGGACCCCATTGAATTCCATAGTACGGGAAATAATGGAAGTCAATCAACTGTTTGATTACTGACATCCTTCAAAATATCTCCAGTTGTGTTCAGCAGAAGAAAGAAACTCATACATGGAACAACCTGAGGGTGAGTAAATGATGACTGAATTTTCATTTTTAGGTGATCTATCATTTTATCATTCTCATGGCCTTCTCGGACATTAGTCATTGTCAACTACATTACGGCAAATGGTTTGAATTTACCGTAATGTGAGCTTCTACAGGAATAATTTACTGGAAAATTAAAATTCTCTCTCATCCGTCTTTCTTTCTTCCGTGGAACTTGCAAGGAGACATTTTGAGGAATGGTCATGCTGTTCTTTTCCAGGTAAAGTGAATGGAAATGGATAATGTGAAGCTCCAGAAATGATAAAAAGAGCCATGAAAGCAACATAAAAGTATGTGATGCACATTCTCAATATTTGTGTGATTTACATTTAAACGTATGATGTCAAACCTGGTGTGATGTGTCTTGATGCACAGTTTTCCAAATATATACACGCACAACTACACTTTGATATAGTTGTATGCATGTTTATGGTACTTACACTCTTAGAAAAAAAGGGTTTTATATACTAGCACAGGTTCTTTACTCAACTCCAAAGGACATTTTTTGCTAAAAAAGTTTCAATAATGACAAGAAAGAACACTTTCGGCACAAAGGTTCTTTAAAGACTATTATTCATTCATATATTACATTATTATGCAACATTTTGTAGTTGTAATTAAATTATTGTTTATTAAACTGTTGTAACTTAATATTACATTTTAATCATGCAGATTTTGGGGATAAAACTCAAATGGCACTCTTCGTGTGATATTGATTAATTACATTTTTAACCCCCATATCTTGAATTTTGTGATCATTCACATGCATTGCATTTTAGGGGTTCCAATATGTAGCACTTTATAACCTTTTAAGGTTCTATATTGAACCTTTTCTTCTAAGAGTGTAGTTATACTGTATATAAAGAAGCAGTGTGAACGTTCCTCAAAATATCTTTTATATTCTGCTACAGATGATTTACATTTTTTTTTTAATTTTTGGGTGAATTGTCTGAAATGCTGCTGCCTGGTCACTAACTGAAATCCTATGTCATTCCTTTGAACAGGTGACTCTAAAAGAAAAGAAAAAAACAAGCACACTATTAACTAATAACACTTTCTCTGCTCTGCCAATAGCACTACAATCTTGTTGGCACTATGTAGTTACTGGCAGTACAAGCTTATTGGCGCTCCTTGGCCTTATCTAAGTGCTTGATTTATATATGTTGCCATTAACGCAAGTATCACTCAAAACCAATACATCCACTACGGTAAGTCAGCTTCAGTCATAAAAATAAATAAATAACATTCTCATCAGCTAGTGAAAATATAAATGGGCAATTCCCAAGCCAAAAAAAAAAACTGTATGCAATATGCAAACATTCATGTATATAATAATTAAGTAAAAAAGTCCTTATTTGAAGTAAAAAATAAATAAATTAAGCTTTTACGTATTTAAAATTCAAAACCCCGGCAATAAACGTATGTTAATCAGTGTGAAATTGACATGGCCCTCTGTGATTAAATCCTTTAGGCTAATCGGTTCGTCCCACAAGAAATCAACAGTGATATTTCCCTATTGGAAAAGCCACACATGGTTTCACTCATAATAAGCCTGTCTGATTTAACTTGAATGAGATATTTGTATCTGTTTGAAAGTTGAATGAAATAATAATAATTCCAACAGGGTCCCCACACTTTTGACAACTGGATTATGGTTGTTTAATACGCACATAAAAAGTGATTTTTAGTATGTGAATTATTATTTGGTTAATTTATGATTTTAATATGATTTGTAATCAAATTTTCTTATTAATGAATTAATTGTTTTAATTTTCATTATTTTATTCGTTTCTCAGACCTACAAACTTTAAAATCCACTCAAATTTCCTGTTTTCATATGACCATGTGAATACTGAAAGCATGAATATGAAAGAACGAAAAAGAAAGAAGTGGAATAGATCAAATAAATCTTTGATGCTACATTTCCCTTGGCTGCCGAGTATTTTAAGAAACATCAAGGAGACTGTTCAGAAATATACAGAATTTCATTCTCGTCAGCACAGGATAAATGGCATCTTTTGGTATTAATGCATTACTTAATGCAAAGAAATGCATTACAGTGGAGATATAGATGCTGAATTGCATAAACTTCACCAGTAATACAGTAATACAACAATTCACTGATGCAAGGTCATAAGACTGAGTGCTTTCCAAGTCCTACAACCCTAAAGTGAAGTTCTTCTCTCAACAAATATGGTCAAAAATCTTTTAGCACTTATGAATAACAATATGGAGACATTGTACTGAAAGCTTCTACCTAATCTAGAAATTATATTTCTGTTGAGAAAGCACAAGTGCAAGTCCTTTATCAACATAGGTAATAGACTATGAATCTCACTCTGGTAGATTTCTAAAACGATTCTATGAAGATTAATAAATACTCAACTCAACATGCTTTACAGGAATTCAACCAGGACTTGTCTATTCAACTAGCTAATAAACTGTGAACACTTGCTGTTTAAGCCAGGTCAACAAGTCACTGATAGGATTTCATGGGATGATTCCATTAAGCCAGTGGGGAATGGAGAGGATGCAGTGCTGTTGAAAATAATCGAGATTGTAATTCAATGGTAATGGATATCATTCAAGTGCTATGTGTTAAGCATTAGTCTGGAGGAGAGATTGTGTTAAGAAACTCACTGACTCTCATGACAGCAGAACCTTTTGCAGAAAGCATCACACACACACATAAAAACTGCAAAAAAACAGTAAACAGCTCTTGCTTATTTTGGAGTAAGTTACCTGGCATTTCCCTGGCATGATATATGATAATCAATCCAAGAAGAATGATTGTAGAAAGGCTTATCAGGCATTTTAGGGCTAAAGAATACAGTGACTCCTGGAAAAAAAGAAGAAAAAGACAATTTCAGATCATTTGGATTAGTCAGTTTAAACATACACTATGATTGCATATTGTTTAAACCTGTACAAAATATCACAGCAACATATTACAATGTTTTTTTTTTGACACTTTTGTGAGGGTTTGGATTAAGTCACACCTTCTTGTAAATGGTATCACAACGTAAGAACTAATGTAAGCGCATTTGACAGCATCATCAAAAAAAATTAATAAACAGCACAGGACCATTTATTTCCCTGGGGTTTCCCTTACAGTAGAGACACATGCTGATATAACTAATTCTGTACATTTCTCTCAGATGTAGTTTAATTGCTATTTTGTTCACAGATCAACTATCCAATATTGTTTTACAATAGAATATTTATGTAAACTGAGGATATATAAATGTTGTCATTTGGCAACTATATGCCAAATTGAATTGCAGTAATGCATGTCCTCTATAGAGGCATCAACTATATTACAATTATTAAATTATTTGAAATATTTATATAAATGCAAAATAAAAGCCCACGAAGAAGGGTACACAGTTGGTTCTAAAATTGTGGATTGCTTTATCATTTTAACTTGACTTATTACTTACTTCAATAAGAATTTGAGTTTCAACTTGTTAGATGCTGTTGAACTACAACAGTTCAAGTAATTTGATTGGTTGAGGTTCCCAACTTAGTGCTGATATTTATTATAACAACATGATAATATTTTAGTTTGTTTGTGTTTGTAACATTTCAGTGTTTTTCTATTAAACAGAAATGGAGTTCTGAAAGTAATTTTGTGAAATTAAATGCAATTTAATGCACCTACATTATGTGGCCAAATCACAATCATGCTGATATATATAGGCTACCAAACAACAGCACTGCTTGTGTAGCTTCAATATGTAATTAAAAAAACATGAATTTAATTGGAGAATTATAGAGAAAACTTGTTATTGGAAATAATATCTAAGTTAAAAACTCTTCCATAGGGATAGAATGCCAAAGCAAAGCAAAACGTTCTCCAGAAAACGTGACCTTGCCACAGTTCTTCATATATCCACTTTCCAAACTTGTAGTTTTCCTTCGCTCGCTCGCTCGCCAGCAGGCAGACTCTCGACTTAATGAATTCTGACCTAGATGAGGGGGAAACCTGCAGGATTTGGGGACTATTAAGTTACGCACCTTTCCGCAAGCTCCCACTGAGAGTTCAGTTTCAATGACCATCACCACGATCCCAAACATCCCAAAGATGAGCGCGTAGTCGCTCAGTCGCTTTCTTTTCTCAAACAAGGCCCTCCTGTGCCCGAGCTTCTGTCCGATGTTCTGGTTCTTCTTTTTGCCCGATTTGCTCCCGCTGTGGCTACATCCACCCCCGCCTCCTCCTCCTCCTCCACCTCCTCCTCCGTCTCCCGTACCGTAAGGCATGAGGGTGGTGGAGTTGTTCTCCGGCTTGGAGGCGAGCGTGTCGGACGCGTCCGCCGCAGAGAGCTGGCTGCAGTGGCTGGGACTCCGAGTCAAACTCGTGCAGGTTTCTGCGGGACGAGCTCAAGTTGCTGAGCGGCCGCATCACGCCGCCGTTGTATCTGCAGCTGCTCATGGTTATTTGGGTGTATGAGTTACTCTCTGTGGCTGCTGGCCGGACTGCCCCGAATCTGCTGCCGGTTGAGTTCGCGGGGAGGATGGTGGAGGCGATGATGATGATGTCTGGATGAACTACCATGACTAGATGGCGTGAACTCGCTGTATTGAGCACCTTGCCTGGTTGAAGATGAGACGGACGGTGTCCTTAAAGTTCCCAGCGGCGTCCCGTGCGAATACTGGCTCTTCCTCGCATCCTCGCAGGTGGAGGAGTTGTTGCAGGTGCAGTGCCTGATGGAGCGCTCTTCCTCCCGCCCGCAGTAGTGCTGGTGCTGCTGGTGCTGGTGCTGCTGCTGCTCTGGATAGAAATCGTTCTGCAACTGCAATGGGGTTTCCATGTCAGAGCTGCTGATTAAAGCAGAGCCCCGTTCATGCACCCTACCGCAGGGGGCGTTGTGATGAGGAACGGAGGATAAAAGCTGGCGCGAGGATGGACCCACATCGGCTTCTGTAGAAGTGCGAGCGCGCTTCCGATTGGTCGAACAACCCAAAACAACTGGACTGACGTCACGCAAGGAAGGTGGCAACATGCGGTTCAAATGTGCAGACCGTGGTAAGTTGTACATTCATTCACTAGGTAATGGTCTGAGAGGATATTACGCATTTCAAGGCCGACATGAAGGTTTGTTTTAAAAACCTTACAAGGACTTTCAAGCCGCAAAGCTATCAGAAACAATTAAAATCCTCTTCTTTGTTTTGATTATACACCACGTATATTCATCCTCTTTCATATGTGAATATATGTTTCTTTAATATCTTTGATATGAATGTTATCCTTAACGTTCATCATATACAATAGGCTACTTATTAAAAATGTTATTAATGCTGATATGGAATTTTTTTAAACATTATATGTGGAACATCTATCTTTTGAAATGTTACATGTATAGAGGGAATGCATACACGTGACTTTCCCGCCGGAACAACCCCTCTCAGCCTGACCGAGTGGCAAAAGATCTGCTGCGTGACTGGATTTAATAGGGGAAACTGCGAAAATGCGACTAAAACGAACAATTTTATCAATTTAAATTAAATGTTGGACTCAATATAGTGTTCCTTACAACTTACTAAAGATCGTGATCCATGGATATTATTGACATGCAGCCAGGAATCGTGTTCGCCTGACATTTATGTTTGCCTGATTTCAATATTGGGCATAGTTACTGTAAACATAAAGTAAATTTGCCTGTGAATGTTTTATATAAATACAATATAGGTTTAAATCTGGGTGATTACTTATATCAGTGTTATATATAGCCTATATATCATCTATATCGTCCAGCCCTAAAACTTTATAGTTTTTTTCTAGTCAGTGTTTATTAAAAAAAGCATCCAATAATGCAGAATATGGAATGATACATATTTAATTGATGAGTTGTTAATATATATATAACAATACAAAATATATGGGTATGGTTTTACAGCTAAATTCAGCATATTGACACAAAATGAAAACTGCAAATCCACCTTTCGCTGACTGGAGTCCAGTTGTTTCTGTGAATTGCAGTGATCCATTTGCTCCTCTTTCTATTGCAGTCTGTAAAAATATACTTCCGATTTTTTGTCAAATCTAGTTGTACAGTCAATCGCAAAAGCTCTTTCCCACTTTATATGTGTTGTGTTTGTTTTTCGCGGCATTCACGCTGAACACATATACAGCCTATGTATACAGCCGCTAAGTCTTTTTGCCACTCACTGTGAGAAACTGCAGCATACGAGGTGACGTCACGCGCATTCCCTCTATTTATATATATATATATATATATATATATATATATATATATATATATATATATATATATATATATATTTTTTTTTTTAGTAAAAAATTAAAGTTAAAATGTGCAGACATTCACAATCCACTTGGCTATTTGACTATTAATCTTTGGAAAGATTTTGTCTTTATTATCATAATGATTTATAGACTTATTCTTTGACTTATATGAATACAATTTCAGGGTACTGTAGCCTATATGTATCCATGTTTTATTATGAATTTAAATTTTAAGCAGAGAAAGAGGGCAGATGAACTATAAAGCACTTAAATAACTGATGTTCATAAATTCATTTTTATTTCTCTCTCTAGCTTGATAAAAGTCTTGACCAATATAAAGCAATCTCTATAGTTGTAATTGGTGGAAAAGATGCAAAACACTCTTTCTGGTGCATGTTAGATTTGTAGGCGTGCACATTTTTAATTAAAAAAAGATTCAATAACTCATAATTCACAAAAGAACTGGGCTGCATCTGAAATCACATACTCTCTTGAGTAATTACTTATTCTTGAATAAGTATCATTATTTGACTGCTAAAAAAATTATGTTCTATAGTATAAATATGTGTGCAGTATTAATGTAATCTGGACATACTACATTTGGCGTGTTGTCATTATCATGTGACCTACCTGCATCAGTTGTGTGGCTTCATTTCTTTTGGCTGCATCCAAAATCACATTGGCGAAAAACAGAATGTGACAAATGAAGTATGTCCGAATTGATGACCGGATGACCTACTGCCAGCAAAAAATCTGAAGAGTACATACGATGAACACTTTACTATCCCATGAGGCCACAGGAGATGATTTATGAATGACAGTGCAGCAAAGAGAACTGACACTAGTTCCCATGATAATGACAACATGGTGAATGTAGTAGAAAAAACATTCAAACTTCACACGGATACTATAGAACATAATTTTTTTTAGCGGTTGTGAAATAATTACTTATTCAAAACAAGTACCTACTCAAGAGAGTATGCTATTTCAAACGCAGCCATTCACAAATCCTCTCTTGTGGCCTCATGGGATAGTAAAGTGTCTTATATAATATGCACATTTCAGAATCTCGGCAGAGAGTAGTAGGTCATCGGGTACTTTTTGCCTACGCCTTTATCATGGGAACTGTGAATTCTGACATTCTTCTATTGTCACATACTGTTTTTCGCATACTGAACCTATACAGTAGTGGAAGAATATGGGGTTAGATTGTTGCATTATTCCAAATAAATAGATTAAGATTCACAAACAAATGTAAAGAGTTTCACAAAAATGTATAAAATTCACAAATAAATCAAATGAGATTTGATCCATTAAATTAGTTCATTTATACTAAAATAGCATGATTAAAAGAAATATATATATATATATATATATATATATATATATATATATATATATATATATATATATATATATTTACAAATGTGTTTTATGTCACAAACACAACTTTGCCTGGCATTTATTTGTGAAACGCTTTCTGTGCGTTTGTAAATCGCACGCATTTGTGGATTTTGAAACACTTCTAGTGTCAACGTGCAGACAATCCACAAATAAGTGGACTCCACCAACTATTTCCTCAAGCCAATCAGATAATGCCCACATTAAGCGGTCCAATCGTAGCACGTTCACGCTACAACCAATCACGTTAGGCTTTACACACAAGGAGGTTGCAGATCATGTCTATATTGGGTCCGTCGGTCCATGACCATGACTATTCAACATCCAAACTAGGTCCACTATTTGGACGTCCAACCATGACCCAACTTGGACGTCATATTGACGTAAAACATTTGACCTTTGAACTGGGCCTAAATTTTTTGGACCTCATTTGGACGTCAATGACAGGTGCAGGAAATTTACATTATTAATATGCAATATTAAAACAAATATTTGCAAATGTCATTTTATTTATTTGTGAGTTTTAATTTTTTTTTGTAAAACTCTTTACATTTATTTGTCGATCTTAATCTATTTATTTGTGAATTTGATACATTTTTGTGAATATCATAAATTTTTTTTTTTTTTTGAATCTCAGTCTATATTCGGAATAATGAAACTATTTTAACCCCATAGTAGTAGGCCTATGTGATTTCGGATGCAGCCATCAGAAAGTATCTGAATGAATTGTTTTAGTGAACCGATTCAAAAGATCCGATTCACTAGGATGAATAGAAATCGACACTAGTCACAGTAGTGACAGTAACCGTGCATCTGACCACCTGGTTTACTCGCGAGACGGACATTTTAAAATGCAGGACACACAAATTGAGTGAAAGCAAACAAGTGTATATCAACACTTTCCCGACAAATCCAAACTGATTCATTCTCAGTGATTAAACAGCGGGTTCCTATTCAATGAAGTCTATCATAATTAAATGATGGTGCACTGTCGTTTAATGTAAGTTTATGACGTTATTATACCATTCGTCTGCCCAAAACCAAACGGTGACTACAGATCCAGTGAGAATCAGTCCGCTTATGTAGGCCTAAAGCCATAATTTGAATCTCAGCACTCGTGAAAGAGTCGCTGCAGTGTTACTGCAGTCAGTGCACGTCACCTCGCAGCGTCAGCAGCCTCTGAGAACCGTTTGTTATTGTTGTCTCGGCTCTTGCCAACTTGCATCTTTATGAAGCGAGATCACAGGACTGCTGTCAGTCAAATCACCACCTGGTCACACAGTCGGGCGTCACGGAGGCAGATTCTGAAGGAAATGAAAATTAAAGGATCTGTGTAGATCGATTTACTTGTATAAGTGTAACTGCATGTTTCAACTCATGCCATTCAAAAGAGATGTGATGGTTCTGTGTAATGCTGAATTCTCCCATAGGAAACGAGTTTCTTGTCAGTTTAAGTCATTTATGTCTCGAATTTTAAATGTATCTTTATATTTTATATAATTTTTATTTTATTCCAAAAACGTATGAAACAATTACTATTTTAATTTTGGTTTAACTACCCCTTTCTTTTACTACACTACAAGTATGTATGTCAATACATTAAATACATAAATATATTAACAATTAAGATACAGGTAATGTATTACAGTTCATATGCTCCTTTCTTGGTCGACTGTGACTACACGTGCGTACCTTCACGGCCACCGTAGTTACAGATGTTACAACCGGCTAGCGTATGATTACGCTGTCTTTCATTCATTAAATACACTAGACACACAATACAGTCGGTGAAATATCCCAAAGACTCAGAACGTGCATAGAAATGGTTCGAGTTAAACAGGGTTATCTGGTCATTGCCGTTGACCGAAGCCAATGCGAGGCTGTTTTATTGACAAAGCAATCATTCATTAGCTCGCCGTGCTTTGTTAGAGAGAAATGCTTCTCTGTCCAAAAAATCAGCTCATTACAGTTGGTAGATAGTGAATTCGGGCAGCGACGAATGATTGTATCGATTAAATCGATTGGTTTGCATGGCATTATGCTAGAACCTGGATTCAGCTGATGTTTACGCATGTGGAGAGTGAACAATGAGGAGAAAGAAAGGACAGTCAGCATCCTCACATCATGTGGATCCCTCGGGTAGGCTGTGTTAAGTTTGACAGTATGAACTTGAGATAAGAGCCTGTTCATTCGCTTCCATAATGAATGATGGTGATTTAATAATGTTTTATTTAATGTGACTGGTCATACTAAAATGGTTAAATAAAAAGACCATACATTTGAGTGTGCCATCCATCATAGCAATGATAAATAGATGGAAATGAATGCAAATATATATATATATTTAATAACATCTATTTACAACATATCTATTATATATATAATGTTTTTGTAAAAAAAAAAGAAAAAAAGTAGGATGTTTTTGAAATACCCAAAAAGTGAATAAATGGATTATAACTCATGCATAAATATTATTTAGTGCCATAAAATCCCCCCAGAAATACAGATAGTACAATCATTTCATTGAAAGAAAAAAAAATTGGTCATTTTTGACTGACATGCAAACAGAACCAGAGGGTTAAAAAGGAGTTTTTGTATCAATTTTTTAAATTTGAACTGAATCAAGACCAAGTTTTCACACTTATGCCTTGTCCTTTCCTTGTTGGGAAGCTCTCATACACATTATCTATATTTGAGCAAATTACCTCTGTACCTCTCATTGGTTTCATATGGATTACATAATTAAAATTTGATTTTGAATTGGTAGTTCATTTCAATTTTACATTTCAAACTTTCTATAGATATAATTCTAATCCTGACTGAGGCACATACACTAAGTTTTGGTTCATTTTTTTGTGATGTGCTCCACATACTGTGCTTCATCATACCAGAATTAAACCCTGAATTTAGAACAATGTGCAACTCGGCCAGGTGTGCCAAAGCAATTATTATAAACTTCAATATTTCATACAAAATAATCACAGAACGCAATAGCACAGCATGCTTCCGCATCAAAAAGCCACCGGGGATATAAATAATTCAGCACAGGCAGGGATATTGAGACCAAAGGGAAAATCCCTCCACTACCCCAGCAAATCGCAACCTATTATATCACATGGCTGGAAAAGGCTCTCAGCCAATCAGGTTTGAGAACCAGAAAGTTGTGTGTGTGTGTATATTCATATGCATATGCTCTGAATATTATAGCAGTGTCGTCTTGCTAGTACAGTAATAAGCCGCTCAAGGGCATGCATTGTGATATTGCCACAGTTAATGAAATGTTTAATTCCAACAGAGCCAGACACTATCATTCCAGAGACTCCTGAAACCAAACGTCCATCAGGATCATCTTCTCCACTGCCCTTTCTGACTCTGACTTGGATATTGAGATATCAGGCAGTTCCATGATGCCAGTCAGGTCAGCCTCAACTTCAGTGTTTGTGCTTGAGACATTGTAAATATAAATGACATAATATAAAGCACCCTCTAAATGAAAAAATGTTTGTAATTTTTACAGACACTGTATGCTGCAGTAAAATCCTGTTAAAGCCGGCATGAAACAGAAGTTGCGACAGTCTTTTTCCCCCTTTTCTGACGTATATCTGAGTGAAGTAGGGCGGGACTTTTGTCATTGGGGAATTGATTGGATGGCTGTGATTTGCTATTGGGCAATCTTTAATGAGTGACAGGTTGCCCCGCCCTCAGCGCCAGTAAAACGCATAATTTCAAAAGATTACATTTCAATTAAAGATTACGAGGGCATAATAGTTAAAAAAATAGCATGGATAAATTATTTATATTAAATAGTGAACAAATCCTTAAATTAAGAATTGTCCATTTTGATTTCATGATGACTTGAATACTATACATTATGAAAACTAGATGGTTTATCATTGTATTATGTAATTTTACTGTAAAATGCTGTCAAATTACAAATCATGGGAAACTATGAATTTGGGATGGGCAACACAAACTTCTATTTTGGATGCGATTAATCGTTGCCCATCCCTCTGTCAAATTTATGGTGAAAAACCATAAGGACATTCAAATCCTTGCATAATCACATATATTTTATATTTTATATAAATAAATACAAATTTTTGTAATCAGTAAAGTAAATTAGGGTGTTTTTTGTTACGTTTATGTTATGTAGTTAATGTTTATTGCATTATTTAAGTGTCTGATGGCGTTTTTTGTGAGTGACGCACGTGCTTCGATTCTGGTAGTTCAAGTTGATATTTGGTATGGTATATTAACATTATATAACTTAATGAATACACAGTTATAAGTTGTAATGTAAGTATATATATATATATATATATATATATATATATATATATATATATATATATATATATATATATATATATATATAAAAACATTGTTAGTATATTTTTTACGTTGAATTTTTTCAAGCCCTGTGGCTGGGCAGTTTTTTTTTAACCTACATTTAATGGGATATATATTACAATATTTTGTTATTTTTAGATAGATAGATAGATAGATAGATAGACAGATAGTAATATATAGACAGATAGAATATATAGACATATAGACGATAGATAGATAGATAGATATAGATAGATAGATAGATAGATAGATAGATAGATAGATAGATAGATAGATAGATAGATAGATAGATAGATAGATAGATAGATAATTAAACAGAATACAGTGCATGCTTTGAACAACTTTTTTGTTTTGACTGTTTTTTTTTCATATCACCTGATTAATTGATAATGTTATTGACTATTTTCATAACCCGTTATTGTCAGTTCGATCAAATATTTGCAGCCCTACAAAGCTTTATAAAGGAAGTGGCAAAAACATTCTGGATGTGCTTTGAACCGCTGTTATTGAGACTAACTGATTATGCAAATAGCCTTTATGCTTTATACAGTCTGTTTTATACTTTGATATGAAGGCAAGTAGAGCGTAAG
This sequence comes from Hybognathus amarus, assembly GCA_030378365.1. Classification (NCBI taxonomy): domain Eukaryota; kingdom Metazoa; phylum Chordata; class Actinopteri; order Cypriniformes; family Leuciscidae; genus Hybognathus; species Hybognathus amarus. The sequence goes on from JAQIUQ010001550.1 coordinate 1,397,961, forward strand.
AAAAAGCATCATCATCTGAGGATGAACTATCACTGTCTGATGAGGAGGAAGTAACTGAGGTGAAGATGGAGAGAAGACCGAAGCACAACAGAACAACAAGATCTACCTCACAAGCTCCACAAACACAACAGAAGGGGCTCACGAACTGGTAAAAACAAGCACTTTTCTCTGACCCAGTGTGTCAAATTTGGGTGCATCCCAGCCATGGTTTGGGTTGCATAACAATAATCATCTCATTGACGTTTTAGGTGACTGATAGCGCGCACCCTCCCCCCTGAAGACATCTGGGATAGCAGGTACAGATGAGCAGAGTCACTCCCATCAATTTAAACTGCTCCCATGATGAGTCTGAGGTGAAGATGCATTTGCTGCATTGATTCGTGTGTTGCTTTGTTGACATGCTCTCCTTTCCAGCATCTGATTCGGCCCAGGAGAGGAGACAGCAGCAGATATGTGGCACTTCCCAGGAGAGCGACAGCAGAAAGAGGCGGGCTTCTGAGGTGAGCTCACACACAGTCATTGGAATAACATGGGTCATTCCCTCTCTGATCCTCTCAATACTGACAGCAAGGAGTTTTGTGCCTCTGCAAAAGCACCAAGGCTAAATTGAAGAGAGTGTCCCCGATCAAGGACACCAACAGTATGTCTTTCCACCTGTGACTGCCAGGTTACGGTTAATCCCTTTTCAAAATGATGTATTAGTCTATTAGTCATTGGCGAGGGTATGTGCGTTCGCACTAGGCTCATGGAGCGCTCCAGGGATGACATAGTTTTGTAAGCCAACCTAGAAGTTTGCATCACCCTGGTTCTCTCTCGACAAAAACCCAATAGAATTTTTCCATTGGCCTTTGAATTAAAGAAAATAAGTTATGATATAACAAAAGATTACGATTCTACATGTTTTGTTCATTATGATAATATTCACCAATTAGCTTTTGAAGCCTAAATACAATCTGCAGAAGTAAGAAGCTAAATATAGGTTATAATCGAACAACACTATTGTCTCACAACTTAAAGGGATAGTTCACTTTGAAAGTAATTTTTGATATGTTTTAGCTTACCTCAAGGGCATCCAAGATGTAAGTACACAATAATGGCCTAAGACACTAGACGAGCGGTTTGTGTGAGAAAACGAACCGTATTTATATTGTTTTTACCTCTTGTTAACAGCCGTCAAACTGATCTGAATCAGATGTCCAACTGAACCGTCTCCAGGCGTTACGCCGGAAGTGATCTTTTGCACGTCTATGTCACGCATTGTTTACACAGAGATTTCGGAAGTTTTACCTTTCGCTGAAACATATTTAGAGATATCGAAATTGTCTTCCATTGCGATTAAATATATATTTTCAAAACATATATTTTCTTTCTAAAACTGAGAGAAAACCAGAGCTAAAAAAATAAATCTAAACAAGCTGTGTTCCAAATTTGAGGTTGATATCTGAAAAAATTGCTGCGCAGTTTGTGCGCAGTACCAAACGTTTCCACTAGATGAAATTCGTCATTACTTTTTGACCGCGAACAATACAAGTGTGACTATTTTTTCAGGACCATTTAGCCTTTTTGAATCATGCTAGCAATCAGCAAGTGCCAAAACTTGGTTACGCTTCCTTTTACAGTACAGTACTTACCTAGAAAGTACTGGCTAATATAAGGTAAGTACATGGAACAGGGGTAGGTTTAGGGTTAGTACTAGTTATTACCCAGTAATTGTAGTTACTAAAATAAGTACACAGTATTTACATGGGTAACTGGACTGTAAAAGGAAGCTGCTACCCAAAACTTTTACCAAGTTTTGATTCCAATAAAGTTAAAAATGTATGTAAAATGATCAAACAGAAATATGTTCCCTGAAAGTTTGTGTTCAAATAGTGAGGCTAATAGTGAGACTAGTGAGCAGACGAGTTTATCTGTTCAAATGTGATGTCTCGAAACATCTGTAGTCTCATTTAGACACTTGTTAGCAAGTAAAAAAGACAAGTAAAAGCAGACAAGTACACAAGTAAAAGCTTTAAAACAATCCCAAAGGGTATTATTTATGTATGTAAAATACAATACCTACCAAAACATCAAAATATCTTAAGTTTGTGTTAATCACAGACCTTATTTCAAATTGAACCAAAGATCAATTCATTGAGTTTATGGAAATAAAAGCGCTAAAATCAAATTTGAACTATTTTCTGGGGTTTGGCCTACAAAAAAAAGCATAATTCCTGCAGTATTCAGGGAAGTGGGCCACAACAGTGTTTCATGTCTCATTAGATGGGTGATTCAGAGGAAGAGGGGCCTGAGCCAGGATCTAAAGATCAGGAACGTATGCTGAGAAACTCCAGAGGAAGTTCCCTCATCTGAACAAGAATGTGAGTCATCACGGACAGAAGCTGGCCATTTTGGTATGTACACCAGATATTTGTTTGAGCTTGAGGGCTAAAGTTGAAGTGTGTGACTTCCCACAGGAACTCAGGGATGTGCTTCAGGAACACAGCTGGCTTATTGAGGATGCCTTGGAAACACTACGAATGTTCTCCGATCTTGGTGAGGTTTGATAGGATTATTGTGCATACAGTACCTTTAAAATCGCTATTGACATTAGTATTATTTTGGACTGTTATAGTATTTTAAAAGCAGTTTGACAGTAGTAACACAGTTTCTCATGAAGCAATAGCCAATGGACACTTTACTATCCCATGAGGCCACTGTAAAGGAGTCTTCATAGTTCTAAATAGCAAAGAATGGTGTTACTGACATCGTAGATCACAAAAATGATGACACGGTGGAAGTAGTATGTTTGCATAAAGCAATAGCATAAATCAAATTTGATATATTGCATGTTCAGATATTCATACAACCGAATATTCTGGGAGGCCATGCAACCTTTGAGAAAATTATTAAAAATAGCTGGAGATGGCTGGCAACTTTTTTCTAAAACCTTGGCAAGTAAAAAGTTACTATTTACATTTACAGAAACAGGTGATTGGGTTTCAAAACTGTAATTTTGGTGCCCCAAATTTGATGGTATGATGTAAAAATCGAGCATCTTTTTTTGTTAATTTTACACAAGTAAAGTGTGTATTTTTTAATTTGTGCCTCTAGTGACACCAAATGGAATTGCAATATATACATAGTTATTAAAACACATTTATTGATTGAATATGTTTATTTTAAAACTATTAAATTCTATGTTTACTTATTTATTTTACAGTCTGTTCCTGGCTCTTATTCCTCTTCTGAAATGTAGCATCACAGAAAAAAAAATTAATTAAAAATTAAAAATTTGACCTAAAATGTCAACATATGGCTATGTTTTTTTCCTTCCAGAAAAAGATTCTCATGTAAAATTTAAAGTCTCAGCTAGACTTTATGTTTAGACTGATGTTTAATAGCACACATTTAACTGCTAGTTGCTTTGCAATTACAATTCTAATTGAATTTTAAACACGATAGCATATGAGAACAAAGATTCGACGTAAGAGTCATAATTGTCCTAAAGCTTGCATTCTTTCTGTACGTTTAGTGGTTGAGTCTGAGGATGATGCCTCTCAAGTATCCACTGCTGCCAAATGCACCAGGCGGGTCCGCAAATACCCGCCAACAAGCTCAGGTTGCCCAACTTCCCAGCCCACCCCAACCGAAACCACGCAGACCTCTTGACGGGACCAAAACACCTCAGAGGAGTGCAAAGCAGTCTGTAGTCACAAAAAACGTATATGTGAGCTCGTCTGAGGAGTGCAGTGACTCTGAGGCCTCTATGGTGAATGTATTACTGGACTCGGACTCTGACCAATCAGAGGAGACTCTATCCAAACTCAAATCAGAGATCCTCAGCTTCTTTCAGACCGCTTCTGCGGATGAGCTCACACTCATTTCAGGATGCTCCTTGAAGAAGGCTCAGAAAATCACAGAGCTGAGACCCTTTAAAAGGTGGAAAGACCTGGTGAGAGAACTGTGCATTTTGCTTTCTGTTTATAACTACCAGAACGTTTTGGCCATGATCCAAAAGCAACACTTTTACACATCTCTTTCTCAGGATGATGCCATGCACAGAGGAAATGGTCTCTCCATCGAGCTGCTGGCAGGATGTCGGGAGGTTCTGAAGGAAAGGGAAGTTGTTAAAGGTCTCATGAGCAAGTGCGAGGAGATATCTGTAAAACTGATCCAAGACGTGACCCAAATGATGAACAATGGCCCGGGCTCTATGAGCCAGCCCCAGATCCTCACTAGCACTGTAAGATTTAACATCATAGATTGTGTTGTTGAGTGATTGATTCCTAATTTTTTTATCTTTTTTGTCTAGATTCCAGTTGAAACCGTACCAGCTGATTGGACTGAACTGGCTGGCTTTACTACATCAGAACAAACTTAGTGGAATCCTGGCAGATGAGATGGTAATGGAATAATAGTCCTTTTATAAATGTTTAGTGATATTATAAATATGATCTTAATGTTCATTATATGGCAAGGATTGCACATTTAATCACTAGGATGTACTTTCTTAATTTAGGGTTTGGGGAAGACCATCCAGGCCATCTCGTTCCTGGCATACCTCTATCAGGAAGGGAACCATGGGCCTCATCTGATCACCGTTCCTGCTTCTACACTTGGTGAACAGAGCAATGTGCATCTAAATAATCATCAGCAAAAAAACATCCAACCATCTGAATCATCTTATTTTTTTGTTACTTTTACAGATAATTGGGTTCGGGAACTGAATCTTTGGTGCCCCAGTTTCAAAGTGCTTGTATATTATGGTAAAACCAAGGATCATTTTGCTAATTTTTTACACATGATTTTTTTTTTTTTCACTAAACACACAAAATGCATTTTGTAATTTTATATATATATATATATACACACACACACACACACACACACACATACACACACACACTACCGGTCAAAAGTTTAAGATCGGTAAGATTTTTTATGTTTTTAAAAGAAGTCTCTTCTGCTCACCAAGGCTGCAATTTTTTGATAAAAAATACACAAAAAACACAGTAATATTGTGAAATATTATGACAATTTAAATGACTTTTTTATGTTAATATATATTAAAATGTAATTTATTCCTCTGAAAAAAGCTGAATTTTCAGCATCATTACTCCAGTCTTCAGTGTCACATGATCCTTCACTATATCACTCTAATATGATGATTTTATGCTCCAAAAACTTTATTGTTATCCATGATTATTATCCATGTTGAAAACAGTTTTTAAAATTTTTATTTCAGGATTCTTTGATGAATAGAAAGTTCAAAGAACAGCATTTATTTAATTAGAATCTTTTCTAACATTATAAATGTCTTTCCTGTAACTTTTGATCAATGTAACTCATCCTTGATGAATAGAAGTATTGATTTCTTATTTATTTCCCCCCAAAATAAAATACTTTTTTAAGGGTAGTGTTTAATGTAACAAAAGCTTTCCATTTCAGATAAAAGCTGTTCTTTTGAACTTTCTATTCATCAAAGAATCCTGAAATAAAAATGTAAAAAACTGTTTTCAACATGGATAATAATCATACATGTTTTTGGAGCATAAAATCATCACATTAGAGCAGGGGTTCTCAACTCCAGTCCTTGCGACCCACTGCTCTGCATATTGTGTATGTCTCCCTTGTTTAACACACCTGATTTCAGATCCTCAGCTCGTTTATCCTAACGAGCTGAGGATCTGAATCAGGTGTGTTAAACAAGGGAGACATACACAATATGCAGAGCAGTGGGTCACGAGGACTGGAGTTGAGAACCCCTGTATTAGAGTGATTTGTGAAGGATCATGTGACACTGAAGACTGGAGTAATGATGCTGAAAATTCAGCTTTTTTTCAGAGGAATAAATTACATTTTAATATATATTAACATAAAAAAGTCATTTTAAATTGTCATAATATATCACAATATTACTGTGTTTTTTGTGTATTTTTTATAAAAAAATTCCAGCCTTGGTGAGCAGAAGAGACTTCTTTTGAAAACATAAAAAATCGTACCGATCTTAAACTTTTGACGGCATAATATATATATATATATATATATATATAAAGCTTATTTGTCAGGGTTTTTTCCCAAACACTTCTTGAACCTACCAATGGTTGCTTCACACTCACATAGTTTGGTTGAGCCAATGCTGCTGTGTTTGGCTCATTCGGATGCTGAGATAAACCAAGGCTTTGATAGCACTAGAGTGTATACACTTTTGTGGGAGAAAGCAACCTACAAAAAGATTCATTTACATGTTAAACTAGGAAAGGAAATGTTTTATCATGAATAAATTACACATTTAACTTTTAATGTAATATTTCAAAGAAAATGTTGGTGTCAATCTAACGGATTTATTTCGGTAGGGTCTGCTGAGGATCGCAAGTATATGCGCTACGAGATCCTGAATCAAATAGCGGATTACAACATCATTGTCTCCACGTGAGTATTGAAGTTCAAGCTCTCAAGATTGCCCTGAACCCTTGAAGAAAGAGTCGAGGCGTCATATCCTTCATCGACCACCTGCATGCAAATCCGAGAAGGGTACCAAGCATGAGGCGTCAGGGCAAATACGTATCTTTTGAACTTTGTTACACACACAGAACCACAAGCCGTGAAGCTAACATAGAAAAAGCACCCTTGTTAAAGACATAATAATGATGAAATACTCAGCGTTTGAGTGAACGTGAAAAGGTCCAAGTAAAATGACCCTGTCCCATTCATTATTTATGGTAATGAAACATGGCTGTGCCTCATGTCCTGCCCCTTAATACCTCAGCTCATTAAATGGTCTCTTGTGCACAGTTACAACCTGGCTATTGGAAACAACAGTGACCGCAGCCTGTTCTGCAAGCTCAAGCTGGAGTATGCCGTGTTCGACGAAGGCCACTTGCTGAAGAACATGAACTCGCTGCGCTACCGACACCTCATGGCCATCAATGTAAGATCCCTATAAGTCGCATGTATAGCTGTCGTCCATGGCAACGTGTCAGTGGTCATTAAGAATAAATGCCTTGAGCTCTATTACAGCCACATGTCTGTTTTTGTAAAAGCAGGACTGTGTGTGTGTGTGGCCCACATGGGGTTAAACTGCCTTTGCCCCCTTAGGCACTCAGGTTTCTCCTCCATTTGTGTCCCTCCAGGCCAAATATCGACTGCTGCTCACTGGAACCCCACTGCAAAACAACCTACTCGAGCTCATGTCCCTGCTCAACTTCATCATGCCCAGCATGTTCTCCAGCAGCACTTCACAGATCTCCAAGATGTTCTCCATGGTAGAACTTGCACACACCTAAATGTCCATCTTTTATCCACCTTATTTTTCAAAGTAAGAGCGGGCCGTGCTAAAGCATTCTTCCCTCTTTAGAGGATGCACCTTTATTAAAATTCTTGCTGATATTTTATTTATAATTATGGCCAATTTAAAGTTTAATCCAATTTTGTTTTTAATACAACAACGATTGTATCATTTTCATTTTATAATATGATGATAAAAAATCATTCATTTTACTAAAGATTAATAATAACATGTAAAAAGTGGAAATTAGCATGCAAAGTGAAATATTCAATATTTGCCCGTTTAAATTCAACATCGACCAATACAGATCAATTTAAAATGTATAATATCTGCTGATAACCAATATTGCACTGATTTTTTTTTTTTTTTTTTTTGTGCTTCAGAAGATTTATTTTGTTTTTGTTCTTTCTAAAAGTTTAGCACAAGTGCTTACTTGAAATTGTTGTCAGCACTTTAATTTTCACTTAATCAACCACCTAAGTCACACTTAATCAACCACCTAACAATTTCTTAAAAATCAACCAGCATACGCATACCTTAGCAACACTCTAGCAGCCCCCAGCCATTCTCTAGAGAAAGCACACAGAACACCTTAGCAACACCCAAGCAGCCACCCAACCATTCTCTAGAGAAAGCACACAGAACACCTTAGCAACACCCTAGCAACCACCCAACCATTCTCCAGAGAAAGCACCCAGAACACCTTAGCAACACCCTAGCAACCACCCAGCCATTCTCTAGAGAAAGCACCCAGAACACCTTAGCAACACCCAAGCAGCCACCCAGCCATTCTCTAGAGAAAGCACCCAGAACACCTTAGCAACACCCTAGCAACCACCCAGCCATTCTCTAGAGAAAGCACCCAGAACACCTTAGCAACACCCAAGCAGCCACCCAGCCATTCTCTAGAGAAAGCACCCAGAACACCTTAGCAACACCCTAGCAACCACCCAGCCATTCTCCAAAGCACACCAGAACTCCTTAGCAACACCCAAGCAACCATACAGCCATTCTCTAGAGAAAGCACACAGAACACCTTAGCAACACCCAAGCAGCCACCCAGCCATTCTCTAGAGAAAGCACCCAGAACACCTTAGCAACACCCTAGCAACCACTCAACCATTCTCCAGAGAAAGCACCCAGAACACTTCAGCAACACCCTAGCAACCACCCAACCATTCTCCAGAGAAAGCACCAAGAAGACCGTAGCAACATCCTAGCAACCACCCAGCCATTCTCTAGAAAAAGCACCCAGAACACCTTAGCAACACCCTAGCAACCACTCAACCATTCTCCAGAGAAAGCACCCAGAACACCTTAGCAACACCCTAGCAGCCGCCTAGCCATGAATTAGAAAAAAAGCACCCAGAACACCTTAGCAACCACCTAGCCATGACCTAGAAAGCACCCAGAAAACGTTGCCATGCCTAAAGACACCCTAGCATCAGGACCAGCACTATTTCCAGCACCATTTCAATCGTCCTCAGTAAATGTAAAATTTAGTTCCAGGTATTTTTTTAATCTGTCTCCACCAGAAATCTTCAGAGGAGCAGAGCAGTTTTGAGAGGGACAGGATCACCCAGGCCAAGCTTATCATGAAACCCTTCATTCTCAGACGTGTGAAGAGCGAGGTACATCAGCATGCATAGTCCATAAGCCTTTAGCATAATGCATGAGAATGCCAGAGTGCATGCCAATGTGGAAATCTGTTGGACAACATCTCAAATGCATTATTCAGTCTCACAAGCAGATAAGGCACTTTGCTTGTCATGTTGACCCTCTGTGACTCTAGGGCACTCGAGGGGTTCACTGACAGATGATGATGTGCCCGACAGGTCCTGAAGCAGTTGCCTGCCAAAGAGGAGCAGGTTGAATTTTGTGCCATGTCTGAGAGGCAGCAGGAACTCTACGACGCTCTTTTCCACAAACTGAAGTGCTCCAGTAATAGAGAAAGTATGTATTTGAGGGAGAAATTGTTGTAAAATGTACTGGCTTCAGCATACAGTATGAAAATCATAGTTTAATAACCATGTCTTTCTGCAGGACATGAGCTGACCAATGTGATGATGCAGCTGAGAAAGATGTCCAACCATCCGCTCCTTCACCGGCAGTATTATACCACAGAAAAACTCAAAGCCATGAGCAAACTCATGCTTAAGGTCTGAGATATTTTTATATGAATTGTTTATGATTATACAACAACAAAAACATTACTGAACAACAATAAAATATTTTATTTTATTTACAGTAGGGCTGACAAACGATTAATCGTGATTAATCGCATCCAAGATAAAAGTTTGTGTTTACATAATATATGTGGGTGCACTGTGTATAATTATTTTATATATATAAATACACACACATGCTTGTATATATTTAAGAAATATTTTCATGTATATACTGTATATATATTTCTATATAATTTATATTATTTATATATATAAATTATTATATATAAATTATTTATATATAAATATAAATATTTTTTATATAATTAATATTTTTTCTTAAATATACATTGTGTGTGTGTGTGTATATATATATATATATATATATATATACACAGTAAACACACATATATTATGTAAACAAAAACTTTTAATCGCGATTAATTGTTTGAAAGCCCTAATTCACAGATGTGTGGACAATAATTATAATACATCAATTCTATCAATTCTTTAATTCTCATATTAACAATAATAACATATTTAATAATAAAAAATATATATTGTTGAATAATGATGATTTACTTAATTTTTTTAAGCAATTTTGTAAAAATTGGTTCTGCTTTTTGGTCGTACAGAAACAAACAAATATTTGTATTAGTATAGGTCATAACAGATATATTGGTCAGTGTTTCATAAAGAACTGCAGCAGGTAATGCACAATTAGGGCAGATCTATAACTGTATATAACATCTTTTATTGTTACATGTGCATCTTATCTGAAGAGTCTCTGTGCTTTACCGTTAATTGGCTGAAACATTCCAGGAGCCGAGTCACCGTGACGCAGATCCCGCTCTCATCAAAGAGGACATGGAGGTGCTCTCGGACTTCGAGTTACACCGCCTCTGTCAGCAGTATTCTGCACTGCAGGAATACCAACTCGACACAGAAATACTGATGGACTCGGGGAAGCTCAGCCTCCTCGCACAGCTGCTGAACTCCCTGAAGGAGAAGGTTGGGGGAAACAGATTCCGGTTTATGTTCCAGAGACCAAATTACATTTTTAATAAGCCTTTAGAGTATAATGAAACTTACCTGTGCAGAGAAGTGCACTTCCATATTAGATCATACTGTATATCATCATATTCCAAACCCATATGACTTTCTTTCGTCTGTGGAAGACAAAAGCAGATATTTAGCAGAATGTTCATGCTGTTTTTTTCCATACAATGAATTTGTCCTCATCTCTCCACTTCCCCCCAGGGTGATCGAGTGGTGCTGTTTAGCCAGTTCACAATGATGCTTGACATTTTGGAGGTGTTCCTAAGACACCATAAGCACAGATACATCCGGCTGGACGGTTCAACACCCATGAGTGACCGGTAAACGCACTATTATGTTCAGTGTTGCTCAGTAAAGGAGTCGTGAGAATTCACTCTTCAAATCATCATCATGTATGTCCCTCTGGCATCGGCTCAAGCCCAGACTCATGACAGGAATGAGTGACAGCGGTGTGTGATGAGGTGGACCTGATGTTTATTGTGTCTTGTCACAGCTGTCGTAAATCAAGGACGGTGTCTCCTTGACTGACACTCAGGTTCTCCATCCGTGTCCTTGAAGACTTTGTCTGTCTTAATTTAATGTTTTTGTTGTGTGAAACTTGTTTGAGCCGTCTTGTTTTGTGCCGTCTACCTGTGTCGTTATTGTGGTGGCAGGTGTGGATGAGTTTTTGGTCTACTCTGCTCTAATTGGTCATATCACCCATTCTGTTGTGATTGGTCAACTCTGCTCTGATTGATCAGTCCAGTCTGTTGTGATTGATCTTCTCTGCTTTAATTGGTCAGATCACTCATTCTGTTGTGATTGGTCTGCTCAGCATTACCCAGTCTGTTGTGATTGGTCTACTATGCTCTGGTTGGACAAATGGCCCAGTCTGTTGTGATTGGTCTACTTTGCTCTAATTGGTCAGACGGTCCAGTCTTTCTGACTAATCAGAGGAAAGTAGACCAATCACGACAGACTGGGTAATGCTGAGCAGACCAATCACAACAGAATGGGTGATCTGACCAATCAGAGCAGAGCAGACCAATCACAACAGACTGGAGCTTCTGACCAATCAGAGCAGAGTTGACCAATCATGACAGACTGGGTGATCTGACCAATCAGAGCAGAGCAGACCAATCACAACAGACTGGACTGTTCGGACCAATCAGAGCAGAGTAGACCAATCACAACAGACTGGACAATCTGACCAATCAGAGCAGAGTAGACCAATCATGACAGACTGGACCTTCTGACCAATCAGAGCAGAGTTGACCAATCATGACAGACTGGGTGATCTGACCAATCAGAGCAGAGCAGACCAATCACACCAGACTGGACTGTCTGACCAATCAGAGCAGAGTAGACCAATCACAACAGACTGGGCCATCTGACCAATCAGAGCAGAGTAGACCAATCACAACAGACTGGACTGTCTGACCAATCAGAGTAGAGTAGACCAATCACAACAGACTGGACCATCCGACCAATCAGAGCAGAGTAGACCAATCACAACAGACTGGGTGATCTGACCAATCAGAGCAGAGCAGACCAATCACAACAGACTGGGCCATCTGACCAATCAGAGCAGAGTAGACCAATCACAACAGACTGGACCATCCAACCAATCAGAGCAGAGTAGACCAATCACAACAGACTGAGTGATCTGACCAATCAGAGCAGAGTAGACCAATCACAACAGACTGGACCATCTGACCAATCAGAGCAGAGCAGACCAATCACAACAGACTGAGTGATCTGACCAATCAGAGCAGAGCAGACCAATCACAACAGACTGAGTGATCTGACCAATCAGAGCAGAGTAGACCAATCACAACAGACTGAGTGATCTGACCAATCAGAGCAGAGCAGACCAATCACAACAGAGTGGACCATCTGACCAATCAGAGCAGAGTAGACCAATCACAACAGACTGGGTGATCTGACCAATCAGATCTTGGAAAGAAGGGTTTTAAGAGATGAATCCTTTAACGAACCATTTCAGAAAATATGCGAATATGCAAGTGAGAAAATATGCTGCAATGTATATTATGAGTTTTATGAGTTTTTTTTTGGACCTGGCATGCATGAAAACCTCCAATCCTAAATTAAGAACATTTAAAACAGCATAACAGGGGCAGTTTAAATTATACCAGATAAGAATATAACATTAATATAACAAATATCAGCTGATAACCTGAATGGTACCAATAATATATTGTGCATATAATGCATGGTAGATGTCCACCTTAATTGAATTATTGTGATAAGGCTGTAAAGGGGAAGAATTACAATAACGTGTGACCTACCACACATTCTGTTTTATTCATATAGATAACTGTCCTGCTCCACCACCATTGTTTTCTTGGCCAAAGCACTTAAACCCCATTATCCATAGTAACCATTGCTACTGTTAGCATTCTTTAAATCACTTGTAAATCAAAGTGTTTTCTAAATGCCAATTAAGTAAATGGTCCGTAACTGTAAATCTGACTGGGCTTTTACAGAATTGGGCTGATTGACCAGTTCAACACAGGCCAGGACATATTTGTGTTCCTGCTGTCCACCAGAGCTGGAGGGCTGGGCATTAACCTGACTTCTGCCAATGTGGTCATCCTTCACGATATCGACTGCAACCCTTACAATGACAAACAGGCAGAGGGCCGCTGCCACCGGGTGGGACAAACCAAGTAAGAGACATTACACATGTGTGTCCCACAGTAGTCTTTACTGTTGTTTCACTAGCGTTTTGTCCTCATGCTTTTATATCTGAGTGCATGTGTCCCATTAAAGGATGGTGAAGGTGATCAAGCTGATAAGTAAGGACTCCATAGAGGACGCCATGCTTCGAATTGGAGAAAGAAAACTCAAACTAGAGCAGCACATGACCGCAACTTCAACTGAGAAGGGTGAGAATACTTAAATGAAACTCGCAGGGATTTTCATCTGTGTTTTGTTTGTAAAATGAATACGTTTGGTTCTTCCAGATGAAGAGGACACCTTACCTGATGATATGACCTCGCTGCTCAAAGCTTCTCTTGGACTCTGAAATCTGGCTCAGACACCAAACGTACTGTGATATTGTGACACTTGACTGAATCTGAAAGAAAAGAAGTACTGTACCACATTTAAGTTTTTCATTTTCCTACAACACCTGCAAAAATGTGAGGTTCAAATGAGCAGATGTTTACTTTTCTACTGTACTTGGCAAAATACTGTAATGTTGTTGTGTTTGTGGAGTTTTATATCTGCATTTATTTAAATACAAAAAAAAAATGTTGTTGAAAGAATTTTTGTTTTGCAAATAAATTGTTTATTTGCTATTTCCGGAGTTAGATTTGATTTTGTGGTTTCGGCCTTAACTTTGCATCTCAGAAAAGTTCACATTCAATTTCCAGGTTGGAAAGGTATCTTCATCTATAAAGAACATATCATGAGAATCAACTGAAGGATTTAGCTACTGTGTAGTATGAGTCACTGCCTAAAATAAATGCTTCAATAAATTAAGCATTTTCTCTATTTTATTTATTTATTTTATTTTTTATGGACAACATTGTCATCATCTTGGACTAACAGTCAAATCCAAACACTGATTCGAAGGGAAAAAAAGTCACTCCTAGTAATTAATCTAGGGCTAGGCTATACTCTCAAAAATAAAGGTTCTTTATTTGCATTTATTGTGCCATATAAAAACAATCACTAAAATCAATGGAACTTTACCAAAAAGTTCTATATTTTCTTCACCTTCAGAGTTCACTGAAACGTTCTTTGGGGAAATGATTATTATATCGTCATCATAGCTGCAAAAACCTTCTTTTGGATATATTTTTCGGTACAGACACAAAATCTGTTTTAATTTTAATTTAAAACACATCAGAAATCAGTGCTGCTAAAGCTAAACTTAATTTTAAACTGCACATTTCAACTATTTAATTCACTGTATCTTGTTGACGTTCACTGAAAAGCACGGACATATAAATACATTAATTTACAGTAACAAAATCAGATAAATACTTAATTACATAATAAATTGAGATATAGCCAGTCTTACAAAAAATACAATACAAATAACAACATTTAGAATGGGCTTATCAGAAAGCACAATTTATTACGTTTTTATTATGAATTTGCGCTGAAGAGTTTCTCTGACGAAAGTGCGTGGACGAATCACAAAGTGTCTTCTGCGCATGCGTGTGTTTAAAAGTTGGCGCGATCTAGCTTCATCACATCCCTTTCAGAAATATACTTGTCATCCCCATAAAAATCCATAGGACAGGTAAATATCATTAGTTGTTTTTGTATTTCTTTCCCTAACTGTTAAAGTTTACTATGTATATAAAACTGTCTTTAGATTAAGAACAATAATACAAAACGAAACTGTCAATTGTCGTTTTTTATTTTTAAATATTTAACGTTATAAGTTATTGATGACGAAGCGTTTGTGGACGATGATTTATGTCAGTAACAAATCATTTAGACTGTAGAAGTACTGTTAAACGGTGTTTTATGTGTGCTGTGCTGTCTGTCAGTCTCCAGATTTTTTGTTGTTGTTGTTGTCATCGTTGTCGTGTGGCTGTAGCGTTCATAGAAGAGTTCATCAATATAAACAAAAATAAAAGAGGAATAACGAATGATAACGCCCTCCGTGAAAGCTTTAAAATGTGTGAACATTTCGGCTTAATGGAAAGTAAATATAATTTGAATTGTGTTGCATGTCGTGTAATTCTTTAACACTATTAGTTGATGCTAAGCGGTTTGTTAATGTGCTATGAGTGTGTGTTTGCTAGGTGGATGTTGCTAATGTGTTCTAGGTGGTTGGTGGGTCGTTGCTACGAATATCTGTCTTGTTCTTAGGGTAACTATAGTTGGGTGGTTGCTAGGTTACAGTCCTAAGCATGGTCTGTCTTAGAATGTATTTATGCTCTTGATGACCTCTAATCTTTTTATTTTCTTTTAAAAGAAATGAATCACTGTGAGCTTGAAGAAGTAACACAACATATTAACAACAAAATTTCCATGATTAAAAGACTGCTGGAGCTTTGAGCTGTTGGTAAGCTATGTTTATTGTACTGTTACTAGTGATGCATTAAAATAATTTTTTTATTTCACAATAAAATCTAGCTAAAAAACAAAATTGGGGTCATTTTTCACCCCCAAAATGAAATTTGTCATCATTTACTCGGCTTCAAAGATTTCTATCTTCTGTTGACCAACATGTTTACCAGTCAAAACAAGCCTGGACAGCAAATTAAATGTCACGATTTAGGCCCTCGAAATTTAATTTATTTAGCTGTTTCACCCGAATATTTAGGGTGCCGACATTTTCTGTGCATCTTTTCCTATTAATCTGAAATTATGAATGAGTTCGTTACTTGACTTTGTCATTTTTAATGTGTGTTCCTTGTTGGTGCTATGATTCGTTATGGTATGTCTCCGTGAATTTTCTTTAGCAAAAGATCCAAGCAAACGGGGAACTCTTCTCAAAATCGAGCATGAAGTCGCTGGCATCAATGAGCTTCTTGATCGCTTTGAGAGATATGTGGGCCAGCAGAGAGACTTGCTGAAGCATTTGAAGGTGTAATATATTTTCATTAATATTTATTCTATTTTGCACTGCAGATATTCTCTGTAATTGTTACATTTAGTGATGGGAGAATCTGAGCTTTTTTTGGGGGGATTTTAAAAGTGCATATGTTCAAAGCTACATTTTTGCTTCTGTTCTCTTTTCTGAATCTTTTAACTATCTTGCCAATAGGATCTAGAAGGGTTTTTCCAGGAGGACGAACAGGATGCCTATCACCTCAAGAACAACACCCCTCCGCACATGCCCAAAAGAGGCCAACAAGCAGCTCCGCAAGGGTATTTCTTGTTTTTATATCTTTCTATTACCTAACTATCCCTTTGTGGGATGGTGCCTTATTCAGTATATCATTAGGAAAAACACCACAGAAAATCCCAACAACATAAAGCCTCAGCCAGCTTCTGTTTGACTGAAGCTGATGAGTTTGTCTTTTTTTATCTTCAGTGGAGGACAGGTGGCAGTTCAGAGCAGGCAGACAGATGCGGCCCCCGCCCCTCAGGAACAGGGGCCGCCCAGGAAACCTCCGCGAAACCAGATCAAAGAGATGGAGTTCATTACTGTCCCAGAGTTTGACAGCATACCACCGTGAGTCCTTCCACAACTGTCTAAACAAACTCTATGAGCAAATAATAGTACAGAACAAAAAACAATAGCTGTGTTGCAAACCCACTGAGCCGCCTAACTAGACATCATAGTAGCCCGGATCCTGATGTGAAGGTTGTTTCGAAAGGTAGGCTACCTTCTAAGATTCTTTTGACAAATCCCAGAATGCACTGCAGTGAGTTTTTTTTAGCAGCGTGCTATCACCAAACTCTACATAGGGCAACAGTGGCAGTCCACTTTTTCTGCGAACTTGGTTCTGGAAGTGTGTTCCATAGGGATTTCTGAAAAGTCTTTGTTTAAGAGTAATAAGCTCCTATGAGCCAAACCAACCAGCTGCGAGGTGAATTGCAACATTACAAACTTTGATTTGAACCCAAAATTTCAACGGTATAAGACCGTACAGCTTTAACTGAGGGAAAAAACTACAGTCCCATGAAGCATTACAAATTACGTAATCAAATTAAAAAAAAGATTGCAAAAGGTTATAGCATTTTTTCTTCACCTAATATTTAAGTAGTTTGAGAATGTATGCTGAATGACTGGATTATGTCATTCATAGGAGTGGGTGGCGCTAAACTGTTCTTTTTGCAATTCTTTGATTAGTAAATATTTCTTTGCCGTTTCATGGGTGTAGCAACATGATAAAAATTAACCTAAACCAAGGGTTCTCAACTCCCAGTCCTCGCGACCCACTGCTCTGCATATTGTGTATCGCTGCGTCCGAATCTCCACTCAAAGCACTACTCCCTACCCCCTATGTTGGGGTTAGAGAGCAGAGCACTATATAGTGAGCTTACCAGCATAACAGAAGCCACTTTCGGACACTACTCGATCGTATCTCGGCGCCGTTGATTACATCATCTGTCAGCTGGTACCGAGCCGGCTCTGGGCTAAATAGATTTTTAAAAATAAATATATTACATTATATTGAGCTTATTTCTCCAAAATTTAAAAACTAAAAGTGATTTCTGGCCATTTTTGTTATAATGCGCTACTCCACACATGATTATAACTTATTTTTACAATCAGCGCAATGCATGATGGTATGTAGGGCTTAGGTTAGTGACCATCGGTTGTTCACTACTTTTCAAAATGCATTCTGGGATACATTGAGTGGACTATATAGGGTATAATAATAATCACTATACATTCGGACAGCACTACAAAATGGCGAGCTCACTATATAGTCCACTATATAGTGAGTAATGGGAGATTTCGGACGCACATATGTCTCCCTTATTTAACACACCTGATTCAGATCCTCAGCTCGTCAGGATGGACATAGAGTCTATCCTAACGAGCTGAGGATCTGAATCAGGTGTTTTAAATAAGGGAGACATACACAATATGCAGAGCAGTGGGTCTCGAGGACTGGAGTTGAGAACCCCTGACCTAAACCACTGAGGAACTGAGTGAGGTCTTCTGTGACATGTTATGACTCATGACATCATACTTGATACTTGCATCCTGAATTTTATTTTTCATCCATTGAAAACATCTTGCAAGTTCTGACAATTCTTTAGATTAAAATTATTTGGTCATTTTACAGTTAACAAAAAATGTGTGTTCCCACACTTCCCCCATTCTTCCCTGCCAACACACCCACAACTAGTGTTTTCACTCCACATAATAACACTTCCCTTATTCCCATAGTCACATGACATTTTCTTTAAACATTCAGGGTATATAATGATATATTTTCCACTGTTAAAGGCTAAACAAATTTGTTTAATATTAATTTAAAATATTATTTATTGTGGATAGTTACTCAAAAAGTAAAAATGTGGTCATTAGTGAGTTAAATGAGTTAATAACTCATTTATATTTGGAGCACAATTAAAGATCTTTTTGATGAAATCTAAGAGATTGCTATCCCTCCATAGGCAGCTACGCCATTACTACTTTGACGCTTCAAAAAGTTGAGAGTGAGCAGTTTAGCCCAAGTTTTCTGAAAAGGTGTGATTGCTTTATATGATGAACAGATTAAAGGGTGAATAATTTATGACAGAATTTTCATTTTTGGGTGAACTATCCCTTTAAGCAATTGCGTTTTAGACCATACATGGAGCGGCGATTGAGTGCTTCCTGAATGCACATGTCTGGTCTCTCTGTATCATGTGAGTGATGTTTTATGTTTCACGCATGCGCAGTAAGATGATTTAAGTGTCTTCTGACGTTTCAGTGTGGATAAGAAACTTTTGGAAAATGCTTGAAACCGCTGAGTGTGAAGCCGAGAGCGCTTTGAAACTAAAATAAAATTTTCAAATGTATCTGGAAAATTTAGACATTTCAGTTCAAAGGAAGAGAGTTCACTAGGTTTGGGAATAAGAATGCCACGATTGACCAATCAGAGTCAAGTATCCCAAAGAACAGTTGTTATGAGGTTTTGTTTGGTTTTATCATCTTTCAAATATTTCCTAAAAATTTCCATGCAATTTATTGAAGTTTCTCCATCTTCACTTGTGCTCTCACAGGTACATGAAAGGCCGTGTGACGTACGACCAGCTGAACGCGGCGGTCCAAAGCATCAACACAGCTGTGACGTCAAAATATAAGATCCTCCATCAGTCTGTCAAAACCCTGAACAACGTGTCCCGCACGCTCCACCAGCGCTTCAAAGACCAAGAGACAAAGGACACCAAGGGTATCACAGTTTCATCTGTCTGTCTGTTCTGGAGCTGCAGGTCAAAGGCTTATTTGACCTATTTAGCTCTGCAGTCCATCATGTATTAACAGTCTTGTCATATCAAGAATTGAGAGTCAACTGCTTGCTCGAAAAATCTATTAACGCCACGGGAGCATGAGCATGACTACGGTCATTTATCCTAAGCTCTTATTGGCTGAAAGAGGTAATCCATCAAATCTTTCTGTGTCCCATAGGTCAGTTTTTCATCGTGGAGCAAGACATCAGAGAGTCTTCACCCAGCTGAAGGTCGACAAACGGTTTGTGGGCATGTTGAACATGTTACGCCACTGCCAGCGTCTGAAGGAGGTCCGAGGCGGTGGTCTCACACGCTTCCTCCTGCTCTAACGGTCATGGACGCCCACATCTCCATCACATCGCCTTCAATGGAGTTTTAAAAGGCTCTGCGCATTAAAGGATATGTTTGTTCAAGAGCTGTTTGCTGTGGAATGAACTTGGCAAATCATCCTTATGTACATGAATTATATTTGCAGGCCTAAAACCTGACAGAGAGATGGATTTATGTGTAAAATACATTCTGTTATTGCCTGAAGGATCTTTCAGATTTTGTTCTATGACAAATTATACAGTACACAGTCAAACATCAAATGCTAAAACCTTTGTGTGCTCAATTTTGTTAATAATTCATGAATTCGCATTTGAGGTATAACTTTGTGTAATTTGTTGCAGTACAAAAACTCATTATTTTGCTGAACAAACTTCTCTTCAATCAATGTCAACAACAGACTTAATTTACTCATAAATCCTGTTCTGAAAACCCATTAGAAATTCTCAGGAGCACCACATGATGAATTTGCATTCTGGGGTCAACCTACAAACTGGCTTTGTGGATACACAGTTGATGATGTAGATAGGTCACTCTATCTGTGATGATGAAATTATAAATTGATTGCTGTATTATTTATATTGGTGGGGGAAAATATTGGCGCGTGAATAAAATTGCAGTATTGGTAGCCTCATCTCAAATGTCAGTGTCATTTAAAAAAACTGAGATTGCTGTATTGACATTTTAGTATTATTAATTTTCGAGACAAAAGAAGCAGCTTCAGTTAACAATACCCGAGGGACGTGTGAAGATGAGTGAGTCCTTAACTTTACTCACCAAAAATTCAACCAAGCATGAAAAGTTACACATCAACAGTAAGTTAGACATTTTGTTCTTGCTTTGTCATCATCATTGGCTTTAGGAAGACTGGTGAGAATATAGAGTACGCTGCAGCTGCACTTGTACATAGAATGACGGGTTCTTTAAGACAACTGGTACGCTAACTGTTAAATTACATGATTTTGTTCACAAAGTAAGCATTCCAGTTTTCACAAAAATCTACATTTTTTTGCAGGTAAGAAGTCCAGTGCTTGTTGCAGCCATTTTCATAGCAGGAATAGGAGGGACCTTCCAGTATGGCTTCCATATCTCTGTCCTGAACTCGCCATCACTTGTAAGTACTTGCTTGTTTGGTTATAAAGTGTCTTAGGGTGATTTACTGTCTCTTGAGGGCTGTTGGAGGGAATCAGTGTTAATCACATGGGACATTCCCAAAGGATCAAAGAATCAATAGATATCAGTAGTTCAATAAAAATGTAATTAATGGCATAATTAACTGAGGCTTGTGCTTGCATTGCAAGTTTATTAAAGAGCTGGTGAACAGCACCTGCCAGCACCGTTATGGCCACTCCCTCTGAGCCGTGGGAGCTGTCGCTCATCTGGTCCTTCATTGTGTCCATATACTGCATGGGAGGACTGGCCGGAACCCTTAATGCTGGACATCTGGCAGGCATGTACGGAAGGTACTGGAAGTGCGGTCAGGTCATCGTCTGATGCTGAATGAAGTTACTTACTGGGGATAGTTCACCAGTTAAAATATAAGATATTTGAGTATTTTGGCCATATAATGAAAGTTCATGGGGTTCAATGTGGTTTTGTGTGATATGGAAAACATTCACAAGTTTGGGGTCAGTATGATTTAAAGGAGCTGTATGTAAGAAATGTATTTCAAATAATCAAATGGCCCTGATATGTCTCTGAAGTTGCAGCCCTCAACTGTCATGTTGTGTTTTGGTCTGATGTGCCACCCTCCACCTGATCTACCAATCATGAAGTCAGTACTGTTGCAGCATTCAGGTTGCCACTTCTGCTCTAGTGACCACAGCTGCAGCTACAAAACGTGTGGGATAAAAAAATGTTGGATCCTGCAGCCTATTTGGCAACCTCGAGTCAGGGGAAGGGATACACCACTCTACAGTAATTTGAAAGTGATTGCAGTACCAGTTTTGGCCACATCTTACATACAGCGCCTTTAATTTAGAATTACAGTTACTCTCTCATGCTCCACTAGGCTGTATTTTATTGATCAAAAACACAGTAAAACAGTAATATTGTAAAAGAAAAATGTGTGTGTGTGTGTGTGTGTGTGTGCATATACACTCACCGGCCACTTCATTAGGTACCCATGCTAGTAACGGGTCTAGACTCCTTTCGCCTTCAGAACCTGCCTCAATTCTTCATGGCATAGTATTCAACAAGGTGCTGGAAGCACTTCCTCAGGAGTTTGGTCCATATTGACATGATGGCATCACAGTTGCCGCAGATTTGTCGGCTGCACATCCATGATGCGAATCTTCGCGTTCCACCACATCCCAAAGATGCTCTATTGGATTGAGATCTGGTGACTGTGGAGGCCATTTGAGTACAGCGAACTCATTGTCATGTTCAAGAAACCAGTCTGAGATGATTCCAGCTTTATGACATGGCGCATTATCCTGCTGAAAGTAGCCATCAGAAGTTGGGTACATTGTGGTCATAAAGGGATGGACATGGTCAGCAACAATACTCAGGTAGGCTGTGGCGTTGCAATCGATGCTCAATTGGTACCAAGGGGCCCAAAGAGTGCCAAGAAAATATTCCCCACACCATGACACCACCACCACCAGCCTGAACCGTTGATACAAGGCAGGATGGATCCATGCTTTCATGTTGTAGACGCAAATTTTGACCCTACCATCCGAATGTCGCAGCGGAAATCGAGACTCATTCAGACCAGGCAACGTCTTTCCAATCTTCTATTGTCCAATTTCCGATGAGCTTGTGCAAATTGTAGCCTCAGGTTCCTGTTCTTAGCTGAAAGGAGTGGCACCCAGTGTGGTCTTCTGCTGCTGTAGCCCATCTGCCTCAAAGTTCGACGTACTGTGCATTCAGAGATGCTCTTCTGCCCACCTTGGTTGTAACGGGTGGTTATTTGAGTCCACTGTTGCCCTTCTATCAGCTTGAACCAGTCTGGCCATTCTCCTCTGACCTCTGGCATCAACAAGGCATTTCCGCCCACAGAACTGCCGCTCACTGGATGTTTTTTCTTTTCGGACCATTCTCTGTAAACCCTAGAGATGGTTGTGCGTGAAAATCCCAGTAGATTAGCAGTTTCTGAAATACTCAGACCAGCCCTTCTGCGCACCAACAATCATGCCACGTTCAAAGTCACTCAAATCACCTTTCTTCCCATACTGATGTCTCGTTTTGAACTGCAGGAGATTGTCTTGACCATGTCTACATGCCTAAATGCACTGAAGTTGCCGCCATGTGATTGGCTGCTTAGAAATTAAGTGTTAACGAGCAGTTGGACAGGTGTACCTAATAAAGTGGCCGGTGAGTGTATATATATATATATATATATAATTTTTAAGGTGTGTGCTTTGACCTTAAACCTTTAAACTTATTATTTATTATCCTCAGATTAGGAATTATAACCATTCAAATGGTACTTACAACTTGTTCAGAAGACTTCTTGCTCAAGGTTTATTAACAACAATACTTGTATACTTATAAAAGTTATTTATTAATATTCCAAAAATAAACGTTAAACCAAAAACGAATAGCAAAGTTACAATATAAAGCAAGGTCCAAGGTCATTTGGGTGGACTAATGTAAAGCATTACATTTTTCTTAAAAGCAATTTTTATCTAATACATACGTGCTCTCTCTATTCTAAGTTACTTAATATAAACATCTGTATGTACTACTTTTATGGTTAAGTATGCATATTATAATTGCAATTATCATCTTCATCAACAATCTTATACTAACATGGATCCATCCACAGCCCTTTATTCTGTGTTTGATTTTAAGAATCAACTTTTGTATCATACATTCTTAGCATGTGAATAAATGGGAGAAATTCTATGAGCAACATGGGCCTTTTTATATTCCAGAAATGTCCTGAAATAATGCTAACATATAGCCACAGATATTTCTTTAAGCCAGTCTGTCCTAGATTAAGCCTCTTCAGGTAATGTTCTGTTCCTGTAACCCACCTGGCAGAGCAAAACATTTCAAATGTAAACTCTCTGGCTCATTTTAATATTTCTTAAAGGGATAGTACACCCAAACATCATCATTTAGGCAACCTTATGTTGTTACAAACCTGAAAAAAAAAAACTCTTCCACAAAAAAAAGGATTTGCAGAATGTCCATGCTGCTTTTTTCCATACAATCAACAGTGAACAGAAGATGAACAGCTCCAAAAATGATTAAATGCACCATAAGGTTAGTCTATTAGTCTGACATAGACACATCTCTTTTTGTGTGTGTAGAAAAAAAAATCATACACATTAAACATTTTGCTGGACTGTAATTCTACCCCTTAGAGTTCTTATTTAGTTGTATCTTTTAATAGCTAAAACCTGGCCCTCGCCATGAACATCACCATAGAAGTTGGCATAGTGTTAAAAAGGAAATAAAAATGACAAGATTTGGAATAAGAAAATTAAATTTTTTTAATTTTATTTTTGGTAACCATTCCATTTTTGTCATTTTAAAGTATTCAAATTCTTCACAGGAAGAGAACTCTGCTTTTGAACAATGTGGTGGCAATCTGTGGAGCTGTCCTGATGTTGTTGAGTAAAACTGCTGTGTCGTTTGAGTATGATCATGGTGGCACGCGTCCTATATGGCATCAACGCTGGTACGCTGGAAAAATCTGTACATGTATCGTCTGTTTTGTGATGTGCTGTGTTTCTATATAAATTTCTTGAGTGATGTCTGCGCAGGTGTGAGTTTGACTGTCCACACCATGTATATATTGGAGTGCGCCCCAAGAGGCTGCGTGGGATGGTTGGTGTGTCTGTGGCATCTTTTGTCTCATTGGGCAAGTTCTTCGGTCAGCTTCTTGGGATTAGGTGGGTCATTAACAGCAAGGTTCATCCTCCTGTAGCATTTTCTGTTACTTTTGCTGTCTTCATCATACAAATTTAAAGATTTGAACTCTGGTTTTGCGTGTGTGTGTGTCAGTGAGGTGTTAGGCACTGAGGAGCGCTGGATCTGGCTGCTGGCCTTCAGTGGGGCGGCTGGGCTCCTGCAGATGCTAACTTTGCCCTTTCTCCCAGAGTCCCCGCGGTACCTTCTGCTGGAGAAGGCAGACAAACACGGCTGTGAGATGGGTCAGAACCACTCAGACTCCTTCTGTAACATTTACACATACACTACTGGTTAAATGTTAGATTTTTAACGTCTTTGAAATAAGCCTCTCATGTTCACCAATTCTATAATATACAGTAAAAACTAGGGCTGTCAAGCGATTAATCGTGATTAATCGCATCCAAAATAAAAGTTTCTGTTTACATAATATATGTGGGTGCACTTTGTATATATATAAATACACACACATGCATGTATATTTAACAAAAAATATTATTTATATATAACAAATATTTATATATAATATAAATTATATATAAATCTATATACAGTATATACATGAAAATATTTCTTAAATATATAGAAGCATGTGTGTGTATATTATATATATATATATATATATATATATATATATATATATATATATATATATATATATATATATATATATATATATAATTAAACACAGTGTCCCCACATATATTATGTAAACACAAACTTTTATTTTTGGATGCGATTAATCATTTGACAGCCCCTATAAAAAACAGAAATTTTGTGAAATATTATTACAATTTAAAATCATTTTATTATGCTATTTGCTGCTCATTTATCAATTATTATCACTGTTTGAATTATAATAGTGGTTCTTATTATTATCAGTTTTGAAAACAGTGTTTTTATGTTTGTCAGCATATATTTGTTATAAATAATTTTGTATATTTTTATGTACTGATATTTTGTAACATTCATTTCATAACGGTCACTTTATATCAAAGTATTAATTTATTTTTCTTTAATTCTACCCCTTAAATCCTCCTTGCCCAAACTTCTGAATAGTGTATTAGGGTTTCCACAAGCATATTAAGCAACAAAAACATTTAATAATCGTAAATGTTTCATGAGTAGCAAATGAGCATATTAGAATGATTTCTCAATTTCCATCCACCTATTTTTATGCACGTTTTGGGATATCGCATAAAAAACTCTGGATGGAAACGTCAAGAAAAATAAACAAATAATTAATTACGAATTAAAAGTCAGATAAAATTGTTATCTGATAAGAAAACATGCACATAAACTACGATGGAAACACAGGTACCAAATACATTCCTTGATCCGTATTTCGATACTTTGCGGCATAGCTGGACTAACCAGCGGAACAATCTTGTGAAAAATTGTTTTGGTTGTTCTGAAATGCCTGAGCAAATTGAAAAATGCTGCTTTATTTGCAAATGTTTTATGCGATATTCCAATTTAAAGATAAATCTGCTACTTTGAATTGCAGAGTTATGATGCTGAAAATTCAGTTTTGATCACAGGGAATAATATTGAAATAATATTTCACAATATTACTGTTTTACTGTATTTTGTTAATTAAAATAAATGCAGCCTTGGTGAGACTTCTTTCAAAAACATTAAAAAAATCGTACAAACTCCAAACTTTTAATCGACTTGGCAACGCTTCCCAAGCCAAAATGTCAAAACAGTACTTGTATCACGTCCTCTTAAATCTTACATTGTCTATTTTGTCAAGTTGTTTGACAATGTTTGTTACGGCCCAGCTCTGCGCAGGCTGTGGGGGGCTGAAAGGGACCCTGGACCAGAGATGGAGGAGATGTTGGCTGAACACACCACCCTGAAGGGAGTGAAGATCCAGGGGCTCACGGACCTCTTCCTCGACCACAGCATCCGCTGGCAGCTCCTCACCATCCTCGTCACGTTCGTCACTCTGCAGCTCTGCGGCATCAATGCTGTGAGTCACAAAAAAGACACGTAGCCACACGAAAAATGACTGAATCGAGAACGCTTAGTTTGTCAAAACGCACAGCTACATGGCACAATCTGCTCAGGAAATTGACTTCACACAGCACAGAAAACACATTACCAGAATTGTCTTTTCCCCATTCTTCTTTTTAAAGAAAGCCACCGTAATTATTTTCATCATTCAGTTTCAAAGATGAATAATAGTATTTAAAGGTATTGTTGTTCATATGGCCTGTGATTGATGTCTTTGCAGGTCTATCTCTATTCGTTTGATGTGTTTCAAGCTGCCGGCATTGCCAAGGAGAACCTGCGCTACGCCGCCTTAGGGACAGGCCTGTGTGAAGTCTCCACCTCTATTGCCTGCGTGAGCCGCTCTTCACCACCTCATCCTCAAAACATGATGTGACCTGGTTTAAAGGAAGCTTCTGTTGGTTTTGTGTGGTTGTTTACTGTGCTATTTTTATCCAGGTGCTGATCATTGAGAGTACAGGGAAGAGAGTGCTTCTCTTTAGGGGTTATCTCTGCATGGCGGCCTCGCCTGCCCTGCTCACACTCACTCTTTACCTCCAGGTTTGATTTTTTTTTATTATGCAATCGTGCAATTATATACATTGTGTGGTTAATTTTTAATTGAGAATTCAAATGATAGTTTGTGTGTATGTCTAATAATTCAGTTATTAACAAGACATTTAAACAGCTACATTTAAAGGAATAGGTCAGAACTTACTGAATCTTATTCCAAAGCCATTATGAGAAGATGTTTGCTGAATATCCAGCTGCTCTTTTCATATAATGGATAAAAAACAGTCAAAAATGACAAAAAGCATCATGAAAGTACCTTAAAAGTAGTTTTCGAAAAAGCACAGCTTTTCTAATCTCAGGTGGCTGTTTAAATATAATGAAACCGAATGGGGACTGAACTATATTCCATGTCTCTTAATTAATTGATTTTTGTTTGTTAGTTTTTTTTTTTTTTCTAAAAATTGAAGTTATTCACACAAAACCTTCACCACAATTCTCAAATGTCAAGTTAAAAGATTTGTCAAATGGAAGTGAATGGGGACTGCAGATGTCAAGCTTTAAAAAGGACAAAAATAATGTAATAAAAGTGAAAACCTTATACATATATCCACATATTTTGCATTTCATTAAAGAAAAAAATCATAAATTGAATTATTTCTTAAAGACAAATCAGGTAAAATAACAAATAAAAACGAATTAATGAGCATTAAATGAAGTGTTTAAATGGGGACTGTATATTACATGAAACTGTTGATGAGATTGGAAATGTCTGGCTCTGTTATAGAGCTTTGTATCCTGGATGCCATACTGCAGCATGGTCCTTATTTTCACCTACATTTTTCTTCTCTAGCGGGCCAGGTACATCCACACATTTTTCTGACGTGCATTTCAGACTCATTTTTGTGGCTCTATTGTCTCAAAAATACTCTTGTGAACTCTCTTCCACAGCTGGGGTGACCGCACCACTTCCTGGTGAGATTTTCAACACAGTCTTATAAACCTCCAGCGTTCATGGTGGCTTGCATCCTCAACTGGGTCGGGCTCTTCCTAGTGGGCATGTTGTTTCCTCTTATAGTGGTGAGCTGGTCCGCCTCAATCATTTTATGTCCCATTTTTGCTTAGAGCTTACACATGCAAAAGTGTACATCATTTTAAACATTTTTCAAATAAAATCTCACAAGAGATGAAGACTCCACTCATATTTAGTAGCACTTATTAAAAACTATTTTACATGGAGTGGGTCTTCTTATGGAGGCTGCCATTTTTTAGATCACATGACCAGTTTAATACTACACAACTTTATTTGGTTACTATTGTTACCCAAAACTTTCACTTGAAGAATAAATGAATTATGGTGTGAACAGTGCATTAAAACTGAAAACTGAAGGATGCTCTTTTAAATACACCCACACCACTAGGTGTCAGTATAAGTGTAAGATGACATGAAGCAAAAAATATAAGGTACGCTTTTGAAAAACATGCCTATTTGCACTATTAATTTTTTCTTTCTTTCTTAACTAATGTATTTCTCCATTGCAGGAGCATTTGGATTATTTTTGCTTCCTTGTATTTTTTGTGTTCTGCTTCTTCTCTGGTGTTTTTGTGTGGTTCCACGTGCCTGAGACAAAGAATAAAACTGTTCTGGAGATCTCGGAAGACTTTAAGAGAATGCACCAGAAACGAACATCCAAACTGAGCTCAATACACATTAACAACATACAAACTGACATATCAACAAAGCTTTAGCACCAGAATTAGTCATGTAGTCAAATCAGAAGCTGATCAATAAAAAGTCATCTTACACCCAATATTAATTTCTTGTTTTGATGGCTGATGACTCTGATCTGTTTAGCTATTCTGTTGGTGACGTCTTGTGTGTTAAACTGTAAGCCACATCCCATTTGTTAACTCCAAATCTCATTTTAATTAGAGGCGAACTGAAAGTTGAATCAATATGTTTGTACTTTGTCACGCCGAGAGGCACCAATTCAGGTTTGGCCTGATACAGTTGTTGTGCTGCAATGACTTTATTGACATTGTTCCTTAGATAGTTCAGCAGTGATTAGTAAGGCTTGAGTATCGGTCCTCAGAGGTGTGTTGACCTCCACACGCCATTAAACTATCAAATTAAAAAAATTGGACTCCACCAAAATGACTGTATAATTGAAAATTAAACTGATAAAATGCTTTAATGTTTCTGCCAAGTGGCTGTTTTATCCGATAGCCCTCAAACCGTATTAACTTTATAGCCCTTAATCCTGTAATTGTGGACAAATACGGGCACAGAGGACTCAGGTGTGATCCTAATTTTTGTTTATTAGAAATGTTATATCACTGTCTTCGATAAAGTTTTGTCTATCCATTTATGGTGTTTTTTTTTTTTTTAATTGATTTACTTCAAAAAGTACCATAATTCCTATGTAAGTTATTTCTATGGAAATCAATTACTATGCAGTTTAACTACATTAAAATATCATTCCAATAAGTTCTTAAAGCTCAAACCTAAAAATGAAGTTACTTTGCTGTCACCTGGTGTCTTATTTTGGCTTATTTTTGAATGCTCTAAATTACAGTTTTTCCCAATCAGTTTCTATGGGTGCCCATTTTTGACCCAAATACAAGATCAAGGATTTTTTTTTTCACCCATTAACACAAAAAAATTTGTGTGTTCAGGAGGCAAACAGGAAAAGTAGCCAAGTCTTGTACCTCTCAGATCAAGGGAAGTATTTTTAAAAAATAAATCAAAACTATTTTGCCCACATTTGTCCAGAATACGGTTTTAGGGTTAAATATTATACAATTTATTTGAATTAAATATTCTCTAAAACCATCACATGTTTTACTTAAAAAATTAACATTTTAAATTTAAAATGATCTAAATTTAAAAGTGAGTTAAAGGTCTGGTTCACCCATAAAAAACAGTCGAAATTTTGCTTCTGTATAACAAAATAAGAAAAAAAAAGGTTTTGGTTAAAAAAACGTCATTATGGACATTAATCAGAAAAAAATATATATTCAAAAATGAAAATATAAAGATAAAAGCTAAGTCAAAATTTTCCTGAGAATGCCTTGATCTCTATTTAGGACTTTATCCTGGATGTGACATTGAAGCATTGGTACAAAAGCCATTTCTCAAAATGTCTTATTTTATGATCCACAGAAGAAGGAATTTGTTCAAAATTTAAAACGCGTGACGAGTTTGTCTTTAAGTAAGCGAGTATCCTATAGTTATAGCCAGTGTGACAACTTGCCCCGGTGTAGAGACGCACTCTTGTCGCGAATATGAATGAAGGGAGGAACACTCGTGCGCTAAATGAAATATGAATGCGCGGTTAATTTGTAAATGCTCCTCCTGACTGTAGTCGGCTCGGTGGCGTCGGCTCGTGTTTGGGCGCTGGACGAGGACCTTTGCGTCCTGAGGCGAGCGCGCGCGCCTGTCTGATACTGATAACACAATCTACGTGATCGAGCTGCGCGCTGGAGCCCGTCCACGACGACCAATTTCAAACTTCATTCGTGTTCGCGTGCACCCCACACACGCCCAAACTACGTACTTAAGGTTCCTGTTTACAAGCCAAACCCAAAGTAAATTCACACTGGTGATGTCAACATCATGGTACAATTTAAAGGGCAAAAGAGGTGTCGTGACAGTTCAGAGTGATCAGAGAGTGATTCGGGGAGCGCGAGGGAACACACAGACCGGACACTAGCGATGGACATGCGCAGCGCCAAAAAGAAATACACCACAGGTAAGAATGGGTACTTTTACACTGTCGATACAGGTGAATACCGAGCCTTTAACCGGCTTAAACGATCTTTAGAAACACGGGTTTTAGTGTGCTGTTATTTTTTTATATTTTCAGCTGATTTGTTTGTTTTTTACTTAAATTGTGTTGTTAAACCACTACACCATTGTTGTAGTAATTCTTAGCAGTGGTCTCGGTGTTTGTCATATATCATGCTGCCTCAAGGGATATTTTTTGGACAAAAAAAGGCATTTCGAGTAGTTTGATTTCACATTAATGTGGCTATAGCCTCCACTGACAGGCTTTGAGTTTCTTGCCTCTCTATGACATCAATTTACTTAAAAATATCATATTTAGACAAACCTGGGCCAATGCTCTAGATAACATCTAAACAAAATGTAACTTTTCCAAAAATAATAATAACATCAGTCATAAAACAATTATATCCTACATCTGAAAGGGGAAAAAATACTAATTATTTTTCTTTTGCTTTATTAGGTTACACTTTTTTAAGGTGTAACCATGTAGCCATGTAATGATGAACCATGTAGAGTGTAATTTATTAAGTACTGAGCACCATTAACACTTAATAGGGTTTAGTTGCTTGTATTAATACATAATTTTTAGTAAGCACATGTAACAAGGACACTAAAATAATATGTTTATTTATTCATTCATTTGATTTATTCAGTTAGTTGGTCCTGTATACTCAGTCTTATCTATTCAAAGATAAAAGACTGATTATTTCTGCTCGGTGAATTGTTAGTCACAGATGACAAGTCACTCATCTAGGTAATTAACTGTGCTTTTTAATCATTGATACTTTTATTTAGGACATACTTGAAGGGATTGTTCACCCCAAAATTAAAATTGTTTTCTCGCCCTGATGTTGTGCCGAACCTGTATGACTTTATTTCCTCTGCTGAACACAAAAGAGCGAGTGAATGATGACAGAATTCAAATTTTTGGGTGAACTATTTCTTTAAGAATTCATGTGTCATCGGAAGTAAAAAAAAAAAAAACCCAGATGATAAGAAAGGTTGCACATGGCATTGCAAACATATGACTATCACAACCTGTTTTACATCTTTAACTGAACCTGCACCTTGAGTCAATGAGACATTGTAAAATAAAAAAGAAAACTTGCAACCTGATGAATTCGCATTTTAGGTTCTCTCCTTTGTACAGAATTATTTTCCTGATTTATCATTTATAACTTTTTCATTTGTCAAATCAACTTGTAACACAATATTTTGAGTTTCTGTTCATTGAATCAATCTCTTTGTAACAATTTTTTTTCTCATTTTGTTTCAATGAACTCAAAATTAAGGCATCCAGATCACTAACTTTTTTTAGTTAAACCAACAATAATTTATTTATAGTGTATTGTGCTAGAAATTATCTTAAGACTACTTTGTTTAAATACAAAATATCTCATTCAGCCAATAAATTCATCAAGGCAACTAATATTCAATCTATAACTGCACTGTGCAGTTTTTTGGTTATTCAATTTCTGTATATCTGTTAGTGTTGAGCCCTGATATATTAAAGGCACAGCTAATGAAACATTTATTACAATGGGTTTATGCAAAGATTGATTTAAGTTCACTTAAATGAAAAGTTGTTATATTTTTTAAAGCCTATAAAACGTTAAATATGTTGAAAAGTAAAAAAAATATATATATATGTAGCTTTCAGTTATACTGTAATGTTGAATGGCTATTCCATTTAATAGTGACATCAGAATCAATACTGGTATCATAAGATTCATTCATAAGATCATAGGTGAAAAAGACATACAATTAAGTGTATTAAAAATGCATTACATTATATTTGTATTGTACTATAAACAAATTTAAGTACATTTTTAATACACTTAATTGTACGTCATTTTCACCTGGGATGACATTACAAATATTCAAAATATACCATCTTCATTTTGTTTCTACATTACTTGGGAGGTTCAATGTGAAAGTATTACAAATATAATAACACATTAAAAGCTTTAAGGCGTGATTAATTACAGAAAAATGTGTAATTTTCAGTTATTTTTTAATCGATTGACAGCATTAATATATAGGCGAGTATATGAAACCGTCAGTTGGTCAGTAATATATTAAGCAATTCTAGCAATGCAATGTTGTAATATACAGATAACAAATATTTCAACCTCAATTCTTTTTCGTTTTCATCATTAGTTGACTGTTGAGCATGCAACATTTAAAATATCATTAGATTTAATCGATTTGCATTGTCTTACTGTTTTTATATTGCTTAGTCAGTCCTTTCCTTTGTAAATATAAAAACATGACTTGTTTGAAAAATTGCCAAGAAGAAAGAGTGCCAGTTGGGTGTTCCTTCACCCTACGTCTTTACAAGTTTCGAACGGCAGTGACCTCACACACGCTGCACTGATGTCATATGCCAGGGACCTGATAAGAACAGACCTAAACTGCACTGACTTGATATATAGGACAGTGTGATGAACGCTGCACGTTTCAATACAAACACGTAAATGACCACTTTTTGGCGGTATTACGTGTTCTTGTTGCTCAGCTGATAGAGCGTGGCGCTAAAGTCCAGTCAATCTACATTTCTACCGCACTTTATACAAAACAGATTGTTTTAAAGCAGTTTCACGGTAATAAACGATCTATGATGCAAACTTCATTAAATATGAAACAAATGAATTTCTGCTGTAAGCAGCCCTAAAAAACAAAACGGTGGTGTCATTATTCAGCTTGAGTCAGTTTAGTGTTGATTCAGTTTAGTTCAATAAACATTCATCAGTAATGAAATTAGTTCATTACTGATGAATTGAGTCATAAGAAGCTCTACAGAAGTTATTCAGCTCGAGTCAGATGTTGATTCAATTCAGTTCAATAATGTTACAAAACTCAGCATTTATGCCAGGGTTACTACATTGAGATGGTTTGATTATAACTCAAAGGATGTTTATTTTGTTTTTACAATTTCATTACGCTTTGTTTGTAGTCTTGAATTTACTTCCAGGAAAAAACACTATAAAAATGAATATGCTTTATCTAATAAAAAAAAATTGTGGCAACAGATTACAAGCAATATTATTAATTAAATTTCTCATATTAGAATTGAATAATAATTAAACAAATTAATTCCTTAAAAGTTAACAATTTAAAATGAGTAAAACATACAACAACCAAAAAAACATAAATTTAAGTCACCATTATGCTGATCAGTGTTTGTTTTAAAATGACGGTTTTCTCCTTCAATGATTCTGCTTGTTAACATCAGGTGTCTTCAATGTTGGCAATAATTCATCTTTGACGTCTGTCTGTTAGTGAGATATTTTTGTTCAATTTTGTGGTATAAACTTGACTCATTTCAAATGGTTAACTTTTAAGGGATAATTTGATTAATTAATACTCAATTCTAATTTGTTAAATTGAATTAATAATATTGTGTGTAATCTGTGGCCACAATTCTACTGATTAGATAAAGCATATTAATTTTTTTACAGTGCACGTCACAATATTCCTCATTTAAATACTTTAATTGAAATTATTTTTCTTAAAAAAAACGTTTAAAATGCCATAAAAGGGTCCCATTTATTGCAGTGTAAGTGTTCTCTGGATAAAAGTATATGCCAAATCGATAACTGTAAAAAGGTATGACCAATCAAATAATCAACCTCTTGTCTTTCTCTTCAGGGTGTTTGTGAACCGGAGTTTGACACTGGAAAACATCAAGTGCTATGGATTTGACATGGATTACACTCTGGCGGGTGAGTGCTTTTATAGTGCATTTGGGACAAGTTGTCAGATTATGTGTGAAGTGCTTCTTTGACATCAACTCTCGTGTTTTCAACAGTGTATAGTCTCCAGAGTATGAGAGTCTGGGCTTTGAGCTGCTCAGAGACAGGCTGGTGTCGATTGGATACCCACACGAGCTACTGGGATATTCATACGACCCTACCTTCCCCACTCGGTAAGTGTTGCGCCATTAATGGGTCTGGATCAGGCTATGTTGGGTAACTGAGCTCATTGGAGAGGCTTTTGAGGGTTTTGGCGGTGCAAGCAGAACATTGACTGTGTTTACATGCACATCATCTTCTTAATATCCGTATTATGGTTTACGTTGTATCACAGAACAACTGATTAATCCATTGATTTCGATGAGAATGGTACGTCACAAGGGGGAATATAGAAATGTAAGCACCTAGAAGAGTGCAGTGGAATTTCAAAATGTATAGTTCAGGGAAATCTTCACTGCAAAATATGATTGTCTGCCTTATTTTTCAGTACAAATACCTTAATGTCCCTAAATCAAGATTCAATTATTTGAGAAGCAAAATTACATCAGATAACAAGTGTTGTTTTCTGAAAAATATATCAAAATTAAAGCAAGTTTATGCTTAAAACAGGATAAAAATGTCTACCAATGTGGTAAGCAAAATAAAATGAATTTTACCTGTAAATGAAGTGGTAACACTTTACAATAAGGTTCATTTATTAAACATTTAGTTCATGCATTAACTAACATGAAATAACCATTTGTTCCTGTATGTGTTATTCTTTGTTAATGTTAGTTAATACAAATCTAGCTGTTCATTGTTTGTTCATGTTAATTCACAGTGCATTAACTAATGTTAACAAGATTTAAAAAAGTATTAGTAAATGTTGAAATTAACATTACCAAAGATTAACAAATGCTGAAGAAGTATTGTTCATTCTTTGTTAATGTTAACTAATGTAGTAACTAATGAACCTTATTGTGAAGTGTTACCAATGAAGTTATTTTTCTTACCCTTTCACTTAATTTTGATCCATTTTTTCAGAAAACAAGACTTAATATCTTAAGTTATTTTGCATTTTAATTTAATTTATCTTGATTTAAGAACTTTTAGATATTTATAAAGGAACACAAGACAAAAATACTAAGAAAATATATATTTTTTTGTACTAATTTATGTACATTTGCTTTCAAGTTGATATGAAATCAACTTCAAAATCAGTAATTTCCATCGAGTATTGATTGGATTTTGAAAATTAGGCATTATGAATATACTTTGAGGGAGGGGTTGATAAGAGGATTTCTTAAAATAAATTTGTTTCAGAAGTGGAGAAATTTATTGCATTTAGATTTTTAATTTACAATAATGTGCAGTGTGATTTAATATGCGGAAAAGACGAGTATTGAGAAATTAAAGGATCAGTTTTGATATATGATGAATAGTTTTATTTTTCATAGCTTTTTAACTCATGCAATTACGTATTTTATGCTCACCAAGACTTCATTTATTTGATTTATTTCATTTATGAAAGTGTGTTTTGTTTTCAAAAGTTCAAAAACAGCATTTTACTTAAGCATATTACTTTATAAATGTCTTTACTGTCACTTTTGATCAGTTGAATTTGTCCTTGCAGAATAAAAACACAAATGTTTTTTTAAAGAAAAAAAAAGATTAAACTGACCCCAAACTTTTGAACGGTCAGTGTAAATTATCGGATAATTCCAATATAAATTGATCTCTTTAGTACAAGATGGAGACCTTAAGTCCACTTAATTTTGAGTTTGTAGTCATTTTTGAGCCTATTATAAACCATTCCTGAGAAACTTTGTGGGTAACCACACAAATAAAATGCCCTGCATTACACGCAAGTCTCATGAGAGTCTGTTGCTTGAGGTGGTTTCTAAAACGTGCTGAATGCCAAACGCAAACAGTTTAACTCTCTGCTCAATGATACCGCTGGGGGAAATATAAATATGAATGAACTCTTGTTTTAACTCCTAAGAGGGCCATATTTTGCTATCAATTATTCACTTGTCTGAATGCTCCCAGACTCTCGTTCTTTCCAACATTCTCTCTCTTTCTCCTCTCCTCTCCAGAGGCCTGGTGTACGATACTACGTATGGTAACCTGTTGAAAATAGACTCCAATGGAAACATCCTGGTGTGCACTCACGGCTTTGAGTACCTGAGAGGGTGAGTGAGATGATTCATTGTGGCGCGGGTCAATGGTGTATTGAGTGAGAGTTTGCTCGCAAATGCCGCCTGCAACCTTTCTCTGACAACAGAAGATTCCAACAAAGCTGAGTGCAGCGTGGGACAAAACATTCAAGGGAGGCAGGTTGAAAGCCAATAGCAGCCGAATGTGAAGGAACGGCAGGGTTGAGAGCTGTTGGGAACAGATAAAGAAATACGAGGATCTGTGTTACAACTAGCACAGCAGAGCAAGGCAATAATTGACTAGAAGTTATTTTGGATGTGTTGACTCATGTGACTGCAAACAGAGGGAACACTGCAGAACCTGATTTTCGCCAATTACAACATGTTCCATTTACATCAGCCAATCAGATGTTTTTATTTTGTTTTGAGGAACAAGTTCCAAATATCTTCCAAATAAACGCTGTTCCTTTGAACGATTCATCAAGAATCATATGATTCATCAAAGAATCACCATAGACTGATTTCGGAAGGATTATGTTAAAATAATGCTGAAATTTTAGCTTTTATTCACAGGAATAAATTACATATTACAGTAGTATAAACAAATAATTTATTTTGCAATAATATTTCACAGTATTACAGTTTTTACTGTCTTTTTTAAACAAAACATTAAAGATTTATTTAACTAAACTTTTGAACTGTAGTGTAAAATATTTATATAATGTCATATATATAGTTAGACCTCCTGAGGTGGATGAACAAAAACTTATAACCACTGTTTTGTTCCATTTTGGTGGAAAATGTCTAATTTGAGACCCAACTCTATTTAGATCAGACACAGATGAAGTAATGAACTCATTATAGTAGTATATTTATATCCAACACCTGTAGATTTTGTTAATGAGTCTGTTGGTTATCCTCACGTATAAGAGGTGATTCATTAGACATGGTGTATTTTGGGGATGGTTTTATTTAGCAGGGATCAGTTGTTTGAGAACAGTATTGTTAGCAGTCTCTCTGTGACACATTAGCTGGGCAGCTCAGTGACACACTGTTATTGTTTCGCCACACACCTTCCGATATGTGAACATATTCCCAATGCTTTCGTACTTGTCTGCTAGTATTCTCATTAAAAACGTGTGTCTGTTTGCAGCGAACAGGTTGATGAGTATTATCCTAACAAGTTCATCCAGAGGGACGACACTGACCGCTTTTGCGTCCTCAACACGCCTTCAACCTATCAGGTACAATGAAACTGTTGCATCTGAACGGTCACGTGAAAGGATAATCGATTCTATTAACATGATTTGTCTCTCTCATGTTCTCAGAGACATATCTTTATGCTTGTCTGATGGACTTCTTGGCCAAATCCACCAGATACAAAAAGTGAGTAAATTATTCCTAACTGCAACAGGCTCTTTTACATCTTCAGTCATGAGAATAATGTTTGTAATGTACAGTTTTTGCTGAGGCAAGCAGTATTACTCTTGCTTATGCTTAAAGGGATGTTCCACTTTTTTAAAAATAGGCTCATTTTACCACTCCCAGAGTTAAACAGTTGGGTTTTACCGTTTCGAGTGTATTCAGACGATTTTCTGATATTTTAGAAGAATATCAGGTAACCAGACAGTTTCTGGCCTCGTTGACTTCCATAGTATATTTTTTTCCTACTATGGAAGTCAATGAGATCAGAACTGTCTGGTTATTGATATTCTTCTAAATATGCAGAAAATTGGCTGAATGCATTGAAAAACGGTTAAACTCAACTGTTTTAACTCTGAGGAAGTAAAATGAGCCTTTTTCAAAAAAAGTGGAGTATCCCTTTAAGGCAAGAGGTTTCAAACCATTTTTCATTTTCAATCTGTTCATATGGCAGACCTAGAACACCTCAGCGACCAATATGAATACCTTAGCAACCGTATCGCAAGTCTGTTGAGTATATGCCAAAAAAGGAAACTTAGGGTGCTTTTACACTTGAGCATTTATTTCGAAACCTAGTGTGCTTTCTCCCTTGGTTTGGTTTGTTTAGGCATATGTGAACATGGCAAACGTGCTCTGAATCCGCACCAAAAACAATCACTCCGAACATCGCCTAAACGAGATAGTCTCGGACCGATTGCAAACAAACTCTGGGGCGGTTCGCTTGAGGTATCAGGTTTAGAAAGATAGAATTCTTTTCAGACCCTGTAAGAAAATAGGTTATGCTGCAATGTATATTATGACAAAGTGAAAGTGTGTTTTTGACCTTGGATGCATGTTGCTTGGATGCCTCTCTGTAGCAGACCTCCAAAAATAAAATAGCATAATTAAAAGATTTCTAAAATCTGTTTTACTATTCCTCTTCCACTTAGTTGCCTGAAAGGGTTCAAACACGGTGACTTGCTTCATGTCACACAGAAGCATGTTTAGGATGTGAGGGACGCCATGGATACACCTTCACGACACGGCAGTAACGACCATTTTGTGTAGATTATAAAGGAACGCAGAGGACGATAACTATAAAGTTTTAATACTCATTCTAATTCTAAGAGAATAGGGAAGTGCACAACTATAACAATAATTATACAGAGGAGCGCTAACATTGGAATCACATTCAAAACGATTTTTCTCAATTGATGAACGATAAAGACATTGACAATCCAATCAGGAATCCATTCATTGATGATTAATGCTGAATATTTAGCCATACACACATTACAGTAATTATTATTTTTGTCTTTCAGGGCATTCTGAAGGAACGAACACTGAAGAACCTGGACAAGTACGTGATTAAAGATGTAAGTAATAATTATATCTTTTTTTCTTAAATTGCCTGAGAGAAACATTTTGTATGCTAATCATCATTATGATGATAATAGATTATATTTAGGGCTGTGAAACTATTAATCGCGATTAATCGCATCCAAAAATAAAAGTTTGTGTTTACATAATATATGTGTGTGTAGTGTGTATAATTATTTTGTCTATATAAATACACACATATGCATATATATATATATATATATATATATATATATATATATATATATATATATTTAAGAAAAAAACGTGTTATTTATATATCAAATATTTATGTATAATATGAATTTTGTAGAAATATATATAAAGTCTATACATGCAAATGTTTCTTAAATATATACAGTGCATGTGTGTGTATTATATATACAAAATAATTATACACAGTGTCACACACATAATTTATGTAAACACAAACTTTTATTTTCGATGCAATTAATACGATTAATCGTTTGACAGCCCTACTTATATTATAGATTTACATGTGCCTAAAGACTCATATACATATAATTGTGTTTAGCCTCGTCTTCCTGTGTTACTGAGCCGCATTAAAGAGGTTCGCCAAAAGTGTTCCTGGCCACTAACAGCGACTTCAATTACACTGAGGTAAGGAGAGCGCCAGCCCCCTGAGAATATTATTTACACTGCCACGGACAGGTTGCATATCATTGCACTCTATCATTAATATTCATAATTGGATTTTAATCACGCTTTGTCTTTTCTCAAATTAGGGTATTATGAAGTACTTACTGGATTCCCCAGCTGGCTCTAAGGTGAGCAGCACAAGTACTCTCTGACTGACACAAAACATACTACTTTGTATCAGTTTACTCTGACTTTCTGCACACATAAAGATGTTAAAATTCTGAAATGTTTCATGTTGTCTAGAACCCAAGAAACCCTGGCGCTCCTACTTTGACCTGGTGGTGGTGGACACTAGGAAGCCCATGTTCTTCGCTGGAGGGACAGTATTGCGACAGGTCGAACACGGTGGGTTCCTGGTGTCTGGTGGGGTGCACAGTCACTGCTACTATTCATGTAGAAATCACAAGCTGTGCTCTCTTTTAAACTAACCATTCATTCAGGCAAAAATACAGGGTTTTGGTGTAAAAAGTTAGCTGTGATACCCAATGATTTAATAACAATGAGACTATTGGTGAATCTTAAGAATGTCAGGAACAAGTCTAGCTTATATTTTACAAAAAAAAAAAAACATGTTAAACAAATAGGCTACCAAAGTCTGGCCATCAGACTTTGGATAAAAGAAATTACTTTTACTACATTAACATTCCTATACATTTCTCCACATTTATCTTTATAGTGAATTGAAAAGTCTTGTTCTCAGTGACATAATATGTGGTACCACTATTTTACAGTGACCTTTTATAGTACTTGTAGTTACTATAGTAATAACTATAAATTATGCATAATTACACGCCACTGAACCCTAAACCAACCTTTAACATGTTAATGAAAAGGATGCCCAGCATTTAAAGGGATACTCCACTTTTTAGTTAAACAGTTGAGTTTTACTGTTTTAGAATCCATTCAGACGATTTTCTGATATTTAGAAGAATATCAGTTATCAGACTGTTTCTGGTCTCATTGACTTCCATAGTATATATTTTTTTCCTACTATGGAAGTCAGATGAGACCAGAAACTGTCTGGTTACTGATATTCTTCTAAATGTCAGAAAATCGGACTGAATGGAATTTGAAAACGGTAAACTCAACTGTTTAACTAAAAAGTGGAGTATGCCTTTAAGTGCTGGGCATCTTTTTCATTAACATGTTAAAGTTTGGTAACTGTGCGAGTTGTAAAATTAGCCTATTTCCAAAAAAGTGGAGTATCCCTTTGGATGTATAATTACTTTGTTACAAGACACCTTAAAATAAAGTGTAACCTAATATTTGTACCATTATAGTGGGATTTACTTATAATATGTGCTGATTTTAACAAAATTGTGTCCCAGACAAGATGATTATCACTGTATAGTACATGTTCCAATATAGTTGTGCATGTTTGCCATAAACATTAAATGTAATAATATTTATATTATAATCATAAGAAAATACACAGTATCAGTCAAAAATCACCTTCTGAGCAGAAAATGATTTCTGAAAGATCATGTGACTCTGAAGACTAAATAAATACATTTTAAAAATATAAAAATATTTCACAATATTGCTGTTTTTACTGTATTTTAAATCAAATGAATGGTGAGCATAAGAGACTTCTCCATATATAAACTTTTACAGACCTCAAACATTTGAATGGCAGTCAATAAATAAATAACATTGTACATTGTATATTTTTATAAACATTAAGGCACTTCATGTTCAATGAAACCGTCTTGCTTGAACTTGGATTGTACTCGAACTTCTGATCGTTCTCTGATGTAGGTCACTGGAAAGCTGCGTATTGGCACATACACTGGAGACCTCCAGCACGGAACAGTGTATTCTGGAGGTAATGCCAGAGGAGTTTTCACATGTTGTCCTCATCATATTCATGATCTGTTTGCTAGGCTTGCATGAAAACACACTGTTATTCTTCAACCCCTTTCTTAGGATCTTCTGATATTGTCTGTGATTTGCTGGATGTCAAGGGCAAAGACATCCTCTATGTGGGGATCACATCTTTGGGGACATCCTCAAGTCAAAGAAACGTCAGGGCTGGAAGACTTTCCTGGTGGTTCCTGAGCTTGTGAAGGAGCTGCATGTGTGGACTGACAAAACCAGTAAATAACACCCTTTCATTTTCATCATTTGATAAAGAATGGATTTGCTGACTGCTGGAGGCTAATACTGTCTCTTTTATAGGTATGTTTGAGGAGTTAAGACATCTTGACATCTTCCTTGCAGAGTTATATCAGTAAGTGTGAGTCTTTCTCTGCCAGGATCAGTGCAATACTAGGCATGATGGATAGATGGCAGTACAGTCCATATACTTGCTTTTCTGTTCACAGACTTCACACACAGTCTAGTGTTGTTAGTTTAAATTAATTAGGTTATTCAGCAATTGTATTTTATTTAAGCTTTTACTGTCAAATCAAGTCTCTTTTGAAACTTTTTGGGTACTTAGAGTCAACAAAAGCTGAAACGCTCACAAACAAACATTAATCTGGTTCTTCTCATTTAGGGGTCAAAAGTGTTCAAAACACCTCAAATGTCACAGTGTTCACCCCTAGTAAAAT
Source organism: Hybognathus amarus (assembly GCA_030378365.1). Taxonomy (NCBI): domain Eukaryota; kingdom Metazoa; phylum Chordata; class Actinopteri; order Cypriniformes; family Leuciscidae; genus Hybognathus; species Hybognathus amarus. The sequence goes on from JAQIUQ010001550.1 coordinate 1,440,685, forward strand.
CAATGTAATATATTTATGTTATTGCAGTAATTTTATTTATTTAATATTTTGTATTTTGAGGGAATGGTACCAAGTAATATTTATGCAACAATACTTTTTTTTTACAATACTATGCAATTTATGAGTCCATACCCATTTATTTATTTTACTTATTTTTATAATAATTATGTTCCCTTCTAGGGATGGTTAAATTCTGTCATCATTTACTCACCATTCGTTCAAAACCTGTTATTACTTTTTCAACTTCAGAACACAAATGAAGGAAATCTTTAATGAAATATCGAAGATTCATCTCCCTCCATAGAAAAGTTCAGTAAAGATGATTAATCCAATTTAAATTGAGCAGTTAAAAATTGTCTGAAGATCTCGATCTTTAATTCACATGTAAACATTCATCAACACACATCAGCTGTGGTAAACGGAAGTGTGTTCCCTTGATATATGAGAACCAATGAGGTTCATTCTGATGCTTTGCTCTGAACGTTTGAGCTTCAGCAAGAACCAGTGAGGTTAGTGTATGCGCGTGTTTAAGCAGGTTTGAGTTGAGCTTCTGTTTATGTTCAATGATCAATGCTCAGATGTGAATTAAAGCCTAATTTCAATCAGTTCATCATATAAAGCGATAATTTTTGACTGTGAGGAGTACAAGTGTCACTTTTTCAGGACCATTTAACCTTTTAAATCATGTCCATGATTTGTGTGTGTGTATGTATGGCTTGTTTGACTTGAACCAACTTTCCACAGACCGATTGCATGACATCAAAATACCGCAAGCACAATTTAAATGCACACGGTCTGCTCTCTAATCCCTCTCGCAATACTTTGATTCGAACAAGCCTTGAGTGTTCACATGGCAAGTGCCACAATATACCCTTCCAGTGTTGGGTTATGTAATCAGATTACTTTAAAGCTACACTGTGTAACTCTTTTAGTTTATTCTTAGCTAAAAACACTTAGTTCTTTCAAAAATATATGTGCTCATTAACGTATATTTACTTCGTTCAAGTAATAAAGTGTTCTCGTGAGTGTATAATATGCCATTGAAAATACATATCAGGTAAGGGTTCTAATGTCGAGTCGCCATGTTGCCCTCCATCTTGAAAGTACATTAGCCAAAGAGGGACATGCCCATTAATTCAAGCTTCGCCTTTCGCATTTACGTTTGAGTTAACACTCATGGATCGAGGTCGAAACTGGAAGCCATGTTAATCTTGGACTACATTGGCCACCGTTAGAAGTTCAAGACGAAATCGGAATTTAGAGGAACAGAAACTAATATTCACAGGATGGTCATATACCTTTTCACCGCTAGATGGGGCTAAAATCACACAGTGTAGCTTTAAATAGCTATAAAGAAAAACATTACTTTTAAATGTATAACAAAATATCTAATTTAATTTGTTCAAATACATTTTTCTCATATTTTGACACCTCTGTCCCCGTGTTCAGAGAAATTGAGAGTAAGTGCAGCAGCGTTGTGTGCGCACTGTGTCTCGACTGCTGACCTTCGATGATCCAATTCAACCATAGTCGTAGGCGAAAATAACTTTAGTCAAACATCCTATTTGTGTTTCTTTTGTTGTTGTTGTTTTTAAGTAAGAGTGATGAACTTTCTCCTCCTGAGTATTCTTCTGCAATCCAGAATGGCAGCACAGCTGAAAGGTTTGTTTGAGCAGCGCCCTCTTCTGTACAGGTGTGAATTTGCATTTGCTTCAGCCTGAGGCTTATTGTTTTTTCTTTGTTTTTAAAAACAAACAAGCAAGCTGAGCCCAGATGAGGAAATTAAATGCATAATTCACGTGACGCATTACTTTCTGTAAAAAGTCAACGCAGGTTGCATTTTAAAAAAGTACGCAAAATTGTAACTTTGCCCAACATTGGACCATTCCGATGAAGCAAAACATAAAAACTATTTTCTTTTTTCTCTCTGTCAAAAGTGACCAAAGAACACCAAAGAGTTAACACTGAATGACATTGAACTTTTCAGCTGACCCCTCATTTTATCCCATCAGGCATTTGGACAGTGGAAGTCAAGAGAGTCCGGATATAAGTGCGATTCAGCGCAGGATAAAGGTGAGTTCTACACGGATTCATAGATGTGTAAAGGCCACAGATCATTTACATTGATGGTTTCACATCTAACCTGTTTTGTGGATTATCTTCATGCAAAAAATATTGTAAAATTGTATGTTTCTTAAAAATGCATATCCTTACTGTAACTTAGCGTTTTTCTCATATGCATTACAGATGGTGACGTACGGCATGGATCTGTGCTATGGGAAAATGGGCAGTCTTTTACGACTGTGGTTCCACAAAAACCCTCTTCGCCAGTCAGCTACTGCGTTATGCGGATATATACTCTACCACCTGCCTCAACCTCTTAAACTACCCCTTCAGCTACCTCTTCAGAGCCCCCACGTCCTGGTATCGCTTTCCAATACAGTTATCGTCATAAAAATACATGATATTTAATAAAGATGCATAAAATTATAATTGTAATAATTAATGTTTTATGGTACTATTTTAAGACTTACTAAATTGCTCTAAAAAAGAAGTAAAAATAAATTAATAAATAGGTGTTGATATTTTTGTCCAAATTCCTTGTGTTGAATGAATGTTGTCATTCATAACAGTTACCACACGAGGCCGCTGTGGAGACTCAGACCAAAGAGCAGATCACAGAGCTGCCAGAGCGCATCCTCAAAAGCACAAACGTCCAGGTTTGAATGGCACTTTCACTTTTTATATAATAATTATAAATGTATATAATCCTAAAATGTATTACTCTCAAACATTGTAACTTGCATTAATGTTTTGAATGCAACAATAATGTTTTCCCATGTTTTTGTTCTAAAATGCTTTTTCTTTGCTAAGTGATTTACATCTTTTGCACACAGAGGCAGTGTGAGTGCGACGACGCCAACTGCGGACAAGATGAAAACTGTGCCCGAAATAACCCAGCTTCATCCACAGAGACATGAGGACTGATTTATTTTTTTTTTTTTTATTATTACTGCTGTAAATATGAACTTTTTATTTAATGTGTATGTTGTACTTTCTCAGTTTCCATTCCTGCCTTAAAACTGTGTATTGATGCACATCAGCGCTTGTGTGGTTGTTTTGCAGTTTAGCTTAATTCTGGCAGAAATTTGTGATTAAAAGGAATTTTCTTAATTTGCATGTCATGGTTTAAGTTAACAGCTGTTTTGTTATTATTTATTAAGAAAGTGTAAAATCCTTATTTAACCATTTTATAAAACTTTTATATTCTGTGTTCGTGATTAAGAGCTTTGATAAAGTATCTAGCCTTTTGTCTCATTGTTGAAATGTTTATTTACTTTTGTTTATTATATCATAGACCTTATACAATGCAGACACTGATGTCAACTTAATCTGGAAAGTAATTCTAAAACTGTCCTATTCTGCCCCTACTTATTTAATATAGGCTATATTTTATATATTTGCTAGTTTGCTTGTTTATACTTTAAGGCTACTGTTTTTCTTAGTAGGCTTTAATGAATTATATACAATTAAAGAGCTTTATTTTAGACTTTCTGTTGTCATATTTATTTCTAATTTGATTAACCTCAGACACATGCGAATGTTAATTTCCTGTTTTAATGAGTTCAACTTTGATGAACTGTTGAAATTGCTGAATTAAATGTTTAATGTGCCTTATGATATAGAGATCGAGGAAGTGTACTGAAACGGTATATTCATAAAAACAGAAGATTAATTGCAGTAAAATAAAAACTTAATCGGTAACGAGTAAATTAACTAGCAGACATCTTCGGGAAGATCTCTGTTTGTCCGTAAGATGGCGGCAAAGACTATAGTCTGTGCGCCCAGACATGAAATGGAGAACTATAATTTGATCATATCGCAGCTTCTGTTAGAGTATGATTTATAAAATTAGACCATATTATGCTCAGTCTTTGTAGCTATAAACAGCTCAGATACCACACACCACTACTGTGTTCAAACATCAAGATTTCGCGCTATTTTGTTTTTGATTCCCGCTGCGTCGAACCTGAGGAGAACAACTACAACCTGTGAACAAGGCCTACCTTTTTCAAATGAAACCGGCAGATTAATTCCCTGCAACAGGTATGAATTAAAAATATATTTAGAATGTTTGTCATAAAAATGTAGCATGTGTAAAGATAGCCTATAGACAAGTTATAATTTTACTGTGCATATCAAGCGATAAAACTCAAACAAACAAAGTAGGCTATTAAACCACCCATAAGTAGGCTACTAGTGTCAGTATGCAAGCCAATGAATGTAACGTGACTTTTTGTCTCAAGAATAGAGGCAAAAATCCCGTGTTTTGTCGTGATAATTACATTGGATATGTTTGTAAAACTATTTTTTTTAACTTGAACCTTCTCTTGATCGTCATGCCTGAATCTAACACTTACAAGTCAGTCATAGGCCTACAACAAACATTATTTTGACACAAAGTTCATTCATGCAGCCTACAATCTTTTACTGAACAGATTTTATTTTCTAAAAAACTATTTAGCATTCAACTCTTTTGCATGATTTAAGTAACAGTCCTTACAACGAAGTAACATTATATCCTATCATGAAATATATCCCAATAGTTGTTCTATTTTAGCCCTTCTTAGTTATCTGTGGCTAGGCTACTTAATGTCCAACAATTTGTTGAACTTAATTGTACAAATCTAAAAATATATACTATTCATTTATGCCTATGCATCAGAAAACCCAAATTAAGATTACTTTGGTTTGAGTAGCCTACCAGTTAATCAAGCAAGACTTTGAGTACGGGCAACTCTTAATATGTTTGCTCATTTCAACACTTTCTCCTTATATCAGTTGCCTTGAAATTTTTGAGAGAACATTATCACAAAAGTTGACTTCATAAATTAAAGTTGCTTTAACTTGATTGTTAACCTTTACTTAACCTTAAATGGTTTTGTCACCATCTAAGGTGATTAGTGTTCCTTTGGCAACATTCATTAATATTACCATAATATTTTTGGTTCCAAGAGAAGTAGCCTAATAAATAGTTTTTTTTTTAAAGATGACCCAACTTCTCATTAAATCATTATTTCATGTTAAATTATGGTCTATTATAATTATATTGCTAAAAAAATCATAAGCATTACATTACATATTCTGAAACATCAATAATGTAAGTGTTGATCCTCCTTGCTGTAGAAATAGGCTATTGCAATCAACAACATTGCATGCAGAGTTGATGACAATTGCAAAACAACTTTATTTTTCTGTCTTTATAGTGCTACTGACACAAGACGGCAACTGAAATGGTCAAATAAAGCCAAAATGATAGTAAAACAAAGCAACTGCTTTGTTTATTGATTTATTTTTGCCACAATGCATTCGATACACTGTTTCTCTAGATCGCAGATCAAATTAAGTTAACAAAACTCAAAATAAGTAAGGAACACTTTTAATATATACTTGATAGAATCATGTTAAGTTCAGTCAATTGAATTAAGGCAACAAGTTTGCACAATTTAATTAAGTAAACTGAACAAATTTGTTTTTACGCAGTAAAATTAGTGAAAATTCTATTAAAAATGCTCTCTTAAAAACTCTCTTTAACTATTTTCAGTAAGTATAACAAAAACATAGTATTTAAATTGTACAAGATTTTTACATTTAATTTCAACAAATTGTTGGATATGAAGTAAAGTAATTTGTCATAGCTTCAACCAAGCCTGTAATTACAAGGAAAATGAACACACAAAATTTTTGTAAAGTAGACCTAACATATAAGAAAATTGCAAACCACAAATCAGGGATTTAAACTGCCAACTGGGTTGCACAAATTACAAAACAAATGTAAAAGGAATATAAAATTAAACTTGTATCAAATTTAGCATGACCAGAGGCTAAGGACCAACATTTGTATTTGCTTTTTAAGTATTTCTGACACTATTTTCCTGGAAAGCACCCTAATGAATACAATTAAATAAAAAATGTGGTCTCCAACAGAAGACATTGAAGACTTTGGTCAGTAATAATGATGAATAAAACAGGTTTTCCCTAAATAAATCCCAATGTGTTGAGGTATTGCTATTCGTTCTTTGAAGGTATTGGGATCTACTCAATTTCAAACAGACCCATCAAACCACATTTGTGTTTGCAGTAAAATTAAGTTACAACATAGTTCCCATAAGACACCTTATGCCTGAGATGAGGCGAGATGATGAACCGTTAATAACAAACTCAATTGTTTAACTCAAGTGGTCTTTGACCCTTTTTGAGTGACCTTCAAATGATACTCAACAAGCACAAACATCTAGAGTGCAATTCAGCAGTAATTAACTTGTTACATCATGTCTAACAGTACGAACATCGGCGTAATGGAATTAACCAAACTCATAAATGCATGTTTTTTTTCTCCATAATCAAGCGGTTGTGACATCATTGAAGACGAGCAGATTATTGAGCGACTTGCTTGAGAAGTGATGATGTGTCCCGAGCCCCACAGACACATCATCTCCCATACCTCACATTCCACTATTACCCAGCAACCTTTGCGAACGTGCCTCGACAAGTCGCATTCGTAACTGAGGTATTTGAGGTGCTCCAGTCACTGAGAGTTTACCACCCCCATGGATAAACGGGGTTAACATTTAACCCCAGGCGTATTCCTAAAATTGTGCTACTTCTGTGCAAAAACTTTGAGGAACATTTGTATCACTTAAGAGCTGATAGCACGTTCACAGCCTTTACGTGTAGTTTCTTGCGAGTTGATGTTAATGGAGTAACCTAAGCTTTCAGTATTCTGCACTTCAAGTCAACACCAGCATATTAGTATAGATACGGGGCAAGTACAGACACCTTGTGTGTAGCGACTCGCCCCTATAGGGTTGATTCACACAGCTATGTTAAGGACTGTCTTAGAAATGCCGAGAGACACGTTTAGCAGTCCTGGGCCCCTCTCCTGACCATCCCCCACCCCTATACTCACAACTGGACTTGCCTCCCTGCATTCCAATGAAAACATTCCCTTCCCCCTGCTAACCTGCGACAAGGGAGGGTCCAGACCGTGCACCTTTATTTCGGCCCTTTAGCTCCAAACTTAGCCTGATGCATGGGGAGCCAAAATGGCGTGGTCGCCAAAACAAATGACGGCTGAACTCAGTTTTAAGTCTGAAAAATAACCAATTTTATTGATCAAACGTGCGTACACCGGTTACAGTTGCAGGGTAATGTAAGGGGACAACCTGAGCAATCCGGCACTTGTTTGGGAAGCGTTCCATGAGCGTTGAGCATATCAGAGGCTAAATGCTATGACAATACTATTGCACTACTAGAATGGATGGTACAGTAGTGCAACATTCGTCAGAGCAGCTGACCTCAGCACATCAGCACATGGACCAACGACAGCCATCTTCTCTGGACAGTGACTCCTGCCCCACACATTTCAAGTATATTCACACACACACACACACATATATATATATATATATATATATGTGTGTGTGTGTGTGTGTGTGCGTTCATATATACTTGGAAAAAAAATAATAATAATGTCCAAATTACTTCCAATTTTACAAATAATTTATATATGCATATATATATATATATATATATATATATATATATATATATATATATATATATATATATATGAATAAACAAATAAAATGCAACAACTATAAACAAATAAAGACAATAGTATACTAATAATACAACAATTTTTGGAATATTTAGAGAAAAAAATAAAAATGCAGCCACAAGAAAACATAACAATGTTAATGTGTCTTTATATATATATATATATATATATATATATATATATATATATATATATATATATATATATAACCTATACATATTATATACATATATATTTATTTACAAATATTATTTGTAATTATTTATTTACAGATAAATTGCTTCCAATTATGCTAATATATATATATATATATATATATGTATGTATATGACATGTAATAATAAACAAAATATAGTACTTTCATTAAAGCAAATCAAGTAAGTCAAACAAACAAAAAATATTTAAAAATAATTTTTTAAATATATTATTTTTAAATATAAAATATATAACAATCATTATGCAATATATAAATATGCAATAAATAAAATGTTTAGAACTAAAACAAAAACTACAAATAAAAAATATTACACTAATTATAAACATATACAAAATTATAATTTTATCATTTTTAGAAAAACGAATAAAATGCTGCCTCAAACTAAAAAACAATATCATAACATATATAAATATGCGACAGAAGTGAAAATATGTGACATGTAATAAGCAAAAATATGTGATATTTAACAAGAAAAATAAGCAAAAATATGTGAAATTTAACAAGCAAAAATAGTACTTTCATGTTAGTCAAACGTTTAGAGTCTGTAATAAATGTGCTTAGGTTTCCAGGCTGTGTACTGACTGTATAGCTCCACGTGTTCAATAATGTCAAACCAGAGAGGGGTGAGAGGTGAAGGAAATAGAGGGAGGTGGAGGTCTCTGTTCTATCAGCCAATGCCCTTTTAATATTGCACTGCTCTTCTGATTGGCCAGTAGTACAACAGAAAAAGGGCAATGGACAAAAACATGGTCAATATCACAATTCCCTCATCATGTTTGAACAATTACATTACATTCAGATTTCTGTGTGCTTGATTTATATGAATGTCATGCACTTTGGTTATGAGAATCAATGGAAAGAGCAGTGAACTCTGAGCAGTTCAGCTTCAAAATATTACTTAAATAATTAATCTACACACAGTAACAACATCAGCTGAACAAATTTAAGAAGGCATGGGAAATGAAAATCAAAATTTTACAGTAACATTTTACCACTGAAAGCACATTTTTTCCACATCTGTTTCTTTTTCTCTGTGAGGCTCTGATTTACAATGAAAACAACTTTAGTGTTTTTGTTTTAATAGTACAATTAAATAAAAATATCTTTTTAAACAGATGTCTCTCTCTGATCCTCCGGGAGAGTCTTGGAAATGTGTCAGGACTTCTGACATGTTTAGAACAGAGAGAACAGTATCTCTGAAAAATGTTGAGACCTTGATAGTTACATAAGATGAAGTGAAATCGAAACAAACTAAAAAAAGAAAAACAAAAGCAGAAAGAGTGCACTTTAGTTTAAAAAAAGGCAACCAATGACTATTTTAATTCAATTTTCCCACACTTCCCCAGTTAATATCTATAATTAATCAATGGCTTTTATGAAGACTGAATAAGGATTTTCTTTAAATTACAGACAAAACACTAAAGAGTGTTTATCTTGCTTAAAATAGTTTTGTATAACTGGGCATAATTAAACTTTATATTGACTACAGAAATTTCCACGACTTTTCCAGGCCTGGAAAAGGCTACTCTTGAAATTCCCTGATATTTGGTTTTCCAGGACAGTGAGAACCACACGTTTAGGAAATTATGCGAATTTATAAAGCGACTTTTTTCTTAAACAAACAAATAAACAAAATGTGATGATTTACAGTGGTGAGAGCTATAAAAGTAATTAAACACGTTTTCATCTTGCTTAACATTTTCAAAGACTTGTTGATAACCGTTACAAACTTTCCGAATTACTATCCAACCTTCATTAATCATACAACAATTAATATTCTCATTAGATGCTATTAACTGGATCAGATTCTCATCTGATCCAGTTAATAATAAATATTAAGTCGAATTAAGCGCCGTTTGACACTTTCTCGTGTTTGTTTTGATCCGGATTAAATGTAAAGCATCCCTAAACCAACTAAACTTAAGCAGACTAACGAATTTACATTTAATAACGGCGGTGTTTACATAACCTCACATTCACGCGTTTAAAAGGGTGATTCGTACCTGATCACATTGTCAGCGCGTGCATTTAAATAGTGGCAATTCATTCAGGCTTCTCTGTTTTCTCAGACAGCAAACATTACGCGCATAAACGCTGCAGACCACAGAAAAGATCGCGTACCCACGGTTTGATGGCACACGGTCCTGATGCGCATGAAACTGAGGCGAGTGGATTGGTCCCATCCATCCAAACTCTCCTTTACGCCCCACAGCTCCCGCCATTTCCGCCCAATCATCCCAAATGCATGAAGAGCATATAGTGAACCCCAAATTCATGAATGGCAGCGAACCAAGGGAGGGACACTCCGTCAGAGAAAAAAAAACAACGAAGAGGGAGAGTGAGAGAAGAGGAAAAGTTGAGAAAAGGTGCAAAACCTGACCGTCTTCTTCTTCAGTCCCTTTTCAAATGGTCAATGTTTTAAAACTCTCCGTTTTCGAGAGCGCAAAGTTAAAATCTTATCGCGCGGTTCAGCGAAATAAACGAGCGAATGTAAAGACGCGCGGCCTCGCGGCCATCTAGCGTCAGACTCCATCTTTGACTAGTTGACATTCAGATCCAGCCGGAGCAAATGCTTCATTTGCATGCGAGCTGCTGATTGGTCGGCTGCTGCGCTAGTCTCTGCCGTGCGATGCGCCATTGGTTGAATTCTCAGCTCCTCGGCGCTCTGACTGCATGATGTGATTGGACGCAAAACGTGATGCTGCCGCTGCATAATTTAATTGAACAACAAATACGCGTCGCACTGTGTCTCATTCACAATTTTCCCATCGCCGCCGTCCACCTTTCCCGGGTGATACTGAAAAACAAACATTATATTGATTCATGAACACAATCATCTCCTTTTTCCATTTTGTATTAACATCATTGTTATTAACATAATTGTCTAAAAAATAGACTATTTACTCTTTTGAGTTACTTAATTTAGGTTTAGGAATAGTTTTTTTTTATATTTCACACAACTGTGAAGTAAAAGTTCAGACTTTTTATTTCATGCGTATAGTGTTACATGGCTGGTGTAATAGTCACATGACCAAAGCTTGTGATTAAATTTTAACCTTTGAAAGATTTCAGATTTTGAAAGAATTCATAATTTTTAACATATGAAGTAGCCTACACAATATGTTTATTTTTATGGATTATTAATAGCAGTATTCAATGTCAAAGTCGACCCCTTTTTGAATAAGTAGCTGATTCACATTATAAAGTTGTAGATTTTAAAGTATTTTAAAATTAAATTAATAAATGATGAAATAAAACAAAAATAGCCTACATTTATGCATTGGCTCAGTATATTCAATGTAAAAATATTGTTGGTTAAACTAAAAAAACATAAGTAACCTGGTTGCTTAATTGAGTTCATTGAAAGATTGAGTTTATACAATGAAGGAGATTGATGATTATCAGAAACTCACAAAAATATGTTATCTGAAATACATAAATTATCTAAGTTGATTTGACAAAAGAAAAAATGTTGTGATTACAAATCATGAAAATATATTTTTTTACAATGTATTGGCTAACTGTGATTTTGAGTTTTAAACCCTTTTTTTATTTAGAAAAGGTATACTGAAAATGTACATCTTATCCATATACACTAAAAAAAGTTGCTGCCTTAAATTTTAGGCGCAATCAACTTGGAGGATTAAGTAATTTCAACTTAAATTAGGCCTACATTAATCATGCTTAAATAGATGTTGTTTAACAAAAAAGTGGAAAATTGCTTATCTTATTTTGATGATTCACAGCAATGTTAAAAAATATATTGTCATAACTTAGGTCTATTGATTTGTTAATTGTTGTTAAACGTTACTTAATAAAAATACAGCCGTTCACTGTTTGTTCATAGTTCACAGCGCTTTAACTAATGTTAATGCAAGATTTTAATAAAGTATTAAATGTTGAAATTAACATTAACAAAGATTAATTAATGCTGTGTAAGTGTAGTTCATTATTATTTCATATAGTTAACTAATGAACCTGAATTGTAAAGTGCTACCCATTTCTCTTGGAGGAAGATGGATCAGAGGAAGCGGTCAGGTTTTGTGGGCGTGGCCACAGTGGTGGGCCGGTCCTGGGAGGAGCTTGAGTCTCCAGTGAGCTTTGATTGACATCTGGAGGAGGGTAGTGGGCTGTGAAATGTGGCATTCTTGGCCAAGGGAGCTGAAATAATGGTATTGTTTGGTGAGAAAGGGCCCATTTCCCCCCTCCCCTCTCTCTGTCTCCCAATCTGAAGGGGATCTAGATTGTGTGCTTAACTCTGTTTAAAGTGTTTCTGATGTGGGCAATGCATTCAACAGGCTGCGAGGAAAACTAGAAGGGATGTTCTGCCTCTCTCTCAGATGATACTAACAGAGATACACCTCGCCTTTATGTTTTACGGCACATTATCAGTATAGCTTTTCAACAGGGGCACTTTACTTTAAAAAAATTGCATTTATACACTGTAAAAAATGTATATGATCAATAAAATTATGACAACATTTGTTTTTCCATTGCTTTAACTCATCAAAATAAGTTAGGCAATTTTCATCTTTTTTTAATAAGTTATATAAGATTCCCCTCTTTTTTAACAACAGTCGAAATGTCTTAAGTTGAAAGTTGAGTTGATTTTACGTAAAAATTTAAGGAAGCAAGTTTTTTTTTACAGTGAATTGTATTGTAAACCAATTCTTAATTTCAACGGTCAAATGTTGCATTCTGCATATCATTTGAATTCATATACACTAGTTTTGACAGAAAAAAAAATTTATATGTTCAATTGATTCTTTTTAGTTTATAAGGTTATCATGTAATTTGATGTGCAACTCAAAAACATGCACAAGTATAACAGTCATTATACAAATCTAGGCTCTATTAACTGAAACCAATTTTTTTTGTCATATAACTGTAAAAGTGCTTATTAAAGGTGGCCTGACTTTTCATTTTAATTCAGTTATTCATGTGTTTCAAACTGCATTGGCTTGTTTGGAAACGTGCAATAAATTGATGATAGTTTGATTCATCTAATTAAAAAGGTCAGTGCAAATGTGTTTTGTATTTGTAATGATTTTGGAAAGAACAAAAACAGTTTTAAAGAAATCATTATTCTTATTCAAAAACCAGGAGAAAATTTCCTTATACTTGTATTTAATAACAACATGTTTGAAAACAGAATCATATGAATACAGTTTACAGAATAGGAAAACAAATCGTTTCTAGGAAATAAAGTAAATATTTCTCTAAAATACTTTAATAAACCTGTGTTATTCACGGTTGGATATGTAAAATATTCAGAGAATTAATAACAAAATTGCAGCTGACATAATTCTCAAGGAATGATTTAGAAAAGTGTGTTTATTCAGAGATCTAATTCCTTTTTAATGGATTTCATGGTATAAGAGGTTTTTCTGATTACAAATTTATTATAACTATGGTATTAATTGTTTGTAACACACATACACAAAAAACAAATTTACACAGAAACAATCTATATGAAATAAAATACACTTAACTGACTACCATGATTCAAATTCAAATAGTAGACATTGATAATTAAATAACAGCTTTAAAGAGATTTTCTTTGCTATAGAAGCTATTTTACATTTCTCTGGAGTCAAACTGTAATTTTCCATTTGTCCTCTCTTCAGGGAACTGATTTAAATAAAAGCTAAGACTATTAATCTGCATGAGAACATGTAGGCTACTTTAATTGTGTTTTTAATACCTAAAATATATATTTTTTCAGGGTTCTCATGATATTAATATAATTTGTAATTCTTGCTAAAGCCTCAAATAGACAAAACATGTTTATAGACTGTATTTAAATTTGTTTTGCAAATGGTCTAATTGTATATAATCCTGAGTATAGTTTAGATCATTCAGAAGTCCTTAAAAACAACCTAAAATTCACACACATATAAAAAAAAACATTTTCTACATTTATTTCAATTTAAAAAAAAACAACAACGAGTAATAAACATAAACTGTTATGCATTGATTAAAGCAACATTTAGACTGTTGAATGATTATTTGCTGTCCATCTTTTATTTAGTTTTAAATGCGTCCTTGATGATGTTCAGCACTCATACCTGAGAAAACCAGAGAATTCGAGATCCTTCAGACCTGGGAGGTAAAGTTTTGTTATTGTTCTTTCTTCCCCCCTAATTCCCTTCCTCCAAAAATGTTCCTCCCCTCTTCCTCTGCCCTTTAACCTTTCCCTGCCTACCCTCTTCTCCTCCATCCCAAGCCTCTCTCCTAACAGGGAACATCAGCAGTGATAGATGTCATTGATCATTTCCCCGAGCCCAACAGAAGGTTAATGGATTAGCGTCTTCTATCGCCATCACAGTGGGTGGTGACATGGACGATGAGATGCGAATCCCACTCTTTTTAGAGTCGATAGTTGAGACCCCACCTCTAGTGGCCTGACTTTTCTCCCCCCTGTTTTGCCTTAAGAAGCGTTGTCCCTTTCCACCCCGAGTTAGCGCATGCCCGCATTCCAGCTGTGTGTGTGGCGGACCAGAGCAGTTTCCAGCTGAACGTGACACCAAACATCATGCGCTTTCTGGAGGGGGATTCCACACACATCCAGAGCTTTAAACGTGTGAACATTCATGACAAACAAGATTACCTATATACACGCTGTTCTTCTTTACCTAAAGCCATTTACAATGGTTGACGTAATATTTCAGAGGAAAATCAACACAGTTATCAGCTAATAATTAGATGTTTTAAGCTTTTGATCAAACATTTAGGAACAAATAATCATTTATTCAGAAATCAGCTATAGCCTATGAATGTAAACTCTTTTGGAAAGTTACTATTTTAAACAGGATTTTGCTCATTCTTTTGATATGCGTATTCACTGATATTCAAATTTTGGGGATGGTAATTTGTTAATGTTTTTTTTTATGTTTTTTTTCTGCATTTATTTGATTTAAAAAAAAAAACGTAAATATTTTTACATTTCAAAATAACTGTTTTATGTTTTAATATGTCTTAAAATGTAATTTATTCCTGTGGTCAAAGCTGAATTTTCAGCATCATTACTCCAGTCTGCAGTGTCACATGATCCTTAATCATTCTAATATTCAGATTTTGTGCTTATATTATTATCAGTGTTGAAAACAGTTGTGGAAACCATGAAAAATCCTGAAAGAAAAAAAAAATATATATATATATATATATATATATATATATATTTTTTTTCAGGATTCTTTGATGAATAAAAAGATTAAAAGAACAGTATTTAAAATAGCAATATTTTGTAACATTATAAATGGCTATTCATGCTCGCTGAATAGTTAAATATCTGACAAAAGTTTTTTTTAGGTTGTAATTATTTTTCCATATTTTTTGATTACTCTTACCTTATAACTAGTTCGCTTTGACTGGTTGTGCAGTGTAAATGTTTTTTTATATCATGTTATTATATTAAACAGCATTGTTACACATGGAATATTGGTACTTAAAATAATTAATATATAGGCATAATGTATATATTATAATTTATACTAAATATGTTAGTTCAAAATGTCAACATTATTTTTCAAAAAGCTATTTCTTTATTCTTTTAAAGCGACAACAATCCAACAATGTTTATAATTGTGATTCTGAATTAGAAATTGTGAATTACACCTAAAATATACATTTCCTCTAAATTAGTCCATGGCCACATTATGCATCAACTACCCAAAAGCATTGGGTTTCGCATGACCTTCAACACATCCGTGCTCTGTGAGAGCCTGAGGTCCAGCATGTGTTCCTCAGTAGCTCCTCCAACCCATTAACTGAACTTCAGAGGAATTCCTCACTTCATTTCACAGAATACATGCGGAATGTACACAGGGGTCAAAGGGCAGCAGGCTATAGGGAGCCTGAGCAGACCTTATTCAAACAAGCTCTGAGGGTCGAGGTGAGGAGCGTTGGACTCTTTAAAGATAACCCATAACACCGCCCTGGATCAAATACAACACTTATTACTTACTAATTTGTGGTGCTGATTCTAAAAGTAGTGTCTGTTTCACACTGTCAAAGTTTCTCACAAAATATGACATGCATTAGTAGGTGAAGAAGTCTTGTGTACGCAGTACGTTTAATAAGTAAAATACTGGTAATCAGGCTACTTCTTTTTTACTGATTACATGTTATTCTCAAACTAAAATTATTAATTTTATACTAAATCTTTTCTGTTGAATAAATTTTAATCTTTGGAAAAGTGTTTTCTCAACAAAGCATATCTAATCCTGACAAACATATTATAAGTGAGTCATTTAAGTATGACTCTTTGGAAGGCTTTTGTCTTTCATACACATTAAAATGCAAAAATTGACTTCATTTCATATTTACATGCATGCAATGCAGGGAATCCTCTACGTTTTTGTCAGCTGATGCTCTTCGACCTAATATATTTACTGCAAAAAAAATTATTAAAATTTTTTTAAACTCTGCATCATCAAATTAATTAACATTAATTAGTTGTTAATTACCCCCTCCCCCTTTTCTGTTGCAAAAATGTGTTTTTCAAAATGCATGGCTGTGTAATAATACAACCAGCCTTCATCAGTCCTGCACAGAAACTCTACACCAATTTTTTGAAGCAAACTAGTCTATGGAACACCCTCATTGTCTTCCCGTCATTTAACATTGCACTTGCCTGTATATCTAAAGTGAATAAGTGTGTGTAAATTACATCTGCTCTTTCCATTCAACACACTCCCCCATCTGCAATGCAACCATTTCCCCCCCACAGATAGCATGCTACAATCCACACCGTCCCAAAGGAATCCTACATGGCACGGGACTTTTGAGCCTATGGGTGCACTGACCAGTACGTGAAAAGGGTGGATCCTAGAAATTCCTCAGCCCTAGCGTCTCTCTAACACTTGCTTGACCTTATCGACCCCAGCAACACCCCCCCCCGCACCCTGAACTCTGATGCCCTGAAGGCAAGCTGATTAACCCTGTATATTCAATCATATTCGATTGCCTACATTCATTTCTGAACTCTCAATTATCAACATGAGCGAAACATTTAGCGCAGCCTACTGACTTCTGTTGTCTGATTGATAGTTTTTCTAGTAGGTAAAAGGCATTTTATATGATAAAAACTGAAATAGGCTGCACAAACTGTTTTTACGTTATCTTTTATATGCTGTGTTCAGTGTTCATTTGTTCGTTTTTTTCAGATGTCTGTTTTTACAATTGTTAATATGACTTAAAGTGTCATGTTAACATAACTTAAATTGTAGCCTAATGTGTCATTTATGTTATGTTAAAAAATTTTCTCATCACTATGCAGAATTCTTCTCAAAAAGTCAAGCACTTCAAAAGCTCAATCAAAAAGCTATATTCCAAGTCTTTCTTTGAAATACAGTTGTTAGATTTGAGCTGTATTAAGAAACTTTAGACTAACCCCACTCAACTTCTTGTTAATCTTTTTACACAAACACTGGTGTGATAGAGAGAAGTCAGCAGACTCAGTCAGCCTCTCTTGTGTTTACTGCACTTGCTGATTCAGCGCTCGCGCATCACATGAATGAGCGGCCATTTTCCTTCAAAGCAGGAGAAGAAGTGACGTCACAAACAAGCGGTCACGCGACAATATGAACTCCAGATAGGCGTTTGATTTAGAAGCATATAGGAAAGATTTTTTCCTAATAATTTAGGAATTTGTATAGGTTATACATAATCTCAAAACAAACGTTTAGGTTATATTTTCCATATTTAAGTTTATCACTACAATCTTATTATGCTTTTTCTAGCCAAACTAATGCTATTAAATAAACAGTAATGTCCACACAATCAAAATTAACGGCGGCAGCTGTTGTAACCACAGATTTTATGCACATCCTGTAGTCAGCTTAAGTGAGGTTACAGTGCCACCTTAAGGACGCAAAGTGAACTTCAACTTATGGCATATTTTAAGGACTTTCAAACCATAAAAATGAGAGCATTAGACAAGTAATTAGCTGAAAGACCACCCTGGAATAAACTGAAATAGTCTACAAAGTTCTTCATGTTTTTTTCAAAGATTAGCTCTTTTTAACTTTTTATGGTCATATTACAGAAAAAGTTAGATTGGTCTAATTTAAATTGAGGCCCCATTGAGGCCATAGTAAAACTAGTTCAGTAGTCAGTAGAAGTAGGCTAACCACCAGATCTTACCATATTAGCCTAACAGAAACCATATACCAGTTTTGCTGGTATAAAAACGTAGGCTTACGTTATTTCCGGACTCTACACCGTCAAATACAATATAATGCTATTCTCTCCTCTTACTGGGAGATAAATATTTAAATATATATAAATATTTTATATATATTTGTTTTTCTTAAATATACATGCATGCGTGTGTATTTATATACAAAATAATTAAACACAGTACACCCACATTATGTAAATACAGACTTTTATTTTGGATGTAATTAATCGTGATTAATCATTTGCACAGCCCAATATATAATATATATATATATATATATATATATATATTATATATATATATATATATATATATATATATATATATATATATATATATATGTATATATATGTATATATATATATATGTGCATATATATATATATATATATATATATATATATATATAAAAAATATATATATATATATATATATATATATATAAACATAAATGTTCGTTATGTGCTTGCCTTTGAAGTGTTTTAATTAGTATTAGCGTCGCATTCAAAGAGGAGCGCGTGCGAGAGCAGATGGAAACAGGAAGCGTCGTCAACTGACAAACAGCTAAACCAACGTCTCTCGCTTTTTTCATAGCTTTCAGGTAAGTTTAGTTAACAAAATCACACAAATAATACATACAAAAGTTCCTGACACCTTTCTTACTTGTAATCCATACGTTTCTGCTGAATATTTACCTTATAGAAATGGTTTTGTGTCTTCGAAACAAGTCTGTTAGCACTTGAACCGTTTTCAGAAGAGGTAGCTGCTAACTGTTAAGTTAACTTAATGTTACAATGAAGCTCTTATTTTATATAAGTTTGGGTTTTTAACCCCATCTTTGTGTAGATAACAATTTTTGATAGTTTTGTTTTCCTGATAATTTATAATTTAATTTAAGCCCATTTTCTACACTTTTGCGAGCTTTGCGACTTTTTAACTTTTTTTTTAACTTATCACCTAAGACAACTTTGAAATTGCAAAAGAGAAAACAACCCCTTAAAGTTGGCTTATTTTGGATGTAATTAATCGTGATTAATCATTTGACAGCCCTAATATATATATATATAGAAACATAAATGTTCGTGATGTGCTTGCCTTTGAAGTGTTTTAATTAGCATTAGTGTCTGCATTTGTCGTAAACATTAGTGTGGCATTCAAAGAGGAGCGCGTGCTAAGAGCAGATGGAAACAGGAAGCGTCGTCAACTGACAAACAGCTAAACCAACGTCTCTCGCTTTTTTCATTGCTTTCAGGTAAGTTTAGTTAACAAAATCACACAAATAATACATACAAAAGTTCCTGACACCTTTCTTACTTGTAATCCATACGCTTCTGCTGAATATTTACCTTATAGAAATGGTTTTGTGTCTTCGAAACAAGTCTGTTAGCATCTCAACCGTTTTCAGAAGAGGTAGCTGCTAACTGTTAACTTAATGTTACAATGAAGCTCTTATTTTATATAAGTTTTGGTTTTTAACCTCATCTTTGTGTAGATAACAATTTTTGATAGTTTTGTTTTCCTGGTAATTTATAATTTAATTTAAGCCCATTTTCTACACTTTTGCGAGCTTTGTGACTTTTTCACTTTTTTTAACTTATCACCTAAGACAACTTTGAAATTGCAAAAGAGAAAACAACCCCTTACAGTTTCACATAATGTGTCATTGAATGAAATGCAATGCAAGTAAAAAAAGTTCTTAAATGTCATGCTGACAGATGCAGCCAAAAGACAAGGAGCAAAAGTGGTGGAAGCAGAGGAAAAATAAAAACCTGGCTGAAGTATAGTGGAGTACCGAAATGAAAAGAAAGGAGCAACCGAAAAGGTACACAAGGCATTTTTAAGGCTTATCCAAAATGTTATTATTATATATATGTTCATATATATGTTTTAAGTAATTTACATTTTGATAATTACTGTATTTTTTTCTTTAACACAGAAAAGCAGATGCCTCCCCCTCAAGCAGATTCCAGCAGCAGTGAAAGTGAATGTAAGTGTCTTCAAATGATTGTTTTTTTCTTCTCTGTCTAACCCATAGACTGTAAAAAATATGGACGTAGTATCTGTGATGTCACCCGTAGGTTTCTGAAGAGCGTTTTGAAGCCTAAAGTGGCCGGGGCTGGCCGTCGCCATCTTGGCAGTGCGTCACCTCTCGTCACTACAGGATCAATTAAAATGGGCAAAGAGGCGGGTCGTGGTGGAGCTGAGGTACTAATGTTATGCTACTGCCCTCACACTAAAGTGACAGCTGATTGAAAAAGCAAAGTCAATGAAAAAGTCAATGGTTAAAGTTCATGTTTTTGCCCTATGAAATATTATAATAGTTAAGACGTAACTTAAAGCTGAGACAATTTACTTTACTTTTTTATCAACTTTATTAATCCCACAAGGGGCAATTAGTTAAGAGCATGTATACAAATACATAACACAGATCACACACATTTCTCACAACATACAACAAGCAGTCAACTATGTATATCGTGATGCATCATTATTCTGCTAGTTAAAATGTATTAGTACAATATTGCTCTAAGCTTGTGACAGTGATTCAAGGCAAGCACATGTCAGTCGGCATCTCACGTCAAGTTCGTAAAGAGCTATTCTGGTCCATTTTACAATCTGATTTTGGCCGCCTCTCAGTTTTTCAGATGGGTTAAACCAAAGATATTACCTCAGAAGTTCAATTAAATGAACTAGAAATCCACGCTCATTCAAGAGTGTGCATCTATTGCATGGATGAGAGAACGCGCTGAAATCATCAGGAATCCATTTGTGAGGGAAACACAGCACTGGTCGTTCTCTCCATACTTAAAGAGCCCCTATCATGGATTTTTTTCATATGGTGTGGAATATAGCTCTAAGGGAATGAAAACATCCTGCAAAGATTTATATCTGAAAGTGCACCGTATATAAAGTTATTGTCTTTCAAAAGTGAGAATCGACTCTGAGTCTATGAAATTAATTGTTTTTGAAACGAGTCATTAGCTGGTTCGTCGTGACGTAGATACATATTGGCCGCGCCCAGTTACTGCTTGTGCAGACGGAAGTGTAAACTTGAAGTCTACACATTCAAATACTTCATCATAGCATCATGTCGAGAAGACGCTGTGTTCTACAATGCAAAGATAGTTCAGCCACTTTGTTTTCATTTACCAGGGACGAGCATGTGAAGAATCGGTGGTTAGAGTTCATATTTGCAACGATACCACAACAGTATAGCCCGATTGTGTTCTCATCATTTTAATGACGAATCGTTCAAAAACATAAATGAATTCAAATGTGGATTCGCAAGCGGTTGTTCCTGAAGGAGGGCTCAGTAACTTACTTACCCAGTGTATATGGATCAGCTTCCTCCTTCGAATCACAACCTGTAAGTATTATTAATAATTGTTGCTTTTATGGGTTTTGAACGGTTTTGTAGCATCGGGCGTGAGGAGGGAAGGCGCAATAAGTATGTGTGCGCGTGTGTGTGTAGTTACGCTCAGCGCTGCTTCTAGGTCTCCAATGTAATTTTTTTTTAAATATGTGAAATGTTTGTCGCTGTTATTGGAGTTGTCATAAAGAATAGAGCGTCTTGTAGTACTGCAGTGCTTTATCAATATGTTTATGCGTTATGCTAAAAAACAATAACTGACTGGGTCATCTGACCAATCACCGCCAATTAGCGTCACGCAAAGGAGTGGTTTGGAAAATGAGTCGTTGTACGAATCATTTGGCAGTCGGTGAGCAAATCAGGTAAAATAAATGCATATTATAAGTAGGGTTGGGTATCGTTTGAATTTGAACGATTTTTATTCGATTCCTTGTTTCTATTCGGTTCCTACGATTTTATTTCTAATTCTTTTAAGAGGCAGGTTAAAAAAATTCGGTCTTTCTGAAGGAAATACTCCTTTCTGAAGGAAATACTCCTTCTGTCACAAATACTCCTTTTGTCACAAATGTTACATTTTGCCGAGATTTTGTTATTTTTAGAAAAAATGAAGCCACACTTTGGACCGTCGACGCAAGCTATCTCATGTTCGAACTCGCGTGGTTATGCCAACACTTCCGGTAGACGCTTCTTCGTTGGTGTTGTTCAGCGGTTTCTTCTTCTGGTCGCGGTCTGTGAATATTCGAAACTAGGAATCGAATTTTTTACTTTTGAATGATTCCGGAAAAACAAAAAGTTAGTCCCGGTTCCAATCAGATTCGATACCCAACCCTAATTATAAGACAACAAAAGGGTTTTTTTCAGCCGAGGGTGACGCTAACAGACAGCAGACAAACGACTAGCAGTGACCGCAGCGGCAATCCACCTGTGACTCAAGTTGCCACGCCCTTAATTATGCAGAACTTTAAGGCTTAAATATAATTTAAACAGATGAGTTGTAAAAAAATTCACCCCTCACAATCGTCATGAAGGGCAAAAGTAGCACATAGACCAAAAGAAACTATTTGCCACCAGGCTGTAAACATGTTTTTTTTTCTGCTGTGAAGTTAGACATTTTAACTTGGGGAGATACAGATTTGACTCGCTTTTGGTCAGCCTCAAGTGGCCACTCTGATGAATTGCAGTTTAATTAATTTCCCTGTTGGCTTCAAGGGAGAGACGGGGAGGTTGCCCCTTGGTCTAACCCCACCACTAAACAGAGGTGTATTTCATCTTCACATTCTCTGTATCTTCTCAATGACAGACAAGTGGCTCCTCTTCATAACATAAGGATCACGTCAAACATTTGTGGTGTTTTGGCAAAAAATCTGTTAAACATCATCACTACGTAAGAGAGAGAGAGAGAGAGAGAAAAAAGAGTATTTATTCTTGCAAGAATAGGCCCAGCCGCCCACACAGAAGTTACCCTGTGAAGTGAGTAAGACCCAGACAGGAAGAAACGGCCAATCTTTATAAAGCTCTTCAAGGTCCTTTTCCTTGCAGAGCTTCCCAGTAGTTTTGCACAGACAAAGGCCTGCTAGCTTTGATTTATCACTTACTGACCCTTTAAGCCCACTCAACCAGATGACCTTCTGACCTCAGAGGTCCTTGTCCATCTGATTCTAGAGTGTCTTGCTCCTGCACTTCAGGTGTATAAACATACATTTCAGATAAGTTCCACCTCCTCACATCATACTGCAAATGTAGAAACCAAATGATTATTACACCATTATACCTTTCTAAACCAGCACACCACAGACTTTCCTCCATCTCGTCCATTCTGCTTTTCACATGTCTGCAAACAAGCTATTTGTGATTATGGAGCTCAGCCATGTTATGTAGGTATGGCTCACATCTTTAAGTGCACATCTATGCAATTTGGGCCATTTTATTGTTGGCCAGAAAAAACCCCCAAGATAATTTAAGGAATCGTTCTTTTTTTAGAACATTGCAAGATTTACAACATCAATATTTGAAATTGTGTCAGGTTTGTTCAGATCCCTAACCCACGATAAAATGATAACACCATAATAAGATGTCACTAATAATACTTGAAATGTCTCGTTGCTGCACTTGGAAAGGAGACCACTTGAACATACAGTTAGAGTCATGTTTATTTACAGCAGAATCCTGATTGAGGAGAAGGTTATGAGAGCTGAAATGCTTTCAGTACAGCTCATTTGGATCCACATTTCACTACACCTTTTAATTTATTTATTCAAATTTTTATACAGAATCCTTTCGGCTGTTAATGTCATCAGACAAACAGAGCTTAGCGCCCTTTACAGGCAGGGAGGATGATGGAGAAAAAAAAAAAAAGATAGAAGTACAAAATGAAAAACCACAGCATTAAATGGGAAAGTTGAGAAAAATACAAACAAACAATGTGATAAATCAAAAGAAACAAAAAACAAAACAAAAGCAAATCTTACATTTAAAATTTTTTTTTTACATTTGCATTTATTGTCTAAATGCAATCACCATGATCGTCATTCATATTGTTCTCTTTTTTCTTGTAATGTCTATAAGGGTGGCAGAGGGACAGTGAGGAGGCTTGTGGGTAAAACAACGTCCGTGATGTAACCGTTCTGAACCGCCACCCAATACCAAGCAAATGTTCATATTGAATATTCAGGCAACACACTGCCAAAGTTTGCGCAGGGTCCACGCCGGTAGCGGGGGTCAGAGCGGTCCGGACTTGTTGCCCCTTCTCCGTTTTATGCATTATCTTGTGCGACTGTTTGTCCACGACCCCATGTCTGCGTCTCAGTTTCAGAGTGTCGCACTAACGCGCTTGCCCTGAAAACGCAGCTTTGAAGAACGACACGCTGTACAACTGACATGCAAGGCCAGACGACTAACAGATTAAAAAACAGGTAACAACAGGTAAAAAAAGAAAAAAAAAAGCAAACCTCAAGAGACTGAGCCAGCAAAATGCATTATTTTCTACAACATTACACACACGCACACACACTCAATCAATCCCACAGAACTCACTCCTCAATTCCAGTTTCATCATTACAGAGCCAATTATGTTGAAGAAATGACTTCAAACAAAACAAATTAATGCTTGAAATACTAGTGGAGAAAAAAAAAAACTCGGCCTTAAATAACGGAGCTTAGTACAATCCTTAAAGATTCCCTCCAGGAGCGTGATAGAGTTCATCTTCAGTGGTCCATCCAGAGCCCATGGAGGTAATGGCATACATTCATACATAAACGCAAGCACTCCCTTCTCTTCAATGGCCGACTTGCACAAGTGGTCCATGTGCGATGTTTCATCGAAGAGGATGTGTATATCACACAAAAAAAAGTGACCTAGGCTGAGCTCTTAGACTCATTTATAGGGGAAAAGAAAGGAAACAAAAAATATTTCCCATCTGCGCGTTCCGTTTATGATCTAAAAGCCCTTGCCCTTGTTCGCACACGCACGCGACTCTCACGCACACCTCCAACATGATAACCCCTAATACATGTGTACACATATATACATAGAGCTGTACGCCTTCACAATTTATAATGCATCATTTCTGTATATGCCAAGAATAAAATCTTTCTAAATAAAATACATGTTTCTGCGAGGGAAGGGGTGGTTAGAGAGGGAGACAGGAAGGTGGATGCGGGTGGGGTATTATCAGAAAGGGAAAGAGGAAGAGAGAATGAAGGAAGGAAGGGGAAAACAACGCTGTCCTCTAACGTGTGCTGGTCCCTTACAGGGTCATCGTCATCTCCAAGCTGTGGCAGAACCTATGTTCCTCATCCACAGTTCGCTTAGAGAAGTAAATATTAAAGAAATCTCAGTCTGTAAATCCATAATGGTGCCAAACGGTACAAATGGAAACACACTTGGAGCTCAAAGGGCTCCGAATCACGTCCAGACAAAGACTGATCCGGTAAAGTGTGGCTGAGTTCAGTAGAACAGGAAGGGATAATGGGATAGAAAAAAAAAAGAGAGAGTAGAGAGAGATGGCATGACAATCATGGAATGGAGCCGAGAAAGAAAAGAGTTAAAGAGAAAAAAAGAGACAGAAACTGTAGTAGGATAGAGACGTGTGGAGCGCATGAATCCATCTGGCAGTGAAGTCCGCGTACGTCTGTTCATCCGCTGGCTGGAGGATGACAACAGGAATGAGGGATGACGAGAAGACGAGTGCAGTTCCTCTCTTCCGACCTCTCTCTCTCTCTCTCTCTGTGCTGGTCAGGGCAGCATCATACCTCCAGGAAGCGTGTGCTGCTGGCCTTGGTGTGGAAGGGCTCGGACCACATGCGCGCGCAGGTCCCCCTGTGGAGCGACAGACAACCAAACAATTAACACAACGTGAGGCTGCACGATCCTCCGTTAATTCAGTACGCGATTGCAGTTTACCCGTGTCGAGTAACTGGCAAAATCCTGGAAGATATTCGCAAAATATATTCACTTAATTAGACAATTCCACAGGTGAGAATCAATAAGCTGGATTGTTAGACCGTTTTCTAAGGCTGCACGATGTATTAAAACCATTTTAAGGCCAGATTCACATATAGCGCCTAAAACGCATCAGAAAACGCTGGCCGCACCACTTTTTTCTTTTTCCAAAGCGCTAAGGTGGTTGCACTCTGGTTGGTCTTGTCACGTGACCTACTGTGCGCTTATGGTGCGCTTGCGGCATTCTGAAAATGTTAGATGTTTTTATCTCGATGCGGCGTATTTGTTTCAATACACAATACACAGTTGTAGGAGGAGCTTGTTGAGAAAACATGTGAATAAGTGGCTAGAGTTACCGAACAGCCCTTTAAAAAAAAAAAAAATCATAATATAGACCTCATGTGCCAGGGAAACCAGTCTTTAGAATGCGGTCTTTGAACCTCAGTGTTTGGTGTAGCTCTGTATATTTCTCTGGCATTGCTTTCGAAGAGTAATTGGCAGGGAAGTGGATTTACTTATGGTAGAGCTAATGGTAGAACACAGCGAGCGCAGCACTAGTGACATTGTGGATCTACAAAGGCTGTGATTTGATTGAATAAATATACCCTGCGGATTAAATATATACTGTTTTATTTACATGCGTGTTCAGAGCAAATACTATTCAACATGAACTGATATTTACATATGTAAAGTGCATCTCAAACTCCCTCTCTACATATGCTGTGAGTTTGGGTTGCTTATATCTGGGATAGCAATATGCAATACATCAATATCTTTCTAAATATGCAAACGGTTCATCACAATTTCAATAAGGGGTGTGCACGAATATGTAATTATTATTTGAAAAATAAAATACTATTCAAATTTAATACGTTGCTTTGCTGGCCGTAAATGCAGCGAGTCCATGATACATTTTAAGAACTAACTCGCAGTTATAATTAAATGCACTGGATAGCGCTGTGGAGTGTTTTAACAAGTTGTCTGTATTTGATCACATAACGTTGTCGTCTGCCACACGAAGTTTGGAATTACTTGAAAAGGATCTTACTAAATGGAATTACTTTTGATCAAATTAATTAATTAATCTGAGTTATGATATCATCACCATGAGAAATCACATGAAATCCAAACAGTCGAGTGAGGAAAGATAGCTGTCCATCACTGCATCACGACAGCTGGACCCCGCGTGATCCAAGATGTTAACTTCAGCAAAATGACAGACATACTTCATTTAAGTTTCGTTAAGGGTGACCGGTTTAAGAACAGAAAATGCAAAGTGCTGTTAGAAACACCTTTTTCTTTGTGTCTTTGAAACGTCCGTCAGCGCAGCGTCTTTTCTCACTCGAGCATAAAGTGATGGCGGCGCCCCTGCATGTAGATATTATTGTTTCTCAACATAAACGTGAAACAATATAAACACGATAATCAATCTGCTGACTCGTGTGTATGCGTGTACGTTCTGTACGATATCTGAGGCAATCTGCTTTATTAGGCTTTTTTTTTTTTTGCTCGCGCTGCTTGAACATGCTTTTGATATGGCTTTTATATATTTTTTTGTTTACACATAGGCCTGCTGTTTAATGTTTTCAACTAAAATAAAACTTTAATATATATTGTAAGCTTGTTGTGTACCTATTGCCTAATTGTAAGCTTGTCCAGAAATGGTGACAAAAACATAAAAAAAAACAAAAAAAAAAAACAAAACTTAAATAACGTCTTTTTCGTTAAACATAATTTAAATAAATGAATATTCGATTTTTATGAGCCCAGATATTCGAATGCAATATTTTGAAAAATGCCCATCCCTAATTTCAATATAAATGTTTTGATGTCCACGTATTCTTGTTCAATAATTTTAATTAATGGATTTGATTTGCTGTAAAGCGTTACACTAGGCCGCTGGCGCCCTCTGCAGGCATTTGTTACAACATGTAATGGACATGATTGTTTGTATTATGCATTTTATATGATGAATTTTAAGTGTTGTTCTACAAAACTGATTTCTGCTTTTTATACTTTATTTGAACCAAATATGATTAGTGACAGCCCTACTTAAAGTGATGTCATTTGACAAAGACAACATTAATACAAGCTTCTCTATTAATACAAGCTTCTCTCTCAATGGTCAATTCGCTTTTTTAAAAAAGAATAAACAAGCAAAAAATGGTAATGATAATAACCAGCAGTAATAAATCATAAAAAAATTATTAGTATTAATTAACTAACTTTAATGCAATTAAATCTTTTAAAGCAAAAAAGTAAATGTTTCCACATTTTTGTCAACCTATTAAAAAATGAATAGGTTCATATATTATTGTTATTTTGTATTTATATAATAATAGCCAATTAAATTATTTATTTTGTTGAATAGGTCAATAATTATTTTTAATGGACAAAAAAAGACTTGCAATGAAAAAATGCCCAAGAAAATGTATGTGTTCAAGTAAAATGTATGATCAAGTAAAAAGTAGAATACAATTCAATATAAATATATAAAAAAGCACACACACGCTTACATTGCCTCACCTTCTCTACTGTGTTGGCACAGCAATCAATATCGCTTTTAAGAGTAAAAAAGGTTTCAATAATACGTTTAATTGTGCAGAAGCACTGACGGAAACAGCACAAACCCATGTGGTTCTTCTTACATCAATGATCACGTGCCTTTTCAATCCATGAAGGTCACACACACAGCCCCACACAGTGATATTAAAAACATCACTTATACCAATCATACCACACACACGGAAAAACATAGCTTCCTTTTTTTGAAGATGGGTTTCAAATCAAATTTGTTTTAATGCTAATTTGCTCTGCCTACTTCTGTTTTTTGGCATACCCAACATGTTTTAACACTTAAAAGGTACCCCGACTAGTGAGGCATGTTGGCCTTATTAGATTAATGTGGGCGTCAGCTATAAAAAGGTGATGCAAAAACAGTCAATATATTTTTGATTTTATTAAAAAAAGTAGAAAATCCATTCACTCGTAGGCCGCCATAGTTATTTACGTCTCAATGCATTTTGGGTAGTGATGTATAAAGGTTGTTGCTAGACAAGTTGACAGTAGCGAGATGAACATGTCTGCCGTTCAGCCTTTTCAGTTTGAACCCAAGTGCACAGGCTTAAATCAAGAGAATAACGCGGAAAACGATGAGCATACTCAAGAGTTACATGAAAATAAAGATTATCAGAGAGTTGAAGAAGCGAGAGTGGGGCAAAATAGATGGTGTTTGCGTCAGTTTGACAAGCGAGAACGAGAGCGTTTGCTGTAGAGAGCTCCAATTTTTGTCAGCAGCTGTCCAGGGTAGGCTGTATAGATCAGACGCTCGTACTATCAGTATAGATAATTTAATAAGTCATCTACCGCCGTTCTGTGCTTTATTTCCCTAAGCAGTCACTCACTATGTTGAACGCATAGAAATAACTGCTCGCGGCTGACGCTCATAATTATCGACTGATTTTTTTAACTCCTGACACAAATTAAGACATAACGGTCACTATAAGTTTCTCAGAATACATTAGTGGTCAAATACTGAAACGTCTTTTTAATGATGTATAGTTTTGTAAGTTGTCTAGTTGTATGTATAGTTTTTTTTTTACACAAAAAAAGCATAGTATTATAAGCACCAGAGATGGGGATCTCAAGTTTGTGACTTTCATTTTAATGTATTTCTATTTTCTTTTATTGGCACATACGTTGGAGAAACGTATGATAAGCTGCATGTCCGCGCGCTTTGTCATACTGTGCATGAGACGGAGGGTATTTAGGCCACGCCCACACCAGGGGAAAACAATCCAACCGTCTCCATTGACTTTGCGTCTGTAGATTTCTCATAAATTCAACAAAAGTTAGCATTGTAAATCATCCCGCTGCTCCGTGATCTGCACCGTCATCAAAGACACCTTTAGAAAGCGCTCTCTCTCTCTCCTGTGCAATGTTGTCGGATCCAAATATGGTAATTTCCTTTAAAATCTATTTAATCTATTTCTATTTTATCAGATTACAGGATTACAAAAGTAGATATCCATAAATATCTATTTTTTCCCCATCTATTATGTGAACACAATGAAAACAAATATTTTAAACCTGGCTTTATCTAATAGGCTACTCAGATTTAGTTTTTTTTTAATATATGCAAATTTGCACATATTTAATTAGACAATGCCTAATAATTTAGGACTTGAGACTTGAATTGGACTCGTGGCTAAAGACTTGAGATTTGACTTGAGCTTGCCCCTCAAAGACTTGAGACTTGGCTTGGACTTCCAAAAAATGACTTGTGAACATCTCTGAGAAGCACATGTACAATGGACTAAAATAATGTGCCATGCATATGATTCAACATGAACGGTTTGGGTTTAGCATTTAATGAACGTTTAGACGATGTCCTGAAACCGAGTCCAAGCTGGTCAAGCTCCATGTAGCTACAGTAAGAGCATTTCAACTACTGTGTGCAAAAATGTTCCCACAATTGTTAGTTTCCAAGAAAGTGAGGCTGTTGCTATGGTGACGGCACTACACATAACTGATCAGATTATGTTGCAACACATGCAGAACAAAACATCTGCCACAATGAAAACAGCCTTCAATTGATGCCTCAATAGAAGGAATGCGGAGTACCCGCACAGACATACATGTGCTATCGCATAAATAATGCAACGCAGTGCTATGGATACGGCACACACCCTGCTCAAATAACCGGACAATGACACCATGTAGACTTCTGCACTGTTTCTAAGAAAGTGAGTAAATGGCGTTTCCACAAAATTAACTCGACACCGTTTGGACGTTATTGGAAATGAGGGATTGAACTTTCAGGTGTCGGTGCAAACTGACGTACCTTCAAGTAGGCCATGGTGAGCAGAGGCAGCAGGGTGAAGGGCACCAGGTACAGGAGGGCAGGCTGGGCCGCGCGGTGAATGCGAGAAGCAACCGTCGCCGTCAGACAGACCTGAGAGTGGAAGAGAGAGAACAATTAAACGTGTGTTGAATCCACAGTGACACAGTCCAAACAATTACATGCAGCGTAACCAGTGTAGTCTGTTTGCGGATATCAGCCAGAATAAGAATAAGCCAGCTTTACAGTGAATCAGAAACAAACAGCATAACCAGAGAAGTCCAAAAACAGATGATAGACTGATAAGACAGATAAACTGATGGACAGACTTCTCTTGATAAATTGTCTGTTATTAATCTGGATGATAGTGTTGACACGCACCAACAAAGTAACCAATGAGGGTGCAGTGGAAGTAAGAGACCCGCTGCATGCGGCCAGACACGTTGGCAGTCCCGGGCACTTCTCCAGAAGCCTGCTTCTTATAGTTGTCGTATCGGAGCACGAAACACAGCAGCAGACCCGGCATTACGATATCACCAATGCCCAGCATAGAGAAGTGGCTCCCGGTGGAGCTTGGGAACACCAGCTTCCCGGGCAGGGAGAGGCGTGGGACGTCCGCCCCATGCCAGGGCCCAGGTGCAGTTTGCGCGAGAGCACGTCAAGGGGGTTGTCGGCAGGTTGCGTGGCCACCTTCACCATCACATTGCTGTTGAAGATGTAGGCGGAAAAAAGACCTAGAGAGAGAGAGAGAAAGATGAGTCAGAGGGTCAGACCAGCTTGCCCTGCTGTTTGAAGACGCTGAGAGAGAGGGATGGCAGGCTTGTGTAAGCGTGTTTGGAGTGATTTTCCACACTGACAAAAAGGTTTGATGGTCAGCACCGGGGTAGGATGGGGAACACGTTTCTGGGCATTTTGATGTACTAAAGGGGGTGTTGTGATCTAGTGGTTTCAATTCTGGAATTTGGCAGCCAAAGGATTTCAGCTTCGCACCCAAATGGCACTTAACCCCAGGTGCATTTGACTTTGTAATAAAGCATCTGTTAAATGGCAACTCACAAGCAAATAAGTAAACCGTTACAGGATTCCTTAAATATTTTGTAACAAATCGCGTGAGCTGTAATTTAAAGTTTTTATGACACCAGCAGGGTGGAGTTAGCCTAGAAATCTCAGACGCACCCTAGCGGCAGCAAAAGTTACTTTGCAGCAAAGTGTGGTCTAGCAACTCTCCGTTGACTTTTTAGCTGGAAAATCCCAACTCTGGTAGGGCCAATCACATCGTGTGTATAGAGTCGGTGGGCGGGCTTAACAAAATGACAACAGAGTTGCGACGGTCAGAGCCAGCTCGGACATATTCGGTTTTAAGTCGTTCATTCTCGGATGCGGCCGGCTCCGCGAGCGCTGTTACAAAAAAAGCTGTCAGCGAAACAATCAACTTGTCTTTTTTGCCACGCTTATGCTGTGTCGTCGAGGATAAAGGCTTTACTCCGCGTTCAGTGCGCGCTCTGATCGGTGCATGGACCTCTACCGAATCATCTCCACCACTCCGTCTCCTTTTCCCTCGTAAGCTGATATTAGTATTTAAACATTCTCTATGATATTATTTTTTTAATGACACACTGTCTCTTTCTCTCTCATACACACAAACACAAACATACTGTCTCCTTCTCTCTCACACATATGTAGGCTAGTTAGGCCTATAAACTCTTTAGACTTTTAATGATTGGTGTTTTATTTTTAAAGTTTGTGGGTCATGTAAAAAAACAAAAAAATCCGTTATTTTGGGGATGGATTCCGGGAAATCTCCCTTATTTTCAATGTTTAATGTTGACAGCTGGGCTGGATACGGTAAAAGTTTAATATATCAACTTGCTCAGCTGAGTACGTCACCGTCTTCATTGCTCTGATTGGCTTTAGCGCTATCCAATTGCGTGCAGAGAATTTGAAAGACAACCGTTTATCCCGCCCTTCGGATTGAGGCCTGTCAATGAAGAGTTCCCAGACCTAACATCTTGATGTAGGTCTGGCATGCTCAGGCTAGGGTGGAGTGGCAAGTTCACACCATGTGATGATAGACTTGTAATCAGTCTTATGGACATGATTACTTTACAATTTTTGCATGTAAGAGTGAGAAAGAAACATGAAAGAATGTGAAAATACAGAATGTGATGTTTCCTACACTGTCAAGACAAGGAAGAACTTTACTAAAAGCACGTCATTTTTACAGCTGCCGATCACCGCCACTTGTCACACTAATAAAAAAAACAATAGACAATATGATGAAGTGTGTATGTTTTAAAACAAAGTCAAGACTATATATTTTATAATAATTTCAGTATTTTTTAAAATGAAGTTCAACAATACAGAGATTTTGCACTAATGCTAGGCTTATTTTTTATTAATAATTATATTGCTTGGTTTGAATTCAAGTTCCTAATAAATAAATAAATACAGTAACTAGTGAACTATTTCATTTACTGGATTTTCTAAAATTAAATAAAAGACAAACTTTAAAAAAAAAACAACAACAACATAATTTACCTTATACATTTTGTTTGTTTGCATAAAAGCAGAGACTCTGCAAACAAATATTCTGGGGACTATGAAATATTTGTGAAAATGATCAAGAATGCTGGTGAAGGCAACTTTAAAAAAACATTAAGCAAAAGCCTTTAGATCAATAGGTTTATATAAACTTGAAACACTCCACCCTACCGATTTTGGCTGAACGTTAGAAACTTGCCCAAACCTTAGACTGGTAGTGTATATGCACAATTGCACATAATGTGACATTAAATTACTCATGGCACAATTTAAAGACTTGCGCCCATCCCTCGGAACCAGTGTGACTTGCTGCATTAATTGCTTACCCAGAATACATCATAGATGAGGAGGCCTGACAGCAGCAGGCATGACACCTTGAGACTAGGCAGCCTCACGAATGCAATCATGGCCACACAGAGACCCATGGCAAGTGCTGCAGGAAACAACAACACAATATTGAGAGCAAAATAACACCACTCCATACAGAAAAAGTGGTAAAAGGTAACCCAGAGGACACGTTTACATTATCTTCCTACACACACACACAGACAGACAGAGTAACAGCATGCTGACGCACCGTCCATGAGCAGCCAGTGGCCTGTCAGCACCCAAATGAGAACCAGCAAGACAGAGAGAGAAAAAGATAGCAGCTCCGCCAATGTGAATCGGCCACAGCAGCCGAACGAGATCCTGCAGAGAAAAGAGACATGCTGAACACACATCACCTGGCTGGGACATGAGGCTCTCTTTCACACCCCAGCATCTGATTTCGAACACTGTTGTCTATTAATACACAAGAGGATTGTTCCACCCAGAGAAAGAAAAAAAGAAAAGATTCTAGATTACATTGTGAGATTGAGTGAAGCTGCATGACGAATCCCTACGAACAAACACGAGCATTATCAGTTTCAAAAAGTCTATTTTGTATGATTTGGAGCAAAAAAAGATTTTTTAAATAAAACTACGCAAAGCTTCTAGGTTGCACGTCACACGTAGGCTCTGAACTGAGGTAACCGCATTTAAAGGCAAACCACTCTGATGAGAGAGTAAAAATATCTTACTTGTTCTGTGGGGAGCAAGGTCTGGTCAGATACTGGCACATCGGCAGCAGGAGGAATGCAAAAGCGATGGTGGCTAGAACTGTTGAGGAAAAACAAACAGAAACAATTACGTAAATATTACTCAAGCATGCTCCAGTGCAGCGTGTAAACTAGGTCAGTGTGTTAGAAAGGAGCGGTGGAAGGTCACGGGTGTTTGCATGTGGCACGTACCTGCAGTGCATATGGTGAACACCACCTGAACAGAGTCGAAGAAGAAAAACATGACGAGCAGAGACACTGAGGCTCCGATGGGCAGGAACAGTGCCTGTGTTGAGTCTATGGTCTGAATACCTGTGCAAACACACATTCATATGAGGATTCAGGTTCTGTTCAGAAGAGCATTAACATACTACTGCAACGGCATGCTATTCTGTATCCCACAATGCACTCCACCTTCCACTTCTAGTGTGATTAATAAAGCAGAAGTATAATTAGAGCCGATTTTAATCCCTTTTGTGATAGACTAGTCAAAAGTGTATTTTAACATGGAACGTGCAGAAAAGTGCAGACTAAGGATGGTCAGGTCAAAGATAGGGATGCTCATTCTGGTTAATTTTACCGACAGACAACCGCCGCTCGTTATCCAAGTATTAACCATTAACTGATGAGATTGTAATACTGAATTAAATAAAAATAAAATTGACGAGTGTCTGTGACCCGTAAAAAAAAAAAAAAAAAAAAAAAAAAAATCACTGGTTTATTTTAACGTGCAAACAGAACCTGGATTCACATACAATTTTCCTGCAGTTACAGCATTTCTGACAGTTACAACAGAGAAAAACAGAACAAAATAGTATAAATAAAAAAACATCAAATAGGCCTACAATTTTTTTTTTACTTAAATTAAGATAACAAAGAAAATACTGAATCCATTTGTTGAAAGTTGAAAAACTGGCATTTTTTTCTGTCAGACTAGAGACTAAAAATAGCAGGCCTACCTCAATCCACAACTTTAAATTTAAAAAAAAAAAAAAAAAGAAAAAGTAACATGTCTACATGATTAGTCTGGAGCGCAGCCTGTTGACAGTTTTCTAACCTGCAGCAGAAAACACCCTCTCTGATGGCACAGATGTCCCGGGAATACAGATAACGTCTCGCTGAGAGTGGCCAGCTTTGGGTAGCGTCTATCATTAGCTTGTGGATGTTTGTTTCGCAAGTGATATTGCATTGTACTACTGCTGTATTTTAATACTGCATAGCATGTTTTGCTATTAACTTCGTCACCCTTTCTGTCGAAAGGGTGTGACCTTTCGCTCACATCATTTTGCTAGCTTAGCAAAACATGTCTCTAGGCATGTGTGGTTGCTCATGAGGTAGTGATAGTAGTTTCTTATACTTCTGGAAAATATTGTATTGTAAGTATTCGGGCAGGGAATTACCTCGAGATCCCATAGTATATGATTTTATTATATTAACAACTGCAAGCTGTTTGAAATATCTGAGGTGAAGGAGGCAGATTACTAGGCTGTTTTCGTATTGAGAATTTCCACAGCACTTTCTTGGCTCATCACTAGTAACTAGTTCAGGACTCACTGTTGTTAGTGTTGGCATTGTTGAAGGAGCCAGGGTTGGTGGGGTTTCCATCCTTGTCCTTCTCCTGGTTCTCACAGTCCATGTTTAATGACCTGTGTGGACAGACACAGTTTATCCACAATCCACAACTTTTCCGGCACCTGAGTGAACCAGGACAAAACCAGGGTGCCTGAGCTTTATGCTCTATGTAAATTAAAGTGCTCAATATGTATATATTTAAAAATGTTCGACTTAAAATGAATTCTGTATGCTTGCAAATCCTCGAATTATAACAAACAAAGTGTAGATATTATGAAAGATTCATTGATAATTACAGATGTGTGAGATCGCGATGACCTGATGTCAGCTTTTTAGGAATTATAATGGGAGCGCACTTTGCATGCCGTCATGCATGACTGTAAGTTAGCCTGCTTGTTTTTATGTTATAACAGTGGTTTGTGTGTTAATGCTTTTAACAATATTTATCAGGAGCATTTATGCTGATGTGTATGGTGGCAACATGTAGGCTAACTTGAATGTATTTGGAAAAACATTCAAAAAGTATTTTTGCAGGCGGGAGTGGTGGGACAAAACATAAATGTTGCGGGTGTACTCAATTTTTTTTAGGGAATTCCATTTAAAAAAAGTCATTCTCGCAATTTCAACATAAACTAATGTGTCAGCCAGCTAAATAACTTAAGACGTTTTAAAATCAACTTTCATTCAACAATTCTCAAATCGTCAGAAGCCCAAATGACTACGTTTGTACATGCAAACATGCATATGATCAACAAATATAATATTTTGTGTCAATGCAGCACTGGTTCAGTCCTAATAGCTGAACCCTGAGTTCTGCAGCAGAAGCGATAAGAGCTCACCTGAAGCTGCCATACACGATGAGGAGGATAGAGATGAGGAAGGTTGACACCTGGCTTGAGTCCACAAGGGAGTACGCCCTGAGGAGAGGAGAAAGGAAGTTATTTTTTTTTTCACAATAGTAACAAAAGGATGGGTACCAGATACAAACACAAAGACAGCCACCTTGTACAACCCTTCCTGGTTCAAACCCTGACCTTGAATATGCTCACTATTCACAGCATCCGCTATTGACCCAAGTGTGTGGGTGAAATGTGAATCAAAGCTCAGCCTGGTCGAGTTCTTACAGAGCTGTGCATGAGAAACATCTCGTGTTACGGCTTTCCCATCCTCCCAGAGCTCTGTCGAGCGTCTTGAGACCTGTGCTTACCTTTTGTAAATAACAAGCTTTTAGAGAAAGAGGTCAGGCTTTACACTGTGTGCCAAGCAGACTCTTAAAATATGATTACAGCGAGCAAGTGACAGTTTGCTGGATGAATAATGTGCAGCTGTGAACAAAATCAGCAGACTGGATTGTGTGCGTTAATGTTGTATGTATGAATAAGGAAAACAAGTGCGAGACAAAGTAGGACGGGACGCTGACCTTTTCCTCAAATGAAACTCTTTACTATGGACAATAAATGGTTTGAAGAAAAACACATTAGTAGTCAAACACAGGCCTAAACTCGACTCTATACGTAATGATCCGGAAACACAGAATAGACGTACATCCAGACTGTAGAAAGGACGAAAAGCGAGGTGAAGGGGACGAGGGGTGTTTGAGGATGTGGGTGTGACGGGTTAACACTTCGCCTTGGTTCAAAAGGCAGGCGTGAATGTGTGCAGGCTCTGTGAGGGCCGTCAGGCCCCCAAAACAGTTAAAATGAGCTCGGACTCCCACAATGTTTCAGAATCACAAGTGCCCACTGGGAAAGAAAACCACATATGCAAGGCTTAAACATGAGCCACTGAAACTGACTTTATTATCTTAAATTCCTGAGGTTAAATAAACAATTTAAATAATTAGTGGTTTTAGCTAAGGCAAGCATGGACATGTATGAAAGAAAACACCAGAACATTATAGAGACTTAAAGGAGGGCCCTTTTGATTTAGGCTAGTAAGCCACCACCTACCAACCACCCAGAAACACCCTAGCAACTCTACATAGCACTACTCGCACTTTCTTAGGCAACAGTTTTATTGCATATTACTCCTGTGTGTGTGGTGTGATACTCTTGAGAAGAGATACGAACAGACAAGCTAAAGTCTATGGAAGTGTATTGTTGTCATAGTTCAAACATGAGTGTACATTCAATGTGAACATCCGTCTGGCTATTTCCGTTTTGTCCTTTTGTTAGAGTACAACATTTACTTCTATTAACCATGAGTTTTAAGATTCTTTGTATTGTCTTTTGTGCACATAACAGTAGGGGAGATGAAATTAATTGTTGCATTGCAGTAACAGACCAAAATCAATGACTACGTTTACATGCAGACAATTTTCGGGTTAAGGTCACTATTCGGGTTTCTGAAACATTAGGAATAACCCGTTTACATGCGTGAGCAGAGAGAGTTTCTCCTGTATACATGGAATTGCAATATCCTGATGTAAACGACAACGCGCGGTTAGCGTCTGGACGTATAGACAACCTTAAGACGCAATATGCGTCATTTCCGATTCTTCTTCCTGTATCCAAAGACAACAAAAACAGCAGCACGCGAATAATGAATAGTTTGGGGCAGATAGTGATCGCCTTTGTTTGCGCTTTGATGCTGGTAAGGTTACTGACCTCGCTCAAAAAGTATGCTGTGCTGCGTTTTGCCATGTTTACTTCCGGTATACTGCACGCAGATTTTTTGTATGCGCCAGAAGTTTCTCTACTCAAAAGACCAAGATTCCTTGCGAATAGAACATGCGCAGAACACAAATCACTATGGGGATATGCCGATAAGCTTTTACATGACCAAAAATTTCGGGTTAGAAAAGGGTACCTCAGGTATAATATCCCGGTTTTTAAAATCCGGGATATTAGCATATTCGGGTTTTTGCCGGTGTTTACATGGCCGTTTGTGACCGGGTTATTGCTAACATTCCGGTTTTAACGGGTTATTGGCTGCATGTAAATGTAGTCAATTATAGCCCACTGATGTTTCTCTGATGTCATTCGTCACATGCTAAATGGACTGCATTTATATAGCGCTTTCACAGACCCAATGGCCACCAAAGCGCTTTACATATTGCCTCACA
The DNA here is from genome assembly GCA_030378365.1 of Hybognathus amarus. Taxonomy (NCBI): domain Eukaryota; kingdom Metazoa; phylum Chordata; class Actinopteri; order Cypriniformes; family Leuciscidae; genus Hybognathus; species Hybognathus amarus. The sequence goes on from JAQIUQ010001550.1 coordinate 1,479,612, forward strand.
TTCACCCATTCACTCACTCACACATACGCGCTCACTCATGATTACAGAAAATGGTGGAGGGTGGCGACACACAAGAGTAATATTGAAAAGTGATGATGCAACACATCGTGATATCGAATCAAAGACATGATAATAGTAATCGAATTGAATCGTAAGACCAGAAATGATTCACAACCCTACATAATACTGTGAACAGAAAAAAAGGTACTTCATGAATATTTGAACTGAACACAGTTTTTACATGTGTTTATGTTATTATTATAGTAATGGAAAATGCGTTTGTTATTATAGTAAATGGCAAAAGTGTTTTACATGCTGGTATAAATGTATTGGAATACTGACATTAATGTATTTACACAACAATTTCGTAATGTTATGAGATTAAAGTGCCCCTATAATGCTGTTTAATGCTCCTAATTTTGTTTTGGAGGTCTCCTACAACAAATTTACTTGTACAATCCTCAGTGATTGTACGCACTGTAAAAACAGCAACCATGGCGTTGATTTTACCATATTAATCTGAGCTCGAGTCCAATGATGAAACATTAGAAGAACTAGTTATTCAACCCAAACCTCCATCACAAAGATGACTTGAGCAGGACGTTTCTCAGTGATACGCTACTTAGATTGGGTTACATTATGAGTCTCCTCACCATCATTTCTAACAAGTGTATGTCCATCAGCAAACCGACGAGTATATTTCTAATTTATTGTGGTGCACATGCAGGAACTATATCAATATCAATAACAACAACGCATAGATTGGCCAAGCACTGAACGTGATTGACTGATGTAACAAAGTCTGTCATCTTGCTCTGCTTTATCTTTACTCAAAGTAATAAGAACGACAGACAATGTACATTAATGGACACAGTTTCAGGTAATAGTGGCCCACAGCTGAATAGTATTTCAGTAAGAACTAGCCGGAGACCAACACAATATAAACACAAAACTACGTATTTGGAACACCCGGTAGTTATGAGTGGATCATGTTTTGTGTTTTATTTAAATGGATAAACGATAAATTGAGCTCCCTCTTTCATCTGTTAACTTGGGTTGATAGTTTTAACGGTTTATTTTCAAAATCTTCAGCCATCACAGTATTATTAATCTTAGTAAATATGTTTAAATGCCTGTCTTTTCAAATGTCTATGAGTATTGTAATGAGAGAGCATTTAAATGCCTTTTATTGTAAGAGTACAGATGAAGAAGAGTAGTTGTAAAGATGTACTTTCAGTTTTGTTATGTTTCTGATGGTTACATTCATGGTGAACTACCATTAAAGTTTATTTTATTATTTCTCTCCTTTTCAGGAGATGCACATGACCCAATATCATTAATCATTTTTATCATTAAATGATGGTTGTGTACAGGCAATGACAACACACATTGCAGTACAATCAACGTGTAAAAGTGCATGTACCATTATATGACCCCTTTAAGATTTAGCTGTAAGGGTTTAGCCCAGCCCTAAGAATCTGACCTCAAAAGTTAATTGAAAGTAATAATACTTCTACAAAAGACATACTTTTAAGAAAAACTTAATGAAAGACTGGTCCAGTAGCATGTCTGGTAGAAGTGCCTGAAACACACTGGTTTATTTCTTCTTATTCAGGCGATCATTTATTTATTCATTTAAATGAATGAACATTTAAAGTGTGCTCTCATAGGTCAGAGTGGCTAAAAGGAGGTGTGTGCAGAATGCAGATGCATGTCCTGGTAGATGACGTGCTGTGATTTACATGACTGAATGGTCTGAATCCTCCCGGGCTTCATTCTTGCACTAGTGTCATACAAAGGCCTTTTGCACACATAAAAGGAGGTATGTGCAACTTCTCATGTCAGTGACACACTTTCAGTATTTGACTCCAGACAGACATTTCAATTGAGATTTCAGGACACTGTCAATGCTGCACTGTTCACTTAATCCAACAGCTGATTGTTGCAATAGACAGTCCCTGTAAATATACATGAGGGTGCTGGGAGGCAGAACACTGGTTTGTTGATTGTATTTTTGCTTATATGGTCACTTAGGCCAAAACCAGAAGCCATGGGTGTTAATTAGGGGTGTAACGGTACACAAAAATCACGGTTCGGTGCGTACCTCTGGTTTTAAAGTCACGGTCCGGTACGTTTTCGATACAGCAGAAAGAAAGAAATGCCAGAGAATGTCCTATTTGTTAAAAGAAAAATATATTTTTAAATAAAGTTTTCCTACATCTTGAAACTTTCCGGTTTATAAATGGGAGTCATCTTTAAAGGATGGACAAATAATGTTTTGGTCATCACATTAAAAATAACATTTAAATATATATTTATTTTTTATAATATTTGAGTTTTGAAGTGCTCAAAAAAGATGTGTGAAGTACTTGAAAGAATTTCACTATTCCAGCCAAACTGGTTACAGTTAGTGTTGCTATTTTAAATCCATGGTGAATGTTGTTGGTCTGTGTATGTAAAGTATTACTAGTAGGGCTGAAAACGATTTCCTCGAGTTACTCGATTACAAAAAATCCTTGAGGCAAAAAATCTGCCTCAAAGCCTTGTTAAATTCCTATGACGTGCACTATACGCGCACGCAGGGATCTGATTGTTTCACATTGACTGTTGTTCAGAAAGCACGCCATAGCGCATGATACATTTGACTTCATGTGACCTAAAGTATACCTGGCAGGGCTGCCAACTCTCACGCATTCAGCGTGAGACTCACGCAATTGAGCCAATTCTCACGTCATAACCCCGATTTCTCATGCTGAAGTGTCAATCCCTTCGGTCAAATGCCTGAAAGATGAGTTTGTCTATAGATTTACCTGTTGAGCCACTCGTGATCGACTAGTTTTACCGCCGCAAATTAATTCGCAAGTTAAAATATTCTGTAATCTAGCGCGTGCGTGCATGCGAGATGTTGAGCTCCTAAAGCCAAGTTCACACTACAGGATTTTAAGCCCGATTTGCAAATCAGCATTATCATTATTTGCATTTCAGCATTATCATTAATCTGTGTACGTGCATTTTCCTTGAAAACTAAGCTAGTTGACTCACGAAACCTTCTGTTTATTATGTTGCAATCGCATTATTGACCTCAATAATCGCAATATGACATTTCCCCCAAATCGTGCAACCCTATTCAAGTTCCATTTCTTTTAAAAGCTATTTGCTGCATATTCCACATTACGGTCCAATTCCATTTCTTCTCCGAGTTCAGATTGCACACTTAGCACACGTAGGTCTGAATAAATTAAGAGCCTATTGCCAGTAGATTGGCAGAAGTGGCACCATGCCACAGCTTTCAAAAACAGGCATTTCCCTCTCTAGATATCACTACCTCATTTATCTTTCACAGTGACACATGATCGCCGATACCTTAAGATTTACACAAATTTGAATACCATATCATGTCTTAGGTGGGGACAAACAGCACTAAAGCCTAGCACACCCTTCAAGACAAAATTTCCCTTGAAGCACATTTAGTGAAATCATGAAAACTTTGTCATCCAAACGCCAGTAGGACCAATAATCGAATAGGCCATAAGGGTGTGGTGGTAAAAACTGCTCTGGTATACTACACAATCTCCTGTACTTGGCACAGCACATAGGTTTTTGCATTGATTTTGCTTGCTCTTAAATGTGATTCAATGATATAGTACTTAGTATTTTCAATAGGAAAATGTCCTGGGTCCTCGATATACTGCAATATGACCATTTATATGGCTGTTTGCTGTAATAAATAGGCTATATAAAACCTGATATCCTGTGAAAAATTTAATAAAAAAACAATATACCATTATTAGAAATGCTCTGGATTGGTAAATTGACAGGGTTTTTTGCGGGGGTTCTAGAGGTAGATCACAATTATCTTAAACTATTAGGCAAACTGTATAATGCATTGAAGTACCCGTTGGCACCTCATTCTTTACTTGTCACTTTTCAGAGGCTTTTTGTGTGTGATTTAAAATACAGTAACAGCAACTCCTGTCACCCTGGACTAATCTAAGGTTAAGTGCTTTGCTTGAGGCTTAAACCAATCAGCTGTCAGTCCACATCTTTCACAACCAGATTGCCACTAGTTAGTCACATTATTACTTTTGTCAGTTTGGCATATAAACATTTGAAAAAAAAAGTTTAACCGTATTTGTATCTGAACTTTCACATTATATTAAATATAAGGCTACAGTCGGAGTACTAAATAGCTGAAAATTATCTTTATACTAAACACATTCTGTCTATCGTAGGCCAAAACAAATACATTCCAAGTGCTTCCTTTTCACTTGAAGTCAACATGTGTTTATTTTATATGTATTTCTGACCAAAAAAAAAGTGTTTAAAAATTTACACTGCATGATTTTATTCATTAGGACTGAATTGGTTGGTGTAAAGTAGGGTGTTTCAAACCAGAAAGGAGCCAGACCAGAAAATATTAGCAATTTCAAATATTGCCTGCACAAACTTTTAAGGCTTTCTGACCAGAACATGCAGACTAAAGGTTAAATTCATCATCGAAAGCTTCTCAACATATAGCATTGGTAATGTTGCCAGATTTTTTCAGCTATTTTTCATTATTTGTTGCCATGAAAATGATTTTTTGATATTGGTAAAAAAAAAAAAGAAAAATAAATAAAATAAAACACACTGCCAGTGTAAAACAAAATAATATTAATACTTCAGTTCAAATTCAGCCAAAGTAGACAGATATGAATGATACTGTCCCGATACTGTACACCAGCATGAACATAAATGTCTGTCTATATCAGCAGGGTTCAATAGTCTATGTTAGTTATTCAAAAATGGAAACTGCAACTAGCAGTGCTTGCTTACCATTTTGAACATCAATCATGCTGATCACTATCTTTATTCCAGTGAGTGCATTCAAATGCTCAAGTAATTTTAACAGCCTTTAGTCTGTACCATCTTGATTTCTTTGCTCGCTTTCATCATTTTAATACTCGTGACTGACTCGTACACTTAGCTGAACAGCCAATGAGAGTTCTCAATATGCTGAATCGGCCCCCCCCAAAAAAGGACCACCAAAACTGGACCATCATTGCCTGAAGGCCGACCGCGGCTTGTTTCTGTCAATGAAATAACAGACATAACATGGGCTGCTGAAACTGTATTCTGGATTCTTCCAACTTGCAGAAAACTAAGGCTGACTTTCAAAAGACTATCAGTAGGGCCAAGTTTATTTACCTCAGAAAGGTCATTAATGATTATAGCTCAATAGTTAGCTTGAATTCTAGAGAGGAGTATTTTGCTAATTTATGCAGTGTTTCATTAGCCTGGCATGCCAGCTCGAACTCCGCCCACAACATTTTTTGGTCGGGAAGTTCGGTCTGGACTCGAATCCATTGAGGAGTAATTATCATCAGGCAAAAAATGATCGGGCCAATCAAATTGCCAGGGCGGGCTTTATACGATGATGGACAGATGATCTGCAGGAACGTAATCATCACGTTCATCAAAGAGCGCTAACTGGTTTCCTTTAGAGATGACTGCAGCTGGAGAATTGAGATGTATAGATTTCGCTGTCGCGTCTGTTTTTAAAATTAATCGACAGCGCATTCATTTTAACAGACAGAGAACTTTTAACAGAAAACTGCAATCAAGGCATTTGTCGATCGGAAAGATATTCGGCAAAAGTGTAACTTATCAGCTGGCTCTGACGGTCGCTGAAGTTAAGAAGATGGGACGTAATGAAAAGCCTGTGGTCGTTGTGGTTTCTCCTTTGGTCGCACTCATGAAGAAGGACCAAGTGAAAGAAGCAACACTCGTTATTGTACTTCTAAAATAAGTCAGTTCTGTTGTTGACAACTATGCTATGCAAAGGTTTTAGGTCTGTCCGACTATCCAATTTGTGTGCAGAGTTTTTTTTTCCCTAGTTCGGTTAATACACGCCTCATAATCAAAGCCCTACGGAGCGGCCTCAGACTCATATTCTTACTAGAATACGAAAATATGAGTATAACAAAGTCAGGCTAGTGTTTCATAGTTTTGACGTACATGTTCGAGAGATCACTTCCGGCGTTTGCGCAGATCGAAGCGCCCGCGCTCTCAGAACACTTGAACATGGCTGTGGTTACAAAGGGTAAAAACTATATAAATACTGTTCGTTTCTTCACACAAACCACTCGTTTTGTGTCTTTAGGCCATCAATGTGTCATTAAATCATGTTTAATCTGAACTTCTCTATGCATGCTCTTTGAGGTGGGCTCCATAGACCTGCATTATATGACTGACAGACAAGAACAGTTTGACCTAAAAATGTCAAAATTGAAAATACTGTAGAAAAAGACACCTACAACTTGAATGAGCTTAAGGTAAGCTAAAACATACTAAAATGTTTTAAAGTGAACTATCCTTTTAAGCTCATGGCTTTTTTGTCAGACCCACACAATGCTACCAAATACTAAATTCTGTAGAACTCAGTGGTTCTGGTGCGGTGCTGCTGCCCTTTAAAAGTTAGTCCGGAGCCCCTGTGGACTTAAAATAAAACTGCACATAGTAATTCTCCTATTTATAACCAAGGCATTTGTCATTAATAGTCAAAATGGGGGAAATGTGAATAACTGTGTTACAGGTTGATTTAAGGTGTGCCCCTAAATCTTCTGCATGTGCTCCTAAAAATGTTCAGTTAGGGGCTAAAGCGCTACTAGTAAAACAGTTAGTCTGGAGCCCTGCACACTATGCAGTGGAAAAGTGCCATAAGGCAGGGGTGACAAAACTCGGTCACTCAGTTTAGCTCCAACTTGCCTCAACTCATCTGCCTCGAAGTTTCTAGTATGCCAAATAAGAGCTTGATTGGCTGGTTCAGGTGTGTTTAATTGGGACTGGAGCTGAACTCTGCAGGACAGTGGCCCTACAAGAGCACGACTGGACACCCCTGGTTTAAGAATCTTTAACAAAAAAAGCTGACATGTACTATATATTTACAAAACTGAATCTATATTGAATCGAATTGTAAAATTTGTGTCAATATCCAGCCCCATTGATCAATACTTCTAAAAAGACCCATTATCACATTATAAGCTAATGATAAAGGCATTACACAAAATGTTGGGGGCATGTCATTATGGCTTATCCTTTAACGACAACTTCACTTCAAGAGCAGTGCTGTGGTGGGTAAATTTACTCATCTGCCAGCCACTGTGGTCGGTGACATATATAAGAAACCTGATGTGTAGAAACAAAAATACATGCTTAATGAAACATTATATAATATCTTAAACCCAACTGTGGCTTGGGGCAAAAAAAAGTTTGTTTCCACCACTGATTAACGTTTAGCGAGTTCCAACAACTAGACAAAAGTGCAAGAATAAAAAAAAAAAAACTAGCCTTCTTATTCCACTTCTCAATATATATATATATATATAACTGCATTGCAATTTCCTTCCACATAAACACATCTTAAAACCATGGATGTCTGACACAACTAAGCAGACACGTTGAAATGTCATATAGAGGCAAAAACAGTCAACTGTAGTTAATGGCCTAATGCCCTGGTGTCATAGTTTTTGTTGCTGGAGCATTAGTTATGAATGAATTAAGACATTTGAAGACATTTGTTGAACTACGGATTATAGACATATACTTTGCAGATTGGTTAAGTAGAAAAACAGGATTAAAAGAACCAACATATTTTAAAGATCAACCAAGTGCACTTCTACATGCTAAGCTAATGCATTTTGAATATTAGTATACCGATTTAATCTGAATGAAGACCATAGCTTAAAGAAAAAAGATTTGCTTAGTTACTATTACTATTTTAAATGGATTAGTGTAGGGCCTGCTTGTTCACATGCATTGCAAACTAATCATCTAATACTGAGAATTGTAGTTTTGTGGAATGCAAACAAATATTGTATTGTGTCGAGTACATTATCTATAGCATGGATAAGTCAGTGTGACAGAACACTGAAAACATCAAGTGTGCATTTACTTCAACTACTTCATTAAAGAGCTGTTAAATAAACTATTATAGACAAATCATAGCGTTTTGCTGTCTGACAACTCCAACCGAACAATACCACGACTGTTTAAGGCAAACAAAAGTCACTGAATGCCACCCGGCCAAGGCATTAGAGATGCAGACGGTTATGAACACCTACACGCCAGTCAAACTTCCTGGAAAGTCCCTTTCATCAATCAGGCCTATGATATTTAGATGAGTGAAATTTATCTGACGAAAATAACAGAAATCATCTTCTATAAGTATAACGTTAAACTACTGATATATAGACCCCACTATCTGTCTTATAAATACAAAAAAGTCATAAACCTCTGAACAACACTATTCATGAACATGCCACATTTCACCAATCCACTTACAGCTATAAAAAAAATATTGTATACAATGGGCATTTAATCCAATCACATATATATATATATATATATACACACACACAACACACACACCACTTTATATATATATATAAATGATTTTATGTTCTGAATATGCATAATTAGACACATTTTGCATATAAGGGTGCAAATTATGAGCCTTTTCTTGCAAAAAAACCCGTTCAAAATCTTAATATAGGCCGAAAGCAAAACATATCATATGGACCACCAAATTTGCAATCTATCTCCAGCTATATCAATTTCTGTCCTGAAAGAGTCAAAGAATGAGGCACATGCTGTCATTCATATGAACCAAGAGAAGCTACGTCATGCGTGAAAATAGTTAAAAATGAAAACATCTGAGTTCACAATGAGTTGAATATCTTGTTTACACATCTCGGCCTTGTTTCAAACCCTAGTATGCTGCCTACCTAGAGGGCATTTTAGGGCATCATATCCGCATCACATTTGGAACGTTTCACGTGCGTTTATGACGCCCGAACCGGTTGTCTACAAAGTCAGCTCACTGGATTTTTAAAACACAGTCTATTTCTTAACGTTACATACACAGCTCTTCCTTAAAGACAGGATTAGAGCAGCTAATGAGCTAAAGCACCGCCACCAAAACCCAATCTACGATTACCGGCCACTGATTTAGAAGAGAAATGATAAAATAATGATACAATCAATTAAATTATATTGATTTAATAATGTTTCACGTTGAATTGGTCGTGTTAGCACGTTAGCGCACTGCATTTCCCTTTGTGCCTTTACTGAATCAACTGTATACAAATAAACACACATACACACGACGGGAAATACGTATTTTTATTAGCATAACGATTGTATATAATTTGTGAGATAAAATAAATGTAATGAATGCTGGTCAAACGGCGGTTGAGATTAAAACACCAAAACCGTATAAGAGCTAACAGTTAAGTTAATCGGCTACATTAGACCCAAAATACGCCTCGAACCTTCACCGGATCGTAATGCAGCCGTATTAACAGCAAATACTGGGTAAAATCACACCTTTCAGGCGCTGACAGTGGTTATATGTGTGTGTTAAAGCGGGTGAAATGTCGGTGTTTTGTGTCTGAATGGTTATATTTGCTGGCACTCACCAGGAGTAGCTCTGCTCCGCCATGTCAGTCAGTCAGGCAGCGGCTGAGGACTGAGGTTCGGCTCGAAAGACGAGATTATCTCCTCCACACGCTCACGGTTTTCGCCTTCTTCACTGAGCCCCGTTCGCTAACAACATGGCGATGTGTTTCCTTCGGCAGCTCGCAGCAGAAATGACAATGATTGTGGCCGTGCTGTTAGCCGAGGCTAAGCAACAAAAGCAGTCCAGGGGGAAAAAACCTGAAACGTTTCGCTGACTTCAGTTGGCTGTCTGTCCTCACAACAGGCCCCGCTTTCAAAGGCCCTCAGATGAGCTGCAAACCCATCTTGGGTGTGCATGCAGAAAGAGAGAGAGGGAGCCGTGTGCTGGGTTTGCCCCAATAGCTGTAATGGAAGCGCACGGATAGCTTTGTTTTCTATGGCGAGCGCGCGACTGTACCAGAGAAGTGCGCGTGCACGGCTTTGCCCACACAGATGAGATTGAAGGGACAGGCTCTGCCACTAGGTGGTATGCAGTATTGCAGTTTTGGTATAGTACAGTAATAAAGTAGGCCTACATTTGAAACGGACAAGTATCATAAAGGCCATGAAGCTGCATACAGTCAGCTGATGGAATGCATGATAAAATAGAGAAAAGAGAGTGCTCAGTGTAAATGCTGACTATGTAAATTTCTGTATGTAAATAAAAGCACTCTATATAAACTAATTTCCTTGCAATCATCTAACTTTTGGGTTGCTGTTTCTCTCAGCGAAGACCAGGGCTAGTTGTCACAGATTTTCATTATTTCACAATTTTTCACTATTTTCACTATTTCACTATTTTCACTATTTATAATAGTGATAGTAAGTTATAATAGTGATAGTAATAGTCAAGGTAAGTTTATTTTTTGAAAGTCAGTTTCTACACACACCTTAAAGTCTTACTAACAATGCTAAAAATAAATGCCAGTAGCATTGTTGTTACAATGGAACTCGCCATTGAACAGTCTAAGCTTTTTAACATTATTTAAAGGCAGGGTAGGCGATTTGTTCCAGAACCATTTTTTGTACTTGTGCTGTTTGAAAGTCTCTTCACATCCTGATGACAAGTTAAAGGACAACTCCGGCGCAAAAAGAACCTTTGGTCTAATTACACATTGTTGCCTAGTCAACCGTTATCTGAGATTTGTTTTCATGATTGCCGAATGTAAATAGTTTTATCTCTAAAAACAGTTTAGCTTATAATGCTAGTATAACGCTAGTATATTGGGCATAGAGTAATGACAAATAAAAATCGCTTGTTATTACCACTAACAAGGCTCAAAATAGCCCCACAGTAACACGGTAGCATAATAAGGGTCCCTACATTCAAACCGAAGCATTGAGAACTTTGTCAGTGTCCATACAGTTTAATAAAAAGATATTTTATACACAGAGTCAACTTCGCGAATACAGGAAGAAGCCATCTTTGAAATATAGTCTCTACCAGTCGATCTACGAACGCCGATCCAAGTGCGCTGAACTGTGCAGAATCTCATATAGTCCGTTGTTTTCGGAAGAAACACAAACCATTTTCTTGTCTTAAATATGTACATGTTGCCTACTGTTCGCTGCTCACCTTATTCACATCTCACGAGCGCACTTGGATTGGCGATCGTAGATCGACTGGTAGAGACTATATTTCAAAGATGGCTTCTTCCTGTATTCGTGAAGTGACTGTGGATAAAATATCTTTTTATTAAACTGTATGGACACTGACAAAGTTCTCAATGCTTCGGTTTGAATGTAGGGACCCTTATTATGCTACCGTGTTACTGTGGGGCTATTTTGAGCCTTGTTAGTGGTAATAACAAGCAATTTTTATTTGTCATTACTCTATGCCCTATATACTAGCGTTATACTAGCATTATAGGCTAAACTGTTTTTAGAGATAAAACTATTTACATTCGGCAATCATGAAAACAAATCTCAGATAACGGTTGACTTGGTAACAATGTGTAATTAGACCAAAGGTTCATTTTGTGCCGGAGTTGTCCTTTAAGGGTTGTTCACACTTCATTTGAATAAGTAACCCTGGTGCGGTGCTCACCAAACAGGCAGAGCGAGACCGCTGAAAGTCCATTGTAGCAATGTTGCCCATCACAGTTTGGTACAGGCATCAGAACCGCGTCTCCTTGCTGCAGATCGTTTTTGTGTGACAAAGGGATTCCTGCTGCTGTTTTGACTCCTTGACACAGTTTATTAGCTCTTCACGAGATCTCAGCTAGTCAAAATACCATAAGCTAAGCACATACAATGGGCGCATTTAGCTCAGAACACAGCATTGTTTTGGATGTCCCGTCATAAAATCTATTGGACCATCAAATGTTTGTCCAATCACTGCATTCGATCCGCTAAGCAGAGTTGTAGACAGACGTCAGTCACTGAGCACTGCAAACGAAACAGCAGCCACCCATATGAAAAAAACCCTGCATGGTTCATATACTGCAACCATCATATCTTCCTTACTTAAATTGGCCAGAATTACCTTCTGTGTTTCATGTAAGCACAATACATGTCCCTATCAGACCGATTATGGCCCCTTTCATACTAAATAGCACACATACAACTTGTAGGGGATTTTTTTGTCATATATGAATACTGTAAAAAGTCTTATATGACTTGTACATGACAAAAGTATGCAATGGTGTATGGTATTTATAGAAAACACCTGATATTTATACACAAATAATTTTAAGTTCTTATATTGAATGAAGAACTGTTGAGTTACATGACAGACACATACATGACAGAAGTATGCAATGGTATGATTAGTTGAGTTTTACATGACAGAAGTATGCAATGGTACAAGTGGAAAATAACTTAAATTCATATAAAAATCATTTAAAGTTATTATATTGAATCATATGCTAGTCAAATTAAAGTCATATAGGATTTATACACATTTTTTGTAATTTTTTTATACACGTTATATAAAGTGTGTCATACCGATTTCATGTTAGGTCATAGGTCAACCTTTAAAATAAACAATGAATGCACAACATAGGCATTTCTATCATCAGAATTATATGAAAGCTGCTTATCAAATGGTCTGTAATACTTTAAAGGCCTGTACATGTTAGTGAAGTTGATTCAGAACCTTCACCTTTGCAACAGTACAGCAGTGCTTGAGTCAACAACATTCAGCAGAGGAAGAACAGTAGCAGGATACGAGTGGATCAGTTGCTAACAGTAGAGTTTCAAAGAGCAGGAAAGGCTGTGCAGATCCAACTTTCTCGAACAATCCTAGTGCTGGTTCTCTAGACAACACAACACAAAACCAGACCAATTACAATTAATACAATTTGTGTTTTATTAATACAGCAAGTTTATGGTGGAAAAAGTTCAATCATCTTAGACTTTCGTGAGTCAAACAAGAAACTATTTTGGTTAGATTAAAGTGTTAAGTTCACCCAAAAATAAAAATGTCATTAATGACTCACGTGTCATCCCAAGCCTGTAAGACCTTGATTCATTTTCAGAACACAGTTTAAGATATTAGTCCGAGAGCTTTCTTGTTCCTCCATTGAAAATGTATGTACGGTATACTGTCCTTGTCCAGAAAGTAAATACAGACCTCATCAAAGTAGTCCATGTGACATCAGTGGGTTAGTTAGAATGTTTTGAAGCATCGAAAATACATTTTGGTCCAAAAATAACAAAAACTATGACTTTATTCAGCATTGTATTGTCTTCTGGTTCTGATGTTAAGCTGCGTTCAGTGACGCTGGTGACGTAAGATGCTGCTTACACCTGGTGTTTTAATTCATGTGTTTTGACTCTGAAAGTGGTCAAAAGTGGACAAGCTTAAAACGTTTTAGACCCTGTTTACACCTATATTTAGCCTTTTCCACTTGTGAACCGATCGACCAAAACGCATCTTAATACTAGCGTGACCAACTGTCCTGTTTTCCCAGGACAGTTTTCCCATTTTTCATATAACAATATAACCATTTTCTATCCATATACAGAGGAGGCATAACCTACTTTAAATGTATTGAAATTAATAAGGTATCTTTGAGTAAACTTCAAGTATCATTGGAGTAGGCCCATCTGTTTGCCGGGCCGAGTGTCCTAGTTTTTGGTTATCAAAATATGGTCACCCTACTTAATACCATGTAAACTTAATATTGGGCCTATGCTGCGTTCACGTCATAACTGTATTTTGGAGATATGGAAATCTGTGACGTTATACTTAGAGCAGTTTTTGACTTGAATCAATGCGTTTCAGTGGCAACACTATCAACACTGAAATTAATCTGCAGCAGTCAGGTGGTACAGGTCAGCGATCTTTAGGATGTTTATTATTCTCTCATGACGCTGTTATTTGCTCCCTGCTGTATACCCTAGTGATGCATTTTTATTTTTTATTTTTTCATTTTGACTAAGCAACGTGTTGTCTCAGAGAGTGATTCATTCATTTTGTGTTGACTGCAGATGCTCAACATCCTATAAGTTCTGTACAGGAAACAAAAATGATTAGTTCACTTCTCTAGTCTTCGGGTTTGGGTCCAAGTCGTTCGTTCATCCCATGACAGCCCCATAGAGGCTATGCTGTCTGGACCAGAAAGAGAAATGATTAGTTCAGCTTCCAGAGAACGAAATGAAAGAACAAATGATTCAAGTTTGGAGGTGAGGTAAACTAACTGACTGGCTAGCCTGAAGACCCTAAGCAGTGAACATTGCAGTTTTTAAAAAAATTATTATTAGAAATGTGATCAACGTCATGTGAGTATGTTTTAGGGAATTTGGCTATTAACATTTTAAATATATTCAGCTGAAATGAACGAAATGACTTGAAAATGATTTGCTCATATTGATTACCAGAGATTCAAAGATTCAAAGTCAGTAAGATGATCCGTACCTCCCACCACCACTGTACATTTAAAGCCAGGAGTGGCTTTAAAGAGTGCTCGTAAGTTATTATATTATATTATCAGGGCTTGACATTAGGAAAAACTGCCATATAAATATTCTAATTTCATCTCATAAGTTCACAACAAGAATAATTGGCTGCTGTCACTTTAAGAAGGGATGCAAAGATCCATTATACTGTTAACTTGCACATGAGTGTTTACGTTCACTTAAAACATAACTGAACATATGTGAATGCTTGCCAAGATGGACATTTTCTCATTATTTTGTGTGTTTGACTGTTTCTGGACAATTTATAAGCAGTGAAAATAAGCTCAATTTAGTACTGAGAGTCGGCTATATGTGCCACACTTTGGGTGTGAGCACAATATCTGCGGGTATGAGTAATATTAATACACGCAATCCCACACCAAAATTCAAGGCCTGTAACACCAACAATATTCATTTGCACGGTAAAATCTAACAGTTGTTCTTACTAAGATGTCATGTATTAACTAATAAGACTTTTTAGTTAACTTTACTTAATGTCCAATAATTTCCTGAACTTACTTAATACTATTTAGTAATCTGTACTGTTTGCAGAGAGAAAGCGCAGCGGGTAGTATATTCTTTCAGATGCCTTTTTAAAAAGTATGTATATATGTATATATTTATAAAAATGTATATGTTATATATTTTATATATATTGAATTTAAAAATAAATTGCTGAAATCCACCCACATTTGGTGGGTGTTAATGCCAAGTCCTGTATACGGGGTATACAGTTGTTTTCCACATTAAGGTGTGCATGTCCATGTGAAATAATTGTTTTTACATTTAGGCCTAATGTTCAGTCATTATTAGTAGGTATATTAATACAGACATACACTTGCTTACACATGTCATCAGATTTTTTCTAAAAAAGCTTACCTGTTTATGTATTTGCATATAGGTACTATTAAAAGTGATGTGATTTTACATATTTAAAAAGAAAGTAAATAGTACGTTGTAAAGTACATTGCAAGCATCACATTTGTTTTTTTAATCCTTTACTGTTACCAGGAATAATCCCGTTGAGATATAAATCTCTTCTACCAGTCCTGGCCAAAATTCATGCTCATTTATCAAAACATTTTTATACTAAACAGTCATTTTTGTTTTTTTGGTCGCCTTTGTAAAATTCATGTACAGTATCATTTACATGTACAGCATTCATGTATCTGGAACACAATTTAGTTATTTCATTTGAATAGCATTTTTTGGCAAAGGTCACGAGAAGTTTTTACCTTGAGTTTGGCTCTGGATTTATTTGTATGGGAGAGGTTATACTAAACAGATGGTGTACCAATTAGGGCTGACCTTTTCTGAAAATGTTTTGTGCATTGGGTACTTTATCAGTGACTCAATCAATAAGAGCATACAATGGCAATCTCCTGCTAATACCGAAGCCAAAACTACAGGAAAGGGCACACCATTGTTCTTGTTTCACAGTCCAGAAGCTTCGGAGCGTAAAAGAGCTCAACGGCAGGGTCTTTGTAAGGTATAGAGAGGAGTCAGATAAATCCCACCCCTGGGGACTTCAGCCTGGGATTACAAAAATCTGCAAGGAGCTGTTGTTCCCAGAGATTATTCCCAATCTGCCCTTGTAACCACAACAGTTACTTATAGAGAACTGCCCAGTGTCAGCGGCACATTGATTTTTATTTATGGTTTCATCTGTAGAGCTGCTGAGATAACCCTATTATGTGCCCATTTAAAACTCACCTCTACAATTTTAAGGTTCGAAGTGGTTGCCTGGGCTTTATAAATGTTTTTTTGAACCAATTGTTATCCTGCTGCTAGGGTGTTATGTCGTTTAGGTGGTTGTTACAGTGCTCAACTGTTCTATATCATCCAGTTAAAAATCGTTAACGCAGTCTTTTAGAAAAGTAACAGCACACCTTTTAAAGCTTCTTGCTTTAGACTTGTTTGTTTGGAAAGTCCTAGCATTTTTACGGCATCCTGAATGCTTGACAGAGTGCATGCAACACATTATAGTTTATAGTTATATTATAGTTAAAATATAGTGTTATAGTTTTATATTGTTTATTAAAACTGCTTAAGTTTTGACATCTCTTGAGACATTTATTGTGTATACAAAACACGCCTACTTCCTCTCATGCCTAGTATCATGCATAACCACTAGATGGCATGCCAGTGAAAGAGATTGAGACAATCAAGCATCAGTGACCAGTGAATTACAATGGGGGAATTCAATGATCATCATTTTATATGTAAAAATGTTTAAATAACCTATCAAGTGCATCGTATTAGTAATTTAATCAAAACAATATTTTGTTGTTGTTGATGATTTTGATGTATTCACCCTATTGTAACTAGAATAATGTCTTAAGGCATATTTATTAAAGGGGCATGACACATTTTTTGAGAGACAAAGATGTTAAACATAATGGATGACAGTGTAAGCAGGGTTACATTATTTACATTATTTTTATTTTTATTTACAAGGTTACATAATATATATATATATATATATATATATATATATATATATAGGTACTTTATAGTGACTATATAATAAGAGCACTCAATCAATATATATAAATATATATATATATATATATATATATATATATATATATATATTGTGTATATATATATAGTGACTATATGAATATATATATATATATATATATATATATATATATATATATATATATATATATATATACACACACACACACACACACACACACACATATATATTTAAAAAAAACTCTTGTTGCTGTGCTCGTTTGCAGGGCTTCTCAATTTGACCCTAAAATTTGTGAATAATAATTTGTGAATAACAATAATAAATATTGCTATTAATACCAATATTAGTATTTCTAAATAAAATAAGTATTAAACATAATAAGAAACATTATTATTACAAATATTGTTATATTTCACTGTAAAATAAAAAGATATTGTTTAAAAAAACTATGATAATACTAATTCTACTACTAATAATCATAATCATTTTATTTTACAATACATCCTATTCATTTTCAAACAGTTAACATTGAGCTTTTGATTTGGCAGAAAACTGCAGAGAGCCCTGTGTAAAAAAAGGAAGTTGTGAAAGTCTTTTTTTCTCATTGTGACGTATATCCAGTAAGACAGCTTCTGGAACAAGAATGAATGTAGGTCGAATGATTGTGGTTTGCTATTGGATGATCTCATGTGAGTGACAGGTTGCCCGCCCTCATGGCATTAAACACATCATCAGAGAGAGGAGAGATGAGCAGGAGGTGAAGTTCATCTCCCTGAAGTTATATTGATTAAAGATTACAAGGACGCATACATTTGCACGGACAAATCATTTATAATAAATGCTGCGATATTCCATAAAACTTTTGATTTCATGCCGACTTTAAAGCTTCTCTTTTGTTGACAACAACAGTAAATAAGCACTTTTCATTACAAATTTGACTGATGGAATATACAGAAAATAAATGGTTTAAAAGAGTGATTCATTTGTGAATCTGGCATTGTTTGTTCTGACTTGATAAGGTGAATAGGTCTGTTTGTCAGTCGCTCTTAAAGGAGTAGTTCACTTAAAAAAAAAAACTTTTGCTGATAATTTACTCACCCCATGTCATCCAAGATACCCGTATCATTCTTTCTTCAGTCGAAAAGAAGTTAAGGTTTTTGATGAAAACATTCCAGGATTTTCGCCATATAAAATTCAAAGGTTCAAGGTCCAAAAGACAGCTCTGTTCTGTGATGCTCGTTCTTGACTCTCCTGTTCGAACTCGTTTTTAAAATGAACAAATCTTTTTTCGTGTCAGTTGGTTCATTCAACAAACGAAATGACTAAAAGAAAAGACGAATTGGAAAAGAAACAAGTTTGAACAGGAGAGTCACAAAGAACAAATCTTCATAAATTTGTTTATCACAGAACAAAGCAAGGCGACCATTTGAGCTTATAAAACTTAAACTTTGTTTTTTTCTTTTTTAAATGAGTGATCGTTTTGCTTGATAAGACCCTTATTCATCATCCGGAATCGTTTAAAGCCCTTTGAACAGTTTGCTGTTTGCACTGAAACTGTGTTTTGGACCTTGAACCGTTTGGTTACCAGTAAAGTCCATTATATGGAGAAAAATCCTAGAATGTTTTCATCAAAAACCTTATTTTCTTTTCGACTGAAATAAAGAATGACATGGATATCTTGGATGACATGGAGGTGAGTAAATTATCAACAAAAAAATTACTCCTTTAAGTTGCACGGATTGATTGTTCACAATAATATGCATTTTGAAAATAGGTAAGGTCAAGGTAAATTTTCCTTTCATCCCAACTTTTATTAATTCAATAGTTTTATTCTGTTTTCTGTTTGTGGTTCAGTAATATAGACACAAACGTGTTGTAGGCCTACAGACAAACTGCAAGTGAGTGCATGGTTAAAAAGAAAGGAGAAATATGTGTTAGCTGTGGTATATATCTAGGTCATAACCCGGGAGAGAGTAAACATTTCCTTATCATGGCTTGAATAACGGATTTCTTTACAGCCCGCTGAAAATGTGCAGACTAATGATCCTCATCTGAATCAACAGGCATCTTGGACATCCGTTCCCATTAGCTCGCTTGCACCGCTGTCAATCTGGTTTCAGCCTTAAACGGAAAAAACAGTGGTGACAGGAACTGATAACTATTAGTAGCTGAAACTGCAGAAAGAGATGGAGGAGATAGAGGCTCCTCGGGGTGGTTGACTATCAGATGCTCTATTTCCTGTGCTCAGCTGGGGTGCACCTATGCTCACGCACTCTATTGATACAAAGCACCTGATTACAGATCGCATGCACCTGCAAAACCAAGTGAAATTAATAAAAATTTCTGGAAAATCTTTATCCTGCTAGAACACATGTGTGAAACGGAGGGCAAATGATTCATTCATAATATATATAATGTAAATTCAGGTCAGTAAAGCTCAGGTCACTTAAACCTTACTGGACTGTTGACATAAAACAGATTCCTTTAACACACAACAAACCCAATACTATGCTTAACTCACAAGATAAGATGTCTTGGGTTTGCCAAGTTATCTTCCCTTGGGTATAAAGTTTCTGTCCATGTCTAATGGACACCCTGGTTACCTGTCAGATATCACTGTGTGGAAAGTCTACATCCCCTGGGTGAGCAAAGCTCCTCAACAGCAGACAGAGGGTTTGAGACCTGCAGCGCAAAACAAACACCACACCTGCTGCTTCAGCACATTCATATTACAAGAATATTTCTGGTTCAATACAAGATAACCTCAATCAATAGATTTTAATGTAGATTGCTAATAAAAAAATCTGACTTATCCTTTTTATCTTAACCTTAAAGTCCCCCTGTGGTGAAAATATATAATTTTTGTGTGTGCATATATATATATGTCTATGTGGTGTTTTTAATATGCCTTAAAGACCCCCTGTGGTGAAAATCAAGCTTTTATTGTTGTTTATATGTCTATGGTATGTTTTTAATATGCTTTAAGACAAACCACCATGTGCAAGTTCATAAGTCATCAACACCATTGCTGAGTATTTTCTTAAAACTGCAGTGAACCAAAGACAGTCACAGGGTACGTTTACACGACAATGATATGCTTAAAACTGAGAAGTTTTTCTATTGAGTACAGACAACACCATTGTCAAAACAATCCTCATTCACATGGATCCGTGTAAACTAATATAAAAGCTGTATTCTGCTGCCAGGCCAATAGATGGCGATGCAACACTATAGACTGAACGCATATTACGCATGTGCTTGACGTCATCGTCTTCATAAATATCGTTTGTATATACACATATACAACATTTTGCATTTTCAGGCACCCAAAACGCATTCAAAGTTTTACGTTTTTAGTTGAAAACGGTGTCATGCAAAACGCGTTTAGAAATCGCTGGTGTTTCTGATGTCACAAACTGCCTTGTAATCAATCACGTCAACGTGTGGATCTCTGAGCTGTTGTAAGGGAGTTGTAAGTTTTACACATAAAAGTTTGGTAAAAAAAAAATGTCACAAAAATTGTAACATTTATCCTTCCTCTTGTAAACCATATTTTAGGAATGAAAAGAAAATAATCGTACGAGTTGTCACTTGAGCATGCAGAGGCTCTTCACTAAATGTAGCATTTAGCATGAGCTAGGGTGTTTCTGATTCTACTCTCGCAATTCCCATTTGAATTAGTGTTATTTCAAAATCAATGAGATAGTATTATAGTTTATTTGAATGGTTTTAGTTAGTTTTAGTTTCAGTTAACTATAACCCTGATTCGAATAATATATGTTGAGTATTCATTCGCCACTAAGGGATTTTTTGTTGTTGGGATCTTTACATTAGGCTGGCTCCGCCCTCCTACGTACTTTCGCTCAATTTTCATTTTCCTTCAGTACTACGTCTGGGATTGTGCGGTGTTCTTTGGTTTGGTTGGAAGTGGCTGAGAACCATGACGTTGATGCCGTGCGCTAGTTTGAGTCGTCATAAGTCACAACCAAAAGTTAGCATTTGGTTATGGCAGATCCAGAGTGACTCTGGGCAGATCCAATAGTTTTAGACTTAAACAGAGTACCCGCCTACAAGGAAGTTAACGCTTGTCAATGGAGCGAGGCCAGACTCTCCGTACAAATGGTGGGACCAGGCTATCTTTACATAGCAGTATGCCCTAAAATAGTCCGTTTAATAATGAAAAATCGAGTGGCAGGTTGTGATTCATCATTTAGGATGATGGTGTCTGGGCGTTGATGAACTGCTGTCAGGAACGCCTGTGCCCGGGCTCCAGGGTTCTGTGGAATCCGGGTGAGCTGACACCGAAGCCACCGTTGATATAGGAGCCTGATCAAAGCCGCCCTGTTTCGCCTGAGTGATTTTCACAGGATTACGGATTAGGGAGACAGGAAGCAGCGAGAGAGGCATGGAGACAGGCAGAAAGAGAGAGGGGGAAGATGGAGAATGAGAGAGACAGACGGATAGGGACTGCTGTGGAATCAAATGCTGAATGCAGAAATGCTTAGTACAATAGTTGTGAAATGTGTTCAAACCTGAGACTAAAATTATAAACACATGGGATAGTGCAATAACAGTAATCCTGTTATAGATCTCTGTTATAGATCATTCATTCTAAATACAACAGCTGTTTTTGCCAGAATAACACGTTCCACTAAACAAGGGGCTGAAAATCTTAAAACACTATATATTTATGTCTCTAATTTATAGTGAGTTGCTCTAATATGTATCAGAGTATGAATATATATATTCTCAGTTGGAAAAGGGTGGCTTGCCCGCTTCAGGTTGGTGGAGAGTTCCCGCCTCAAGTTCCCGCCTTGAGCTCGTGTTCATGGGTGAGGGAAGGATGGAATAGGAGATTGACAGACGGATCGGTGTAGCGTTTGCAGTAATATACCGGTCTTGTCGTGGACTTGTGGTGTGGCGAAGCTCTCGATTTACCGGTTTATCTACGTTCCTACTGTCCCCTGATGGTCATGACCGAAAAAAAGACAAGATACCGGATACAGGCGGACGAAATTAGCTTTCTCTGCAGCGTGGCTGGGCGATTCCTTAGAGATAGAGTGAGAAGCTCTGTTACTCAGGAGGAGCTCAGTGTAGAGGCGCTGCTCCTCCACATCGAGAGGGGTCAGCTGAGGTGGCTCGGGCATATGTTCTGAAGCCTCCTGGGTGCCTTCCCCGGGAGGTGTTCCGGGCGTGTCCTACCAGGAGGAGAACCCGAGGAATACCTAGGACACGCAGGAGGGATTATGTCTCCCGGCTGGACTGGGTACGCCTCGGCATTTCCCCGGAAGAGCTAGAGGAAGTGTCTGGGCGTTACCTACTCCTACTCCTTCGCTACACACTCAAAAGTATGTACTTTTCATTCACAAAAAGAGTACTTTGATGGTGTACCCGGCGTAGTATAAGTAGGTGAATTGGGATGCAGCATTAGAGTCATTTATTCATTTTATTCGTTCAAATGAATGATTCAGTCACTTAAGTTGAAAGTCATAAAGTAAAGGGCTCTTTATGAATGGGCCATTGAATCATTGGTTCACCCTCTTGATTCATCCAGAGAAGCACAAGAGTTCTGCTCTGGCTTTATAGGTAATATTTCCTTTGTCAAAATTGAGCAAAAGCAGACAGGAATTGTGATATTGCTTAACTACATCATGATAAATATGAGACAAATACTCATACACACTGTAAAAAATGAATTTGCTTTGTCTAGTCAATATAATTGCGGCAACAGATTACAAGCAATATTATTAATTAAATTTAACAAATTAGAATTGAGTAATAATTAATCAAATCATTCCTTAAAAGTTAACCATTTAAAATGAGTAAAGTTTCCACCAAAAAATGTAACAAAAATATCTCACTTACAGACAGACGTCAAAGATTAATTGAGAACACTTTATTTTATATTGCCAACATTGAAGACACCCGATGTTAACAAGCAGAATCACTGAAGGAGAAAACCGTAATTTTAAAACAAACCTAAAACAACACCGATCATCATAATGGTGACTTCAATTTATGTTTTTTTGGTTGTTGTTGTATGTTTTACTCATTTTAAATGGTTAACTTTTAAGGAATTAATTTGATTAATTATTACTCAATTCTAATTTGTTAAATTTAATTATTGCATGTAACCTGTTGACACACGTTTTTTGATTAGATAAAGCATATTCATTTTTACAGTACAGGGGCATTTTTGAGCTGATATTTTGAATTCTAGTGGCAAGATCACGTTCTATAGGCTCCATGCTAGGCTACTCTTACATTGATAATACTTTATAAAACATCTGTTTTCATATTTGCTGCCATATTTGTAGAATGTACCTTGACGATAATGTATTGGAACTACAAAACAGATATTTCTCGACAATGTCATTCTTTGCTTGGTTCGATCTGATAAGATTAAGCCTGAGGTCTCGTCTTTCGTCAATGACTGTGACATCCATTTCCCCTGAAACCCTTGCACGCAGCACAACCACAGGTTCAGGGTTGTGCTTGTGCAGTTGTAATGTGCTGAAAGCAATTAAACATGGTGCAAGCAACTGAACACATGGGTCTTGAATAGCTCTAATTAAATAAAATGCTTAACCAATTGGAATTGAACCTTTCGGTAATATCCGTGCAAAGACAGTTATTGTGAATTGCTTCCCAGCGAGCATGAGTAGATTAGGCAAGCAGTTTCTTTTTAAATGTGATTGAAAAAAACTAAATAGATGAAAATGTGGCCCACATAAATTTGTATGCCTTGTGAGATCAGATGAAATGCTGCATTCAAACAATAAGACACTTATGATGCAGGCTATATAAACTCATGTTACCTGCTCTCTCATGGGAGGGTCATTCGAAACTGTTGTGTGACATGATGGTTTGCATAGCATTTTTCATATGGCATTCCTTTTGCCTGCATGGACAGACTGCACGCACATCACTCCTCCCACAGGAGAGCTGTTTATAGAAATGCAGCATCAATTCGCACCCAGAAGACAACTATACATGCCCAGCAACATGTACTTGGCTTGCAACAAAACATTACAGCTCCTTATTCTTGAGACCCTGATATACTCACAGCAAAGTCCTTTTCGTACTCCAAAAAGAAGTTTGAAATCATTTTCATATACTGTTAGCGAGCATCCAGCAACATCCACATTTATATGAACACATAAATATGCGTTGAACAGTTTCCTCTCAAATAAAATAAACTTAACAAAAATGAGCAAGGTGAAAACACAGCAGTTAAAAAGCCAGATGCTTTTTATCATAGTGATGTAGATATGTTTGCACAAGCTCTCCTATTCAGCACTTCATTCTTCAGTCTTGTCATGTTTATTTATATGGCACTTTATACAACAGATTGCTTTAAAGGGTTAGTTCACCCAAAAATGAAAATTGTCATTGACTGATTTGACTCACCCTCATGTCGTCCCAAACCCATAAGACCTCCATTCGTCTTCGGAACACAGTTTAAGATATTTTAGATTTAGTCCGAGAGCTTTCTGTCCCTCCATTGAAAATGTATGTACGGTATACTGACCTTGTCCAGAAAGGAAATAAAGACATCATCAAAGTTGCCCAGTGGGTTAGTTAGAATTTTTTGAAGCATCGAAAATACATTTTGGACCAAAAATTAAAACTACGACTTTATTTAGCATTGTATTCTTTTCCGATTATATTGTAAATCCGCGTTCACGAGTCCGCAGTGACGCTGGTGGCGTAAAACGCTGTTGACGTGTTAACTAGTGCGTCCGTGTATTCGGGTTCGGGTGCATTTGGCGTCAATGTCAAGCCCTGTGTGTGTAGTATGAATTTAGTCCGGACGTCGTGTTGTTACGCCATGTTGTTATCATGTGACCTACCATCGTCAGTTGTGGCGCTTCACTGTCATTCACAAATCCTTTCATGTGGCCTCATGAGATAGTAAGTAGGCCGGATGTAGTAGGTCATCTGATTACTTTTTAACTGTTTTATGAGTACTTTGAATTCAGACATACTTCTTTTGTCACATACTGTTTTTTTTCTAAGCAGCTCTATGCAGTTATTTTACCTTAACTGAATAGCTTCAGAGTTATTGCAATGGTTATATGACTATTTTCGGGTTGAATGTTGTGTGTCTCGCCCCACCTGTTGCCTGTGAACGGAAAAAACACACTTGCAACTTTGAGCCAGCCGGCCGCCGGCCACAGCATCAGGAAGTGTTGCGTGATATCAGGTCTCGCGATGTAACGAATTGCTTTACGACAAGAAAGATCTGATAAAATAAACATCAAACAGAAATAACCCGGCGCCGTATACATGCATACATTACAGACTGCCGACAGTTCAACAGGGCGCAGCCCTTAAAGGGGCCACACCTTATTTCCACTCGTTACAGCTTCCATCCTACTGAACAGTTACCGGTATACAGGGGAGGGGATCAAGCCATGAGTGCAGAGACATCTCTGCATGAATGCTATTTACGACAGTACAAGAACTCCACAGCGATTCTAGGGGTCACAGTTTGACAAAACGGAAATCTTGCAAAGTGCTGCTTTAACACTGATGCCTTTATATGTTTACGTGATGCCTTTTGCAACCGATAGACTTTAATTTTGATGTAGTTTTTTTCCCTCACTGAGCCTATTGTAATGCATTGACGGTTTGCATTTTCCACGAAACACCACATGTAAGGCCTTACAGTTTAGGTATTAAGAGGAAGAATGGTAGGAGGCAGGAGAATGGTAAATCTGTTTTGTGTCAATGGTATTTGATACTCTGAAGGGAAATCACGTTGCCTTTGCCTGGCGTTGGGCATGTTTGACAGCTGTATACAAGGGAACAATCTGATAGGATAAGATGTCAGAGTTTGTTCATTAATCATCCACTGATGCTCACACATGACCGAAGACAGTCACCTACAAAAGAGACTAACAAAAAGACCACCATGTAAGTAGGGAACCTATGAGAATAATTGCATGTGTGCACCCAGTTGTCATTCGTCAGATTTTATAATACACTGTTTTGTAATTTCTTTATCTTTTAAGGGTACATCTGGTCACTGCATGGGCAGTACCCTTAAAGGACAATTCCGGCGCAAAATGAACCATTGGTCTAATAACACATTGGTACATAGTCAACTGTTCTCTGAGATTTGTTTTCATGATAATTGAATGTAAAGAGTTTTATCTCTAAAAACTGTTTAGCTAATGCTATAGGGCATAGAGTCATGAAAAATTTAAAAATCGCTATTTAATACCACTAACAAGGCTCAAAATAGCCCTACACTAAGGCCCTGTTTACACAAGAACGCTTGCGGGTGAAAACCTAAAAATATTTTATCGGATGTGCCTTTCGTTTACATGGCGACGGTGTTTTGGGTGCTTAAAAACGCAAAAAAGTGAAACCACCCTCCAGAGTGGAAATTTTGAAAACTCTCCACCGCCACGTTCCAGTGTAAAAACGCAAAAGTCTGCTTGACAGTAAAGGTTGTACGCAGGCGCTCGGACTTCGTATTGTTGTGTGGCAGTGCTTCACATCGCCACCTAGCCGCCTGGAGTGCATACTACATTGAATTTCACACACTTTTACGTCACCATATGTGCGCGGATTTCCCACCCAAAACACTCGTCTAAACGCAGAATAAAAAGTGATAACGCAACGCCACTTTTGCGTTTTCTCTTCAGAATTGTTTCAGTGTAAACGGAACGTTGTAAGTGTACAGACAGTTTAATAAGAATATATTTTATAAAGACAGTCCACTTCATGTATACAGGCAGGAGTCATCTTTGGAAAACAGTCTCGACCAGTCGAACTACAAACTATTTTGTGGGGCTATTTTGAGCCTTGTTAGGGGTATTAATAAGCGATTTTTATTTTTCATTACTCTATGCCCTATAGACCTTATGTAGCCCCGCCCCTTTTCAGTGCTGCGCTCGTTGTCTTTTGCCTTCTGGTCTGTATTTTGACAGCGATCTTGCATAGGTATGAATGAACTGCTCGTAAAAAAATTCCCCAAAAAAATTGTTCATGATAACTTTTGTTAACTCTACAATAAGTAAATCCACTCCACCAGCTAATTACTCCTCGACAGCGATGCCATAGAAATATACAGAGCGACTCGCGAAAACCGGAAGTTCAAAGACAATATTCTAAAAATGACGGCGCCTGACGTTTCTCTGGTGCATAAGGTCTATACTAGCATTATAAGCTAAAAAGTTTTTAGAGATAAAACTCTTTACTGACCAAAGGTTCATTTGCGCTCGAGTTGTGATTTAAAGGGAAAATGTTGTAACTTAGATTAGCAATATGTACCCTTAAATTACTTCTAAAAACCTTTTAGTGGCAAATGAGGTTCAAAGATTCTATTTTGAGGGTCAAGATTCATCACAATGGCAATTATAAGTAATTATGTCACTAAGCAATCAAAGACAATTTTTTCTTACAGCAAGATACAACTTTAGACTACAGAAATTTCCCCAAATTAAATGTACTTTAGGTTGCACCTTTATGTTCCCTACACCTCTTTGAACGTGTAGTGCAACCGAACATGTGCATGTCAGTGTTCATGAGATGTTGTTCGGGATGCAAGGTGCAAACGCACTGGATGTGGTCCTCAGCAGCCTGGGGTGAGGCACAATCTTGTTGCTTCCACAGGAGGCGGGATGGGGAGCATGCTCCAATCACCCACAAGCCACTGCTGGATAATTTATTTGTCAGCACATCTATCCGTATAAGCAGGGGACCAATGGCTGCAGAGGAAGTGGTCATTCTGTCACAGAAACAGTTGGCACAGAAGCAACATATTACAGCATTATCCAACCCCCTCCTGGTCCCTTGCCGTCATCTCCTCTCTCCCCTCCTTTGCCTATATTTGTCACTCTGTATCATTTTCCTTCAAGCTTTCAGCCATCAATGAATCGCAACCAACCCTACTGTGGAACGACTCTTGCAGCTGGCTGAGCAAACCAGCAGGGCTTCAGAACATCTGCCATATCTTGCATGCACACATATAATTCATACCCGTCGTTCTTTGCGATACGGCTTGCATTTTCTCCTCCAGAAATCTCTCTGTACCCCGCTCTGCTTTCTCTTTCTCTTTAGGATTTAATCCTACTAGCTGTTTTCCCCTCTCTTCTCCTCTATCCCCACTGACTCCTCCCTCTCTGCTCTCATACTCCCTCACTCACGAACGAACACTCTTGAACACAAGCACACATACATACGCAACCACACACACACACCCTCCTCCCCCATCGCTGCAGTGTCTCTTAACTGCCTTGGAGCTAACAAGAGGGGAAATAACCCACCGACAATTATAAGAGGAGAGAGCACGACACAACGAAAGCGGGACAGTGAATGAGTGCATGTGTGAGGGTAGATTCAGGCGGATCTGAGGATGTTGGTGATTCAGGACTAAGGGGACGGATAGCGCGCTCCCTCTGCCTCCCAAGTGAATGTTTGTCTGCAGTGTTGCTGGTGAATGGACGGCAAGCGGTGAAACGGTGAGGAAATATTTTCCTTTTTTCACTCTACTATCCACACACCCTTATTCCTGTTGTTACACCAAGGCTAGCTTCCCTGGTAGTGTCCTTGCTTTTTGTTTTTGGCTTGGGAATGTGACCGTGTTTAGTAGCTCGGCCAGGAGAATGCTATTTTCCTCCATCTCTGTGAGGTGATGCTCAGGGATGATGCTAAAGCAGCCCCCATGATTCCTGGATTGGTATATTTAAGGACTAAGCATCTTCAGTTTCTTGCCCACGTCTTGTACCAAGTGATTTAGCTTGTGCAATGTTAAATGGTCACATATTATTGACTCTCAAATGGAGCAGCGCACTAGGTGTAGTGTGTTCATGCCACGCTCTGCTGGCTGGTGAATATGGAAGGAGCTGGATTAGGTGCACACCCTGTGTAAAGACAGGGCTGCTGTTTCTCCTGGCAGTGTAGCGAAAGCCCGTGTCAATATTCTCCTTTCGGCCATACCTCCTGCTGATCTTTGACTCCAACTGCCCAAACGTTAAACAACGACACGTTTGCTCCCCATTGATCGCCGTTGATGTGTTTGCGTTTGCCAGAGGCGGGTTCATAGTTCCCCCGGTGGCAGGCCCCCTTCCCTTCCCCGGTAAGTGTCATTTGAAGTATTTTTGCCCTGTCTTAAATTCCTGGGATTGTTATTAGGGCAGCGGAGGGCAATGTAGCCTAGTGACAGGGTTGTGTGTGCATGTGCGAGGGAACCTGCACAGGGAGAGGTTAGGTGGTGGGGGGTGGGGGGAGGGGGTAGGTATAATGGTGGAGAGATAGTAGGGGCAGAGGGGCGGAGGATGATGCGGTACAAAAAAAACGAAAGGAGAGAGAAAGATAAAATATATCCTAAGAGGGCTTTGCGAGAACCCGCCACAAGCAAGGAAACGGATGCACGGGGAGGCCCATGGACCCATTACAAATGAAGTCTTATTAAAGTCTCGATTGTTTCTCCTACAGTAAACAGCAATTAGATTAAAGGAAAAGTAAATTGCCTCTCTTGAGTAAAGAGAGTTTGCTTCTCTAGAGTAAAAGACTCTGGCATGTAGCGAGTTTCTCAGCAGTGTCTCAGACTGTGCCTAGAAGCTAAAGTCAGAAGTTTCAATATAAACGCAATTATTTCACATTCCTCTTATACAAAATAATTTGAGCTATGGTATCCACATTGACATCATTGCTCACTCAGTTCTTTAATGTAGAAGGTTCCTAAAGGTTTTTTTTTTTTCAAAGCGATACCATACATCTTTTTTAACCAACAGTGCTTAAAGCTACACTGTGTGATTTTTACCCCCATCTAGTGGTAAAGTACATGACCATCCAGTGAATATTAGTTTCTGTTTCTCTCAATTCCGATTTCGTTTGAACTCCTACGGTGGCCAATGTAGTCCAAGATTAACATGGCTTCCAGTCCGACCTCGTCCATGAGTGTTAACTCGAAACGTAAACGCGAAAGACGAAGCTTGAATTTTACAGGTATGTCCCTCTTTGGCTAATGTACTTTCAAGATGGAGGGGCAACATGGCGACCGACATTAGAACCCCTTACCCGAATGTATTTCCAATGGCATATTATACACTCACGAGAATACTTTATTACTTGAACGAAGTAAATATACATTAATGAGCACATATATTTTTGAAAGAACTTTGAAAGAGTTACACAGTGTATCTCTTTTTTTAGTATTAATAATCTAAAGAACCTTTTTCTACACACTAAAGAATCTTTGTGCAATAGAAAGGTTTATGATACCACAACCTTCATTTTTAAGAGTGCTTTTTTGTTTGTCCAAAGGAATTTTAGGAGAAACATCTACATTTAATTAAATGTAGCTGAGAACTCCTGAGCTATAACAGAGCGACCGTTGAGCAGTATGATTTTTCTCTGGGGACGTTTGGCAAGGCCAGCGAGCAGTTATGCTAGCTAAGTTCACTTCATTACATTACTGTGTTACTCATAAAGACAGGGAAACACAGACTATGTAAAGATGAGCAGATACTGCCATCACACATACACACAACCCACAAACTGACCAAACTGCAGGATGGTTGTGCAACAGCTAAGCTAAGAACCAGCTAATATTTGTACATCCTGTGCTGTCGTCTGAAATGATGGCCGTTTTGGGAGGCATACCCTCATTTTAATATTGCTCCTCATTTGCTTACACTAATGCGAGGAAAGTTATGGATGTCAAAACACAGGAATCTCTTGTCTGTGATATTCAAACACTATAAACATCAACACCAACATGATCACAATGAAAGCTCAGTCTCAAATGATGGTTAAAAATAAACTTCACTTGATTACCAGGTAGCTCATTTAACTGTGAACCGAAACTACGCCGTAAACAAAACCATCTAAAGCACAGAACGTCGGATTGTTATGCATTTGGGTCATGTTTTAAAAATACCTGAGCTTGCCGCTTTGATAGCGAAGCACGGCATGCACACGAATTTCATTTTAATTCATATTTTACGAAAGAAAGTCACATTTATTATTAAACATGCTTTTGTCACTGAAGTAAGTGTTTAATTTTTTTGGCATCACACTACATAAGTCTGATGCTGGGATGCAGGAAAATAATCAGGAGAAAGAAATTCTAGTCTAGCTTCAACACTGATAGGAACATTCTTGAAAGGGAAATGCCAAAATATACACATGCTGCTTTCAGAGTGAATGCTTGAATGATCATAACCAGTTTTTGGCACCACAGCAGTGGTTTGGCAAAACACCTCGCTGGTGACCTTACATGCTCTGATAGCCAGCTGTTCATTAATGCTCAGGACAAATCACGCATCTGCCATTGAGGATACAGTTTCTAACAGGTACTTCTTATTAAAAGAACAATTAGTTTTATTCATCATTCCTGATGTGTTGTTTATGATTCCTGACTGTTTTGCAGTAAAATAAGTGATAAGGTTTGCGGATCGTTGATCATCAATAGTGCTTAAAGCGAATGGTGATTATTTAATAGCTCAAATGTGAAGCATTTTACAAGCATGCTAAATCTACACTCAGGAAGTCGGTCACTCTCTCTAAATTTATCATCATTATGTCCTTAAAGATGATGTGTGTAATTTGTTAAAATAATGTCTTTTATCCTAGTTTAATGTGCAGAGAATGTGCAGAATAGGTTGACTTACCAGAAAATGGTAACACATGGTACTTTCAACATTTCACTCTTTGAGCGTTTTGGCATAGCAACACTGGCTCAACCAATGGTGTCAGTTTGGGGTGGGGCTATCTGTTTGTCTAACCAATAGAAGATAGATGGAGTGTTTGAAAAATTATGAAGTTTTTGACGCCATTAAAAATTATGACGCCATTAAATGTCCGAGCGAAACTAAGCAAAATGTAGATCTACATCTGGGGAGCGATATTTTTTCCAAGGATGGTAGGGGAGACTCAGGGACGGCTAGGTTTAGGGACGGGGTTGGGGTAGGTCATATATTTATATATACAGTAAGTCAACGGTGTTCACAAACACGCTGAAAAGCGATTATGCGTGTTGATAGCACGCCAAAATGGAAATACGAATTGGTGTGTCATACAAACGCAATTTCATGAGATCAGTCTGTCCATGGAATAAACTCATACAGCTTTGGAATGACATGAAGCTTCTGATTGATCATTCCAATCATATGACATATAATAAGCTCTCCTATCAGCTGGAGTTTCTCTTTTAAGAGATATTATATTGAAAAAAAAAATGCAGAGTGCATATTGTGCAAGACTTGTCTTCTGATATAGATTGGCTAGAATTGGAGTAGCTACTCGGTGAAGTGGATTGAAAGGGCTTTTCTAAGTGAGAGCATGGAAAATCCAACACTCTGACAAGTTTGGTGTCAAGAGGTGACCAGGCCCTTGTTTTATAGAAACACATGTGAGAGAGGCCTTTTGTTGAATTGAAACTAGTCATTAGCTATAACCAAGTGGTCTCCTTATAAGAAGCCCTGTGGAATTCTATATGATATAAGTCATATCCAAGTCTTAAGTTGGTTCAGTTAATGTTTAAATATTGTTAGAAGAGTGTTAGAAGATTTAAAGTAAAGCCAAGAGCTTATGCTCATTCGATCTGGAAGAAAAGTTGCCCAATTTGTTGCAATAAGTGGGACAGGCTTGACCTCATGTTACTGTGAACTAAACTAACAGGGCCTGCTATTGCCATTCCCATTTGAACAAGGATATATTCTTGTTGATCATACGCGATAAAAATTATACACTCGTATAGGTGTTCTGAGTGGTTCTTAACATGTTGTCACTGAGTAGATGATTGCCAGAGTGATTGCAGAGTGGTTACAAATCAAAAAGACGCAAGGTAACGGTATAAACATGTCATTTTAAATGAAGTTTGCATCTGTATCACCTTTACATGTTTGCTTATTGCACCTTTGTGCGTGTTCATTTACAAAGCAAAGTGATTTGGCACAAAAGTACAGTTGTCATGACATCAGCAGGATGAAATGGATCCGACTGTTAATTCTGTGGTCAAGATCACATTTCTCCTGATGAGTCAATTCAGTATTGGCTTTGTGTACAGTTGTTATCAGCAGTTTGTTTCACAGTGCAGTTTTGCATATCATAGGGTGACCAACTGTCCTGTTTTCCCAGGACATGTCCTGTTTTCATATAACAATATAACCTTTTTTTTATCCATTCAGAGGAGGCATAACCTACTTTAAATGTATTGAAATTAATAAGGTATCTTTGAGTAAACTTCAAGTATCATTTGAGTAGGCCCATCTGTTTGCCGGGGCCGAGTGTCCTGGTTTTTGGTAATCAAAATATGGTCACCCTAGCATATCACAAAGAAAAGGTTTCACAATACTGTGTTAAAATGTGCAGAAGGAAGTAGGTTTGAGAACTGAAATGACATGTTCTATTTTGGCTTATAGAAACAATGTTATTTCGGACTTTATCTGCAGTAGATAGAATATATTGTTTTATTCTTAAACCGCAAAAATAATGATAATTTCAAACAGGTTTCCTGAACACTCCCCCCTTCTGCCACTGGTTGGACAAACAATAGCCCCTCCCCCAGATTCACTCCATTGGTTGAGCTGTTGCTAGGTTGATTTGGTCAGAATAGAGAAACAGCAGTTTTTACATTTTTCAGGGAAATCAACTTACAAATGCCTTACTTATAGACATCTCTAAATATTAAACTGGAATAGGTGAAAGTGTTTAAACATGGACTACATTTACCTGAAAAATAGAAACTCATTTGCAAGATGTTTTGAAACTAAAGGTGTAAAGGTGAGCATGTTGGATGAGCCATTGGTCAAGCCGTGTCTGTATGCGTTGTCTGGCTCTATCACTCGGAAATGGCACTTGGCAGGCAGAGGACGCACGTCCTCTTATCTAGGTCAGCAGGTACGGGGAGAGGGACTCTGAGGTGTTTGCATCGTTTTTGTGTACACAACCAAGGGAAGTGGTTTTAGAAGCTTTAACAATACCTGAATTAAACTATGGTTTAACAAAAAATTACATAATAATGTAATGCCTCATAATGACATGTTCGATTAAAAAATCTAGCATATCAACTGGCTTATTCGCAATTTATTTAGATGAAGTTATACACGTGCAGTCATTTAATCACATTTTCCGCTTGCGTGAACTTCAATGACATAAAGCAGATTTTAATGTATCAGTCAGAGTTTGATGAGCTGAGAGGTATTTTCCTACAGATTATACAGTTAGGGATTATGCCATTTGTATGAATGGATTGAGAAACCCTTATCTAATTAATTGCTAAGTATTGCCATCACACCTGATAGGAAAGCGATCACAAATCTATAGAAAATATTGAATATTTGAAGTCTCTTGCTTCCTAATAACCCCCATTTTTACTTGCAAAATCAATATATAATTTTTTTAAAATGTTATATACACAAAAGGTTCCACTATATTCTTACTGTATATAATATATATAAATCTATTTGCATAAATTGTATTTTCCAATAAATTCCATTTATTCCTGCCATTTATGAGCAAATTAAGGAGACTTAATGGATAATAGACTTAACAGTTGATGCTTAAATGAATCATAACTCCATTAAGTCTCCCGGACTATGAAAGAGCATCTCTGAGCGATACAGTTTTCTTCTGGGACTGCTGCAAGAACCGTCCTACAGTATTTGTGTGTGTGTGACCGAGCATAGATGAGCTAAGAGGGTCCTCTTTTCTGTTCTCATTACGCACAGAGCATCATTGTATTCGTCTGCATGGCTGTAACAGCGGTCATATGACTGAGGGGTAGGTGGAGGGGTGCCATCACCCCATGAGCTCTCCTTCAGTCATATGACCACTGTTATGGCCATGCAGACGGATACAAAGATGCTCCACATGATGCATAGGGTTTGAGTAAGTCTAACCTTGCTAATGTTGTCAAATAAATAGGCGATCTGAACTACTAAAGCTATGATAGTCAACTGCAGTGCTAGCATACTGCTACAGTTATGTTTTGCAGTAAAGACCACATGAAATTGTTTAATGGGTGTAGTCTTATATTGTTGTATGTTCCTATCAGGAACTTGTGGTAGGACATGTTAAACATCTCGTCTCCCAAGGCTTTAGCAATGTCACACTGGTGAAACATGACTTGCTGCTTGCTAGTCGGTTGCATGTGGTATTGGGGAGGGACGTTCACATTCTACAGAGCATTTGATTAGATACAAATCTATGTAGTGCAAGGGGAGTCATCAATATTTTTTCAGCATGAATTAGAAATCCACCCTATTTTCTAAATGTTAGATCTTATTGTGAACAATTCATCAATGCAAGTGTTTTGATTTTTCATTTATTTGTTTTGATGTAATTTTGAATCAATATGCCATGAGTGGATTTACTGGTGAACCTTCAGACTTCTCTATGCTGGCCTTTAACCCCATCCCTTTCTTACAATTAACCGCAAGTTGGCATTCAGATCTGACTCCATCCATCAGCAACCAGATAGAACCATCTGTTTACTTGGATGCACATCAATAATAAAGACAAAAAGATCTGTGGTGCTATATAGCACCATTATATCAGCCATTTACCACTGGAGGGCCAATTTTCATGAGTAAAATCATGCCTTTTCGATAGGAATCCACATGATCTGGAAGTTTATGTAAGGACGAACGATTTCACCATGCAGATTTTTGCAATGAGTTGACAGAAAGCTTTCATCTCAGCAGTGCTTCATACTTCACTACACTATTGACAACAGGCAACAGACCTTTTTGCCTGCTAAATTTAACGTGAACGCACCATTAGACAGTTAACACTATCAGCCATTACTGTCAACATATTGGTCATCATCATTAAAGGGGGGGTTGATTGCGATTTTCACTTTTTTCATTTTAAATGTGTGTAATGTTGCTGTTGGTGACATTACAAACACTATCTGCAACACTAAGTTGCAGTGCTGAAAGTTCAATGTAAGCAGAGATATCGTCTTTTAAAAATCAGGAAGTTTAATGCCTACAAAAATGACTCGATTGGGACTACAGCTGGGTTTTAGACGTCACTAACCCATACATTTGCATCAACACTCCCTCCGGAATATGCAGGAAAGGGCATGCGCAAATTTCTGCGGCTCGTCGAGAATGTGTTGTGTTCACGCAGCTGTCAGGTCTTCTGTGTTCCGGCTTCCCACGGACGCTGTACTTCATCAACCATGGATATAATTTATGTTTGATTATGTTCCTGAAAATGACGATCATAATTTAGCTCTCTGTGCTGCGCATTTAACGAGAGACAGCTTCCAAAATCTCCACGAATTCAACGTCGGATTCAACAAGAAACTGTTACTAAAACATGAAGCCGTTCCAACTTTAAAATCAGAGGCAGCAGTTGTTGGGCCGCAACCTGTAAGTAGGCTAAGACTAAATCATTTTAAATGTATTTGCATGTATACTTTCAGACCTAATGTTTTAGTTTTACTAAGTACCAGCGCTGGCTTTATAGCCACTTAGTTATGCTATTTCGTGTCTACCGACAAACGCGTACAAACATTTTGGACCTGAATTTGTATATGTACTAATTTTGTAAAAGTATTTTTCATGTATATATTTTATGACGTTATTTTCGATTTGATCAAGAAAGTAAACTAATGGCAACATCGTTTGTGTATATAGTAGCCAGTTAGTTCGATGCTATTGTGTAAAACAAACATGTATACAGTTAGAAAAATATATAGGCAAATTACCTTTCAGAAATGTTTAGTAAGAGCCGTGTGTGGCGAAGTTCTGCATGATTCTCTTCATCGCCGCTTTCTAGGTCTGATTCTGGCTCACTGATACTGCAGTTCGAACACCATTATTTACATGACAGGAACATCACAGTGCTCTTGACTGAAAAACTTTAGTAGCTTTAATAAGAATACATTTCTTACTTGAATGCTGCTGTTAAATGCTCTGGTGAGGAGATAAACATGGCAGACTGTGTAAAGCGCTCTCAGAGCGGGGTCTATGCTAATAGGGCATAATCTGTCAGCAGTCGTGGGCGGGGCCTAAGCATATGTGACATCACACAGCTAAAATCTGCAAACGGTTGGTCCACTAAAACTGTTAGGCCACTAAAACTGTTCACTTGAAGGAGTGGATGAAAACGAGTGAGCAAATTCAGACAGCCATTGAGCGTACATCGGTTTTACACTAGTTATTGCAGTGCAAAGTGGGATTGAATAAGTGCACTCAATAACGTCCTATTTGATGGTATAGGGGGCGATTTTGGATTCAGCCCTTGTTTTGAGACACTACTTATGATTTATGGGGATTTAAAAAAGAGGATTGGGTGGATTTTTATCATTATAGGGTGGTTGTGCACACACACTGCTGACACACATTTATGTTCAAACACCATATAAAAGTGAATTTTGCATTATAAGTCCCCTTTAAAATAATTGGTAACACTTTATTTCGATAGTCCACTTTAGACATTCAACTAACTATAAGTAACTTTGCAGCTACATGGAAATTAACTGTCTTTAGAGTATTAGTAGACTGTCTGCTTAATGTCTGCTAACACTTTACTTTGTTGGTCCTCCAAAAGACTTTCTACTGACTTTAACTACAAGTCAACTTGGTCTCCTAACCCGAACCCTAACACCTAACCCTAACCTAACAGTCTGACAGTGTACTGCAGCCTACTAATACTCTAATTACAATTAGTTGACAGTGTAACCAAATAATTTATTGACAAAGTGATTTTAATCAGCATTATGGTACTGTATATCTATCGTTTGTGCAAGTGTTGTTCCTCCACATTCCTTCAAAGTCCGGTACATTCTTGTCTGACAACCTTTCATAAGCATCATTCTGGCCAGTTTTGTGCCGATGCGGTCTGTGTTTACAGTGAATAGTGAAATCACACCCCAACTAAGTGCAGCCGCTAGGGCTAGCGCAGAGATAAACCGACCCCTTCCTTCAGAAACCTGCTGTGCCTCAAAACGGCTCATATCTTATCAAAGCTTGAATATGAAGTGAACATTACACACTACCAAATCAGTCCTCAAAGATAGATTAGCAACATGTCGCTCTTGAGCTTGGTCAGACCTCTTTTGTTTTCCTTTATATGACAGCGGCTGAGGTTAAAAGGTTGTGGACAAACGCAGACTGTTAGGCTCAGAACTTAAAGTCCAACCAATAGTTGGTACACCATTTCCCTCTCTTCAGTCTGGTTTCCCCTATCAGACGGGTCCCATTAGCAGCAATGCAAAAACATTCACAGTACACAGACATGCATTGTCAGGGCAAGAAGCACATGTGACTGAAAACAACATGATTAATAGGGGCCAGGCCATGCCCCTACCTCTCATGGGACCTTTTATGACAAAAACAGACCTGCTATACAGTCGCCCACCATCAACGCCGGCCCCAGCCAAATCAAAAGTCCTCTGTTTTGGGACCGCTATTGACTGAAACACTGCCACTCATTGTTTCTCCTGATGTTTCTACTGTGATACAACAAAGCTGTGTCCTTTGAGCAAGACATCTTGGGTCAGTTTTGGGCCATGAGTGTACAAAGCTTTGGACAAATGTGATTGTTTGAAGCTCATCATGTGACGCCCCCACACTCATTTCCAATGCATACAATCCCTTCATCCTTTTTGCTTCAAAGTAGCAAATATGCTACTTTCCACAATGCTTCACTCCTTTTTGTATTTTCCTGTAGTGCGCATAAAAACGTTTTTAAAGACTTTGGCCAGAGGCCAAAATTAAAATTCACAGATTGCCAAATGCTTTTGAAAAAATAAATTACATTTGCAAGGTAGCTGCATGGTAACTATCTAGCATATTATGCTGCGAGTAAAACCCGATCTCATGAGAAAACAGAACTATTTTGTGGTAATTTCGTACAATGTGATTTGATTTTCAGGAGAAAAACAGAATGAAGGTTCCACCTTTAATCTTAACCCTCAGTTGGGCGTAAGCAGATCGCAAGAAAACGAACAACTGAGATTGTATTCACATGAATTAACATTAATTTGCCAAAGCATAAAATAGTTAGAAAGTGGCGAGTGTCACAATAGACTGCATCGTTTGTTGCAAACATAAATGGAATTTGTGTCAAATGGACACAATTTATTAATTACACCCCATTAGGGGTTAGGTTTAGGGGTGGACCTTTATGCTTGTACTAAAATTAATTGTACATTTCCATTCAAATCACATTGTATGAATTCATATGAAGTTGCCACCTTATAAAATAGTTACATTTTCTCATAAGATCTAGCTGCACTTACAGTATAATATTCGTTAGACACCACAGAGCTAACTTGAAAGTAACTTTTATTTGAGGCTGAAATGTTCTTGCTCTGTGGCCCCTGGACTTTCTAAAGTTGAGTAGCGTTGCTTATATATAGACATATAACTAATTGAGCTTTCAGTAATGCTCAGTGGTTTATTGAGATACTGTGACTTCAGATGAAGAAAAGAGGAAAAACTCTGACCTTGACTGATTTAGTAATTAGTCATAATGCACAACGATTTCAACCTGATAACCCTTGATGCTGTGTCTCCTAATTCATTCTCATAAAGCTTTGTCTCATATTCTTCACCTCACACTCCGCCCCAATCTTCACAACCTGTCATAATTAAAATATTTAAAGCGCTATTACATACTGTAAAGGGCCTTTATCTCTTTGATCCAGTACTTAGGCAGGACGTGACTCAAGTCGAAGCACTTGTCTCCTGGAAGGCCTTGTATCTTGTCATAGCAAAAAGAACGGAAATTAAGCAGAATTTGTGAAAGAAAGGGCATAAAGGAATGTAATGTTGTACTCAGTAACCCACAAGGCATGGCCTTAAGAAATAGTTCACATACAAATCATATTTCTGTCATGCCATTTCCAAACCTGTATTTTTTGTTGTTGTTGTTGGTCTTCATGGAGCACAAAAGGAGAAATTTAGCAGAGTGTTCATGTTGCTCTTTTCCATACAATGATGTGAATGGGGACCAAAGGCTGTCTCACAAAAAAAAAAAGACAAAAAACATGATAAAAGTAATTATTCACATATATTGTTGCATCAATATTTATCATGCCAAGTTTGATATCAATAATGGGAAATTGCATTCAAAATATACATTTGTTTTATGGCGTTATGTACATGACATGCAGGTTAGGAATTTGTTCATCTGATTTTATTAATTACATTTAAATTGAAATTAAGTAATTAGTACAAGATGAC
Organism: Hybognathus amarus; assembly: GCA_030378365.1. Taxonomy (NCBI): domain Eukaryota; kingdom Metazoa; phylum Chordata; class Actinopteri; order Cypriniformes; family Leuciscidae; genus Hybognathus; species Hybognathus amarus. Next base: position 1,519,638 of record JAQIUQ010001550.1, read on the forward strand.
CATGATTTACCTTCAACGAGGGATCAGTTTGATAAGTCGTGACTCGTGGACATGATTTAAATATAACAAGGGAACAAATTAATAAAACGTGGCCACAAATGAATAAATTGTGGGATTGAAATCTTAATTTATGGGCCCAGATAATTTCATGACATTTTTTTTTTTTTAATTTGAGACCTGTCAGAGAAAATTATTTTGAATACTCCTGTCTTTCCTCACACAAATCTATTGTATGGCTTCTTTTATAAAGAGTCATTTGGGCTGGGTCCATTATTGTTTTGTTGCTTTTAACATTGTCAGCACCTTGGTCACCATTCACTGACATTATATGGACAAGACATCCTGCCTAACACCTCCTTTTAGCGAACCATAACATTAGGGTGAGTAAATGATTTTTGAATGAATATTACTCCAAAATATTAGAATGATGCTATTTGGGCCACATCGTCTTGCATAATGCAAGGCTTTAAATGCAACATGCTGGATATCTCTCAGTCTGCGACCTACATCTAACTTGTTTCTGACGTAGGCAGGTTCCTGTACAACACCAATGAGTCAGAACTCCAAAAAGAGAACACCGATTCCTGTCTGAGCTGGAACACTGTACGTTAGCCATCGTTTGTGCAATCTACGTCTCAAATCTAAGAAAACATTCTCAGAAAAAACCCAGTGACTGTTACGTCTCACTTCCATCTGATGTTGTTTCAGTTTTTGTCATTTCTGTTTTTTAAAATCAACTGGGGTTGGTTTATCCTTTTTGTTCATTGATAGCTGTTCAGAGGCATTCAAACCAGAAATTATTAGCATATGGGAAACTGTCGTCAAAGTCACCAGATGAGCTACCTGACCCAAGGAGACTGACAAGATACCTTTCCAGGAAAATTGTGAGTATTAGAATCATTCGCAGATTTAGGATTTGTATGTAGGAAATGAGCAAGCAGATTAACAGCATTTACTTCCAAGATTTTAATTTTGTTTTATATTACATTCTATACATTTTTTTTAATCAAAATTACATCAACGTCTCAAGCAATATAAAATTAAATTAAACCTTTTAATTCTGCACATAATATTTTGTTCGGATCATTAAATCTTCAGTAAAAACACAAAGTGCATTGGTGCTAAAATGTATCAATGAGCAGCTTTAATAAAATATTTGATGACTTAGCGGACCAAGTTTCAAGCATGATGAGGGGTAATTAGCCAATCACAGCAACACGTCTCCTTTCACATTACTTTTTTTTGGAGGATGTGCCTCACTTGGCCCCTTGGTCAAAATGTCCGTGGTATCAGAATAGAATAGTGATTAGGTCAGTTGAGTTCGAGTGGGTGTAACAGTGCATGTTGATTGAATGACCATGACACGGTTAATCAGTCATTGTTAACCACATGCTATAGTGACAGTGTTCAACAAGTGCATTACCTCATGCCTAGTTCTGTGTTTGATTGATTTGATGTTTTATGTATAAATCATTAAAGAAAGCAGTCCTTTTATTGCTTCATGGCTCTGGCACTAACGCAGTGTCGAATGTGTTGCATCAGAATCATTAGCTGTAATTGTTGTTACAACTGTGGCAATCTTTAAAAGCTGACAAGTCATGCTGGGTGTGTGTGCTGCTTCTGGGGCTTTAGCGTTCCTCATGGATTTAGTGTACCTTCTGTGTTAAAAGTTCATATTGTTGTGACATCCATTTGTTCATAATGAGCCATCCCTGACATTGAAATTGTTGTTTGCACTGCCACTTTGAAAAACTTCTAACATTTGCCATTTGCCACAAGGGGCTCTGTAGTGTTAAAGGTGCAGTAAGCGATTTCTGAGAAATGCTGTTGAAAGTGAAAGCACAACACACTTGCAGCCAGCAATAGGGGGCTCCATGATGGGCAGAGGAGAGAGAGTGAGCAAAAGGGAGATTTGAAGAAAGACTGTAGAAAGAGAGATGGCTGAGAGACATTACAAAAGAGAAAAGTTCAGAAGAATGTCACATCGGGTCAGAGATCACTTTTCTGGACCTACGGCCATTACCGGAAACCAGCAATTAAAGTTTATAAAGTTATAGGTATGGACAATTGTCCTTACACACCACATTGCTTTGCCTCAGAAGGCCTTATTAACCCCCTGGAGCCATAGATTACTTTTATGATGGATGGATGTACTTTTTTTGGCTTCAATATCTAGGGTACCATTCACTCCCATTCACTTCATAGAGCTTGGAAGAGCCAGGATATTTTTTAATATGACTCTGACTGTGTTTGGCTGAAAGAAGAAAGTCATATATACCAAAGATGGCTTGAGAATAATTAAATTATGGGATCATTTTAATTTTTGGGCGAACTAATCCTTTAAGAGATGCTTTACAAATGAAAACAATATAGTCTGAAGCGTCCAACATACACTTCCCGATTTCGTGCAAAATCGGTCAACTCTGACTATTTAAAATCTTCAAGCTGGCTCTTTCTTTTGGCAACTAGAGGCGACTTGTCCAGGCGGTAAATCAGTGCAAAAATCTGCACGAATGTCATGCAGTGTATTTTAGCCTTACTAATTTTGGTCATGTTTTTCTATTAAAACAACAAAAATACTTTGCAGTAACTTTATACAGTCGTAAGCAATATAGTCAAGAGTTGCTTCGAAGGAACACACACTGGCTGTATGAACAGAATATCACAATGGAAATTGTTCATACATGTTTGTTGGTGTTTTCAGATCATCAGCAGAGAGATCATGTGCACATGGTTGCCAGGTTGGAAAGATTAAGTAAAACACTGAGCAGAAAATGGAGAAAGAATACAAAAATCAAACAAAAATCAGCACACTGGCACTACTGTTCCCAAAAATCAATTTATTAAAATGTGCAACGTTTCAAACCCGAAAGCCTGACGTAACAAATTTGAATAAGTAAATTTTTGGAGCAGCAGTGGCAGTGTGCCGATTTTTGTTTATTCTTTAGTGAAGTGCTTTATCTGATTGTGCACCTGTGCAGATCGCCCAAAACAGCCGTCAACTCGAAGCTCCCAGCCACAGCTTCCGCCTGCCCCGTGACCAGAGACCACGCTCTCACTCTGCCGGCCGCTGCCCCCTCCGCGTGGGCCCCGGCAAAAGATTGAGATAAAGCCAGAGGCCTCAAAGTCTTCCTAGCAAAGTCCTTCCTAGCAAGTTTCGCTGAAGCCAGACTTCCACCAAAACTTTCGCTCGTTCAGTTCCGGAAATACAACTGTTCCAGTGTATTCAGCAGTAAATAAGCTGATACCACGGCCCGCTTGCCTGCACACAAATGCTTCCACGGCAACCCAGATAAATCACATAAACAGTGTAATTTCTGAGTATCTGGGCCACGACCAATGGTGTGTGAAAAAAATGCCCACGACCCAGTATTCATTCCTACACACAAGGACAGCCCACCACAGCAGGGCTCACACAAATAAAATAGACATGTCGATTGTGCATTAAATGTAGTGAATATGCCCACAACCCAGTGCCCACAAGCACTACACACTGTAAAAATGAAACAAACACACATACAGTCAGCTCAGGCCGATGGTGTTTTCAGTGCAGTAAATGTGCTCGTTGTCTCACATTCACTCACAGACATGTTAAGCCCCACCGGGTTCGCCCCGCTCTGCTCTCTCTCAGCAAACTGCCTTAAGGGAGTCGACACGGCCAGGCTGCCCACCGCGATCTGCTTGCCCTCGCCTCAAATGCTGCAAGCACAGTGTTTATGTTACCAGCACACGAAGCTCTGTGGTCACCATGTTGTGGCCAGAGCCCAGATGTCATTCTACCCCTAGCTATTCATGCAAATGCATGGGCAAAGCTTCCCGGGGTATCAGGAATGGGTGCTGAACATTAGAAAAGAGGCTATTCGCCGCAGTTCGCTCCATGTCCCCACTGCTGCATGGCGTAGGTTGAAAATACCACATAAAAACCGAAGTAGCTCATATATTTCGGAACCAAAATCAGCGAAACTACATTATCACAAGCTCAAAGCAAAGGGGGTATTTTCCAGCAGATATTTTCTGGTACCGAAAAAAGCAACGCGTTCTCATCCTTTAGCGTCATATAGAACGTTATATGACAAAACGGCGTTATACTACGCGCATGGTACCCTTTATCGTTTATATAACACGCGCTGTGATGGTTAGGTTTAGGTGTGGGGTAAGGTCAGTGTAGTCTCATATTACGCTAAAGGATTTATGACGCCTTGAGTTCGCGTGTTATATAAACGATAAAGGGTACCATGTGCGTAGTATAGCGCCGTTTTGTCATAAAGCGCTTTATGTGACGCTAAAGGATGAGAACGGGCTCGAAAAAGACGGGGGTCTCAGACCCATTCTGAGAAATAAGACAGCTAACAAAGTGCTTGTGAAACCCCTGTTCAGAATGCTCACAACCAGGAAAATCCTTGCGCAGATTTGCTAAAAGGACTGGTTTATGTCAATAGATCTGAAGGACGCGTATTTCCAAATCACGTCACAGGCGATTTTTGAGATTCGCCTTCGAGAGGCCAGGTATATCAATACACAGTCCTACTATTCGGCCTGTCCCTAGCATCCCGTACATTTACAATGTGCATGGACGCGGCTCTCGCACCCCTGGAATTTGAACTACTTGGACGATTGGCTGATTCTAGCTCGATCACAGTCAAAGCTCATAGAACAATTTTTTTCTACAATTTAAAATATATCAGAAATACTTTTTAGTTGATAAGCCACTTAATGGGACAACCGAGGTTGCCGGAACATTACACGTCATCGTGCTGAACAAGTAAACTCATCTACTCACTAGTTCGTTTTCACAATCGCACTCCTGCAAACTATATAATTTTTCTGGGGAATTGATTTTTAAACAAAGAACTTAGTTTCTGTTGATGTCGTGTGACTGTGTTGTAGTTCGTTTTTAGCTTCTGACTCTTGGTGATTGTATTTACACTTCAAAATTCATAAAAGTTTAGTTAATTAGTGATGATTATCATGAATATAAATATGAAAATCACAAAAACCCAATATGATTTTTCAATTACCTTTTGGATTATTGCAGACAACAATCTCTGTGACCAATTTTACTAACGGATAAATCATATTGGGTTTTTGCCGAGGGAACCAGGGTGATGTGAACTTCCAGGGTTGGCCTACAAAACTACGTCATCCCTGAGAGCGCTCTATAACCAGTGGGCCAATATTGCTGACTTATGTGCTTAATAATCGAGAGAAGAAAATCATGATCACAATTAAAATACAGTCCTAGTTATGGGTAAGTTTGTGGCTTATATGCACTATATGCATTTATTTCCATCACTCTATTAGAGAAACAATTCAACTAAAAAACATTGTGCATGTGATTTTTCTATAGAACCTACTTATCTGCACTCACTTGTAAAGTGGACTGCATGCGCTGGAATTCTCAAGAACAATTAAATGACTGATTTGAGTCATGCTTGTTCCATCAAAGGCTCTGACGTCACAAAAATTCTCCACTGGCCAAATTGAAACCCTGTGTCTTCAATCCAAAGATGAGAAACAAAAGACGCAAAAAAAAAAAGAACAGTACAACAGGAAATTCTCCCCAACGGCACTTAAAAACGTTTGCAACAGCGGTTGTGAGGCACACAAATTCCCCTCTGATACACATCTCCTGAAACAATGATTGTTCTTGTGACGGATGGTTGAAACCAAGAGGACAAATTAAGGGAAATGGTATCTGATTTTAACATCATTCGATGAATTGTATGATTGTTCACCGTTGTCAATGTGATCAAAGGCTGCATCTGTTCTGGTTGGTGTGTGGTCTCAATTGCCCACTGACACAGTAACCCAGGACTCTTCCTGTTATAGCTCAATAGTCAAAATGACACCTATCCTGCATGCATGCACGAATTTGAGAAGTAGCTTACCATGGAGTGGATTAATAGCTGTAGAATTTATATCAGACACATTTATGCTTTAGCATTTTGTACTTGTACATTTCACACAACAAATATCAGCAGTCGTTTTCCCTCAGGAATGCTCAGCCACTTCACTTTCTCAAGTCAATGTGGTTTCCTTTTTCCATGATGCCTTATTAATAATGCAGAAAGATGAGATTTGCTAAGATTAATGAGTCTATTTCGTTGAGCTGGGATACTGTATGGTTTCTGTATAACTATTCTCAGATTATTCTGCACTGTAATCAGTTAGTGTCTGTAACTGGGGCATGAGTCATTGTGGAGGAAAGACAGCGGTGTGATATATTGACAGCAAACCTCCCTCAATAGTGTGCCAAAATACCAAAGGGATGGAGGGTGGGTGGAGGGGGAAAGGGACTGACGTCAAGCTGTCCACAACACAGGGCTGAACTCTCTTGGGCATTTTACTTTATATAGGGGAGGGGAAAGGGCATAAGTTTGTATTGTTTGCGTGAACAAATATTGCATATTTGGTTGGGTGTATTTTTGTACATTATTTGACACCATTTCTTTTCATAAGCACTTTTCCTTTAAAATTTGCATCATAATATGGAAACAAATCTCATTTTTCATTATAATGTCTTCACAGTCATTAGAGCATGTCACTCGCGATGCCAAGGTCATGGTTTGATTCTCAGGGAAAGCAAGAACTGATAAAAAATGTGTACTTGGAATGCAGTGTTAGTCCGCTTTGGATAGGACCATCTGCGAAATGCATGAATGTACTGTAATGCAAAATATATTGAGAATTGAAAATCATTTTATGTAGACATGATTTTAAAAAATCACAATGAATTAAAATCGAATCAGTGCAACAATTCTAAATTGTTAGACATGAGTTATACTCACACTTTTACCTAACAAATGCATATATTGTACTGTGACAGAGTCAACAGTGTAACAGAGGACTGTGTTTGCATTTGAAACCCATTTGAAACAGGAAAACAGCTGCTGAATTTAACTGAATTTAGCAACATCAACGCCGTTAATGAACAGAATTTAAACAACATTGAACTAAAATGACACTATTATCTTCTGAAGAGCTACTTAAAGCTGAAATTAAATATGTTTTATAATTTTTACATTTGACAGAATAAACCATGTTTCCTGTTTATTAATGTGAAGTTGAAACTTTCTCTATTGTCTGAAGGGCTATATAGATGAGACTTTGAATTGAGCAAAAACATAAAGATCCCAAGTCACAGTGTTTCAAATCTGTGCATCATCATACAATAACCATAGTATGCTTAACTTAATTTGACACAGGTTTCCTGTTCTGTGAAATGTATGTGATATTTGTCAGACATATATGAGTTGGGCCAAGATTGTATCCCAGAGAGTTACTGGCTGGCAGCCTTACATAACACAAGCATTCATCAATAAGACAGAGATGCCATTGCGTGTTATATAACAATCTATTTTTATTGCACAAAGCTGGGTTTGTTCTGGGGAAAGGGAGTAGTCAGTAGTGGCCAGGGTCACATGGGTGACCAACTAAAAAAATAAAAAATATGACCTCAGTGTTCCTCAAAATGTGTTAATCTGACAGGTACACAGACATTCATTTGTTTTCTTTCTTTCCCCAAACTTATCAGTTTCTCCAGTGGAACAGTCAGTATCAACAAAGTATGTGTCTGTGCCAGCCGAATTTGTCCCCATTTATGCTCAAGTCAACATGAAATCAAAGTGTTCCTCCCGAGGCGATATCAACCACTAAAGCTCCTCCCGAGGCGATGTCAACCACTAAAGCTCCTCCCAAGGTGATGCCGTCTGCTAAAGCTCCTACCGAGGTGATGCCGTCTGCTAAAGCTCCTCCTGAGGTGATGGCGTCTGCTAGCTCCTCCCGAGGTGACGGCGTCCACTAAGAGCTACTCCCGAGATGACGGGCATACGCTAAAGCTCCTCCTGAGGCGACAGTGTCCACTAAAGCTCCTCCCGAGGTGATGTCGACCACTAAAGTTCCTCCTGAGGAGACGGCATCCGCTAAAGCTCCTCTCGAGGTGACGCCGTCTGCTAAAGCTCCTCCAGAGGTGACGCCGTCCGCTAAAGCTCCTCCCGAGGTGACGCTGTCTGCTAAAGCTTAGCTCCACCCGAGCTGACGGCATCTGCTAAAGCTCCTCCCTAGGTGGTGGCGTCTGCTAAAGCTCCTCCCGAGGTGACGGCGTCCACTAAAGCTCCTCCTGAGGCAACGGGCGATCGCTAAAGCTCCTCCCGAGGCGACGGGCGTCGCTAAAGCTCCTCCCGAGGCGACAGTGTCCGCTATAGCTCCTCCCGAGGCCATGTCGACCACTAAAGTTCCTCCCGAGGAGACAGCATCCGCTATAGCTCCTCCCGAGGCGACAGTATCCGCTAAAGCTTAAGCTCCTCCCGAGGTGACGGCGTCCACTAAAGCTCCTCCCGAGGTGACGGCGTCCACTAAAGCTCCTCCCGAGGTGACGGCGTCCACTAAAGCTCCTCCCGAGGTGACGGCGTCCACTAAAGCTCCTCCCGAGGTGACAGCTTCCACTAAAGCTCCTCCCGAGGTGATGGCATCCACTAAAGCTCCTCCCGAGGTGACGGCATCCACTAGAGCTCCTCCCGAGGTGACGGCATCCACTAAAGCGTCCACTAAAGCTCCTCCCGAGGTGACGGCGTCCACTAAAGCTCCTCCCGAGGTGACGCTGTCCACTAAAGCGTCCACTAAAGCTCCTCCCGAGGTGACGGCGTCCACTAGAAGCTCCTCCCGACATGACGGCATCCACTAAAGCGTCCACTAAAGCTCCTCCCGAGGTGACAGCTGTCCACTAAAGCCTCTCCCAGAGGCCCCTGTGTCCGCTAAAGCTCTGGTGATGAGGCGATGGCGACTGCTAAAGCTCCTCCCGAGGTGACGGCATCCACTAAAGCTCTTCCTGAGGTGACGGGCGTCCACTAAAGCCCCTCTCGAGGCGACCACTGCGTCCACTAAAGCTTCCAGCTACTGCCATTCTTGAACTTTATGTCTGTTTTACCATGACCACAGTGGCTGCCTATGAACTCAGGCTTGTGTGGTCACCAGTTCCTCTTACTCCACCGTGGAGGTCTTCTGCTCCATCCACTCCGCCCTGGCTCCCCGATATGCCTCCGTCTCCAGTCCTGCTTCTCCATGGGCCTGGTCCTCGATCCCTACCGCTGATCGACCTCCACTCCATCACCCTCCTATACTTTTGTTTGTTCTTGGAGCATCTGGAATCCGTTTATGTGGGGGCCTCTATCATGATCTCTGTGTTTGTCTTTGGACTTTTGTTTCACTTCCTGTCTTCCTTGATTGTTCCCACAGTTGCTTCATGTTCCAACCAGTCAAATGCTTTGTTCCTGAATGAATCAGCTGTCTGAACAAATCAATTGAATGAATGACACAGTGATTCACTTGTTAACAGTGACTTGCCTCTTCTGTGCCACCACCTCTGCATTGCAAAGGCATATTCATGAGTTCATATTCAGTAGGCATCAGTTCATTTTATTGGTAACAGCCTGGTAGTGTCTTATTGTCCTAATTGAAGTTATTGATTAAATATAAGAATTTGTCATACAAGATGACACAAATTCAATTAAAATGAGCATTCAGGTTAGAAAAAAATGACCATAAAAAGGTCAAAATCTATTTAAAATTTCTGCTAACAAACTACTGCACACAATATGAAGAATATAAAAAGTTTTAAGTCTCCTGTCCTTAGCTTGCCAAGTTACCATCACAATAACACACTAAATAAACATTGTCTAACTATCTTCAACAAAATGCCAGAAAATATGAGAAATAATTTGTCAGTATCGCACAGCACACCCCTAAGGAGAGTGTAAGATTATTTAGGAAAATGGTTTTCAAACAAGTTGTGTTAATTTTCTCTTGTTCATATCATAAAACTGCAAAACACAAACATATTTCACAATAGTATGACACTGAGCTTTCCTCCTATGTGCAGCTTTTTGAATAATCTATATAATTATGAGTGCATTCATATCAGAAAATATGCTGGGCTGACAGCAGCTGATCTCTGGAGGTGAAAGGGAGCCACTGGGGTCAGATTACCTCAATGCTCATGAGAAAACATGAGTCTGACTTAACTGTGAGACCGTCATTCTCCATTCACTCACACATTCGGTCACAGCCTTAGGACACATTTCTGATACACATTGCCAATGCATTTCTGATACATAGAACCAAGCATGCATCGCAAGCATAATATTTTGGTTTCTAGGTTACAGTTTTGACTGATACTTACGTCAAGCAACAGTGTTAAACATCCAAACAGGGTCATCTTACGAAAGCGGAAGTGGTGAAACAAGACTTGGCCGGGCACATTCTATTTCTCAACCCTTCCAGCTGTCATCCTTCAGTCTCAAAAACAGCCATTACATTTTGCAGAATAATCAACTATCATAAATATACTTCAACTGCCTCAAGTAATTATCTAAAATGGTATTCGCTCTAAAATCACTTTTTGACTGATGTAATGCTGACTTGGAAGAAATGCAGAAATGAGATCAAGCATTCTTTGAATATTTATGGCACTTTCCACAAACAGGGTACCCTTTTTCCAAATATCTTCAAATACTGCATGAGCAGTTTTCTTTTCTATTCATTTTACATTTATATTTAGGCTATGCATTTGGCAGATGCTTTTATCTGAAGTGACAAATTGCATTCAAGCAATTAATTTCTTCAATGCAACCCCTGGGAATCAAACCCATGACCTTGGCCAGAGATGGGAGACAGCAGGGTCCATGGCTCTACCATTGGAGAAAGCGTAATGCCATCTTGGATCACTTGTGTCTTGATAATCAATCACATTACAGCCTTGACGTCACTGAATTGTGACAATCAATCACTGTTTGAGTATTTTTAATCCAATCGCTATAAAACTCTGCTAACCCTGTTCAGCGCTGTAACCCTGTAATGCGATGCCAAACTTGTACAGAAATGATGGGGTGTTAGAATGTTACATCCAGATGCTTAGCAATCGACAACCAATCACGTGCCTCATATTCACCAGCTTTTGACAGTTACGGAAAACTGCGCATCGTATAGACTATAAAAAGCAACTTCAGAGAAAAATGGTCAAATGCTGCCAGAAAACTTAACAATTGGAGAGAAGAAGAGACCTTTCATTCATACCTTTATAGTCAGAAACGTCCATTTGGTATAAACCTGATAATAAAGTTGGCTATATATAATACAAGGATGCGCAATGCTAAAGCCTTTATGTAAACATCTTGCGTGCGGTGTTCGTGCAACCAGTTACACTGACACCACAAATATGCAAATAAGGATGTTAACCCTGTGTTAAGGAATGTACAGTGCGAAATGACATTTTATGAAATCCCAGGATTACTGTTAACCCCAGTCAAATCATGATAATTGGGAAACATGAAGTAAAATAACCCAGGATGCAGATTTACCCGGGGTTTAAAACGAGGTACACTATTTCAAGTGTGAAAAGCCCCAATAAGGGCACTTATGAATTTGTGAAAACATAAAATAGTTATGATTTGTCATGAGTCTGTTGGAAGGCCTCAAGTCCAAGACTTTTTAAGTGCAAATATATGATGTTTTATAAACTTGCTTCTTATTCTGTGTTAAAAGAACATAAGACCATCATTTACTTAAAATAATGATAATAGTTCTCCCAATAAAAAAAGTTCAGCGGTTGGTGTCTCTAAGGCTTTAAAAATGTCATCAGACAAAAAAGAGTCCTGTATTGAAATATAAACTCAGAACAACTAGCTGAACATGAACTAGTTTGACGTAATTTTTTAAACATCTTTTGAATCATCCTGTCCCTTCATATATATCTTCCTTTGTGTGTGTTGTATTTTGCTGTGTCTTTTCCCTGTCAAATCTTGCCACACATATTTGTGCAATAATCTTTCTAAGAGCAGGATTCTGTCTGTGACAGATCTTGGAGATGTATTCTCTCTCTGTGCGATCAGTCTAGGAAATGTAATCTCTCAGCCGAAACTAGGCCATGGCGTGATTTCACATTTGTTACACCGCCAATAGCACACGGCCTGTCACAAAGAGCATCCATTTATCTATGCTGTCCCTCAGGCACTTCTGTTTTAACAGATCACCTTTAGAGCTCATCTACTCCCCTTGAAAGCACATATTTCATTATGAATTGTTTTAGGGGTCACATCATATTAAGGACCCTTTTATCCATATATTGTTTGCTGGGATGCTTTTAATAATGGATGGCATGATACATTGAAATGGTGTCAGACTGAAGAACGAGGTGTTATGCAAGGAAGTGAAAAAAAAGACTGGTAGGGATTTTGGTATGGTTAACTGTGTTTGACTAAAACGGATTGAATTAAAAAAATGTACAGCATTTGAAGAAATCTCCGTTAATTACATTTATACGTTTTATCCATTTTTGGATAAAAGGAAGATAAAAGAAGATAAAATTAGCCTAAAAAGAAAATTATGTCATAATTTACTCCCAATGGTGTTGGTCTTCTGTGCATGACTGTGGGTTCATGATACTATTAGCGGCGACTTTGACTTACCCAGAAATAAGCACACAAGTTGTGAGAAAAGATGAATAAAAAACACATGAAATACAACCCTCTTCTCTGAGGTGAGTATATCTGCTGTGCTCGTCACAACAAGTCGTTATGATGTTCATGTCTGTCAACTGTCATTCTGACTGTCATCAGACAACTGGAGATTTCGGTCCGTAGATATTTATCTCGGTGAAGAAGTAGATACTTTTTTGAGATTTCTAGGAGTTTTAATAATCTTGATTTCTCACAACTTGCAAGAGTGTCTATTCTATTACCACGTCTATTTCTATTACCAGATTAAAAAAAAAAATCTCCTTTTGTGGTCCAAAAAGGAAAGAGCGGCATTAGAACACCAGGGCGAGTAAATTATGACTTCATTTTTAGGGTAACTATGCCTTTAATGGGGTTGCTAAACATAATATAATTAATAGATTTATTTTTAGATTAATTTGTGTTGAATTAAAAAATCTGACTTGGAAAATGTGTTGGTAAAAAAAGTATATATATATATATATATATATATATATATATATATATATATATATATATATATATATATATATATATATATATATATATATATATATATATATATATATATATAATTTTATTTATTTTATGGTGGGGCCAATAAAAATTTGAAGGGTAAAAATACTGACCCAACTGGGCCAGTCAGAAATACTTTTATCGTTAAGCCCAGCTGTATGTATTATGAACCGTTTCTAAGGGGGTATGTTGCATTTAGTACATTGGAATGAGTAGGAGTAAAGCACCTGTTGGTCTGAGCCAGTTATTTTCCACCATGACAGTAAATAAGCAGTCCACCTGCTATCAGTTAGCTCAGTGGTTGAGGCTTGGGAAAAGGGAGAGTAAAATGGGCGGCACCTTTTGCTTCAGGGAAGGACATTCGTCTCACATCTGTTTCCGTTTCACACCCAGCTTGCCTCTGCTTGTGTGCGTATGTGTGGATGTTTCTATTTGAGAACAAATGTGTTTTGGGGCTTTGTGGGACTGGATCACCTCCTTGGCAGACCTGAATCTATGGTTGCAGAGAGATGCAGGTGACAAAGGAGTGCGTGATGGGAGAGGTTTACCATGGAGAAGGTTAGATTTTCAGATAAATATAAACCAAGATCTAAGGGTGCATGTTGGTGTATATGAGAAAGCAGAAGTGTGTATCAAATCTACATTGTAATGCTAACAGAGGCGATAATTACCATGTCTGTTCATCTTTTGCTTGTGTGTACTTAGTTATTTTAAAGCAATTGGTGGGATTTTTGAGTTTGTGATCCGAGCTCATGTACATTTGTTTATTCTGCATGTGTAATTCAAGTATTTTTGTTTGTTGAAAAGCAAGTCAACAAGTCAAAGTCAAAAATAAATCAAAATGGACCCTATTACTTTCATAATAAGGTTACTAACAGTTTGTCTTTGTATAAAACAAAAGATTTTTTGTCTCACATAATCAAGGCCATGTAGCTACAGTAATCTATTTTTTACAGTAGACTTTATTTTAGGGGACAGCTGCACATAAAGCAGCCATTTTCTTAAATTTTAACGTTAATGTAACTCAAGTTACAGCAATAAAAACAAATAACGACAGAAGTTTAATCATTGGGATGCATTTAGGAGCTCTTGTTGGGGAACTTACCTTCAGCTTGCGTGCCCTGGTCAAAAAGTCTCCTCAAAAGTGGGTGCCAGTAGTGTTTCATTCAGGTCTGACTCTATCCTGGAATGCAATGCCCACTTCTCACAATCCAATCAATTCCTTTTGGACAAAATAAACTCTTAGATTTTTTTCTCATTATATATTCTGATTTACTCAGAAATGTCACATTTACAAAAGGTAAAACTTGTACGATAATGCTAAATGTATCATAACATTAAGTTAGGAAAGTGAAAAACTGTAAAGTGATTCATGTTTAATTTGTGAGAGCATCATCCAGTAAAGAAGGTTTAACATCTCTCTATGATGGAAACTTCTTAGAATTCTCCTATTTACTTGCCCTCCTTTCTGTTTCATGATTACTAATGTCTCTTTTTTTACCTGCAGGAACGTGGGCCTTTAGCTGCCTCACTGGTGTATGCAAGGAGGACGATCTAGTACGCAGTCGCCTAAAACAATTCGACAAGAACAAAGGTCTGACATTTCATCGGTCGTATAGTGTTTGAAGAAAATTAGGTAGGAGTTCTCTACAGATGAATCAGTCACAGAAACACTGGGAAGCACACTGGACGCCATGAGGGAGGAGAGTGAAGGAATTTGCGATTTCGACTTTCTCTCGATGAACATTGACAAGTCCGCTAAAAGCCCGCCGTGCTCAGGGAGAGAGTCCCCTGATATGAACCCCAAGTCCTTGGGATCTCAAAGGCAAATGCCCTTATGCCAGGGCCTGAGTTGGTCTTCCACCATGTCATGGTAGCATTGTACGCCAAAAATCAACCCTTGGAAAAAAAAATCATAAACTGTAGACTTGAACAATGCAAGTTGTCTAAGACCAATCTGACAGAAAAAAGCTTCCTCTAGTCTCCGCTCAACTATATCAACATATATTGTTTACATTGCATACTTTCTATCTCTCTCACTCCCTGGGATTACCAACTTAAGTCCAGGTACAGTCAGACCATGGGGTGCCGGCAAAGTTCGGAGGAGAAGGAGGCCGCCCGACGCTCACGGCGTATCGATCGACATCTCCGCTCAGAAAGTCAGCGGCAGCGGACGTGAGATCAAACTTCTGCTGCTCGGCACTAGCAACTCTGGCAAGAGCACCATTGTGAAGCAGATGAAGATCATCCACCAGTGGAGGCTTCAACCTGGAGGCATGCAAGGAATACAAGCCCCTCATCCTCTACAACGCCATCGAACTCACTTACACGCATCATCCGTGCCCTCGCCACCTTGAAGATCGACTTCCACAACCCCGATCGAGCTTACGACGCAGTGCAACTCTTTGCCCTCACCGGGCCTGCTGAGAGCAAGGGCGGAGATCACACCAGAGCTCCAGGGGTGATGAAGCGCTTGTGGGCCGATGCAGGGGTCCAGGAGTGTTTCTGCCGCTCCAATGAGTACCATCTAGAGGACAATACTGCCTATTATCTAAACGACCTGGACCGCATTTCTGCACCAGAGTTCATCCCAACCGTTGAGGACATTCTGCGCTCTCGTGACATGACTACTGGCATTGTTGAGAACAAATTCACCTTCAAGGAGCTCACCTTCAAAATGGTGGATGTGGGTGGCCAGCGTTCAGAAAGGAAGAAGTGGATCCACTGTTTTGAGGGTGTGACTGCCATTATATTCTGTGTGGAGCTCAGTGGCTATGACCTCAAGCTTTATGAAGACAACCAGACGGTAAGGAGAGCCCAATTTTGTATTCAGGTCATTGGTGCCAGCGAGATAATGCAAGAACACATGAAACCTATGTTATCTGCAATGGGCTACATACATATTTACAATATATTCATCCTGTCTGTGGCTCTGACAGACAAGTTCTTTAATCATCTCACTTCCACATTTCCTGTAGCACAGAAACTTTCAGTTACATTGAAGCTATTTAGAGAACTAACCCTGCTAAAGAACATTATAGCTTGTTGTGTTTTAAACACTGATATTTTTTCCCAGTTGGGGACTAAACTAGCTTAACTATAAAGACTGATGGGGAGCCTCAACCATCAAGGCCTGATGGGGACACTGTACTGTTAAAAGAGCAGTGTCCTTTTGTCTGTAAAAATCCACTGATGTCCTTAGGGAAAAAAAAAGAGTAGGGTTTAACCCCGGCATTATGGCCAAATTTGTCCAATGGCCTCTGTCCATCATGGCCTCATCAATCATCACCACATATACTGATTGGCTTTATCTCTGTCTTATCTCCACCAATAAGCTGGTGTGTGGTGGGCTTTCTGGCGCAATATGCCGCTAGTCGCATTATCCAGGTGGATTCTGTACATTGGTGGTGGTTGAGGAATTCTTCCCTTCCATTTGTGAAGCCCTTTTAAGTACCCAGAAAATCGCTATATAAATGTAACTAATTATTTTTACTTATTATTAAGACTACTTTGGTCATCTAACTTCATCAGAAAGACAATGCTAAGTGACCAGCCTTACCAATGCTAGGTGGTTTACCATCTTAACCAGTTTCCTGTTCAGCGACATAACTCCCTGGCTAACTACCATAGTATGATGCATAGTTGATGCATCAGAGAAGAAGTAGTTTTATTTACAGTATATAGCATCTTTCCGTAGCTCAAGGTCACTTTACATTGTAATTTATGATACATTTATACACTTACACAAACCTTACAGTCACATATGATACATACAGTCAGTGTTTCCCACAGAATTAGATTCTATTTGTGGTGGTGTGGGGTTTTGGTACCGAGGGAGGGGGGGGGTTGTTTGTGCCACAGGGGCCTATATGTATTGTAAGCATGTTATAATTAGTGATGTGTCCTCCCGTATCGAAGCTTCGAAGCGTGTGTCGAGTAATCCGGGATGATTTCTGTGAAGCGCGTATCGAGGCTTGTGTCGGTGACGTATGTGGTGACGTTTTGAAGCCTTGCGAGCTGGCTGTACCACGTGACTGCTTCAGTAAGTGGTTCGCGGTTTGGCGGTCTATTTGAAATAAGGGCCAGAAAAATGCAATGGATTCCCCTTCACACTTTTCATTTTGAAACATTAGTGCTGTCAATTGGAATTATTCATCAAAGTAATTAATCAAAAAATAAAAATAATCCTGATTGATACCTTCCTGATTGATACCATCCTGGTATGTACTATGCTGAATTATACAACAGGGCTCTCAAGTTTTGAAGAAAGGCAGCAGGAGTGAGAGAATCACGTGAACAATTTTAGGATATAATTTTTTCTTTTTTGCATTAAATCTTACCCAGATACAATAATACTATTTCCTGATTGGCTATTGTGTAGTACTTTTTTCTTTTTTTTCATTGGCTGATAAGTGGCAGGCTTAACTGCAGAACTCCAGGGGGACGCGCTTGATTCCTGCCGGTAATATGCGCTGCCGCTGCGGCATATTAAATATATTATAAACAGTTTTTACACGAGATAAATACAAAAGACCGAAACGAGTGACTGTGACAATCAATGCGTGACACTTCTTGCAGGTGTGATGAATGGTATATGTACTTCTCATCCAACCACATCAAATACACCTCTAGATAGCGCGATTTTATCTGGATAGTTTTTTTTTTTTATCGAATGTCAAGCAGAAATAGAAACAAATCGAAATGCCATAACAGTAGGCTATTTATTAAAATGTAAAGAGTAGAAAGTAGCCTACAGATAATTGCGTGAATAGCCGTAAGGAGTAGAAGTAAAAAAATCGGCTGAAAAATAATTACTCCAGTGCTAAATACGTTAGATACCCAAAATGTATATTTGGACAGAATACGAAGACAGAGTTATTTATTAAATTCATAAAAGACCAAATACAGGAATACTGGCTTCTAAACCTCAAAGAAATGCCATAATCAAGACCTTGGAGCAGAAATAGCTAAGTGAGAAAACACCTTACGTGCTGCTCACAGTATGTCTTTCCATGCTATTAAAGCTTGGATAACACACTTAGGCCTACATCTCTTTATCAGTAATAATATAATATGGTGGCTCTGTAATATATTAAACCTACCAACGATCCGTTGCCATGATTTTTTGAATGACTGATCACGAGAGGAAAAAATGACGTTATTTAGTAATTGCGCAATCTGTGGTGGAAACGCGACAGCATTTAACATAGACTAACTTTTTATAGTGTTCATTATACTGACCATTCAACTTCGGATTGATTCTGGAGGAATAAGCACCGGCAACAATCCGACCTCCAACGCATGATCATATTTTGATTCATAATCGTGCTCAAAAGAGGAGGGGCTATTCGCGTCTCCGTTGTCAGTTTGTATGAGTGGGAGGGGAAGGAGCGCGCAGCTCAACAATAAAATCAAAACCTGAAAATCAATGCGTGGCGGTCAGTGTTGATATTGTGGCGGGCTGCACAAATTAATGAATGTATGGGAAACCCTGTACAGTCATAATAAACGAAATACATGTTAAATAGATAAGCAAAACCTTAAAGTGGATAGGATGCCATGGGTAGCCAGTGAAGGTCATGAAGTAGAGGAGTAATGTGAGCAGAACACCTGGTGGAGGTGAGAACTCTTTTTACGTACTGTAGTTTTAAACATACTGTAGTCTTTCAATACGTTTTTTGGGCAGACGAAGAAATAAAGCATTGCATTAATCGAGCTGTGATGTGATTAGAGCATGAATTAAGGTTTCAGCCATCAGCTAAATTGAGAGAAGATCATAGACAAGCAATATTGCATAGAGTTTTTGAAGAGAAGAAATATGACAGCCAAAAGATAGAAGAGTTGAGTTAAATAAGACACCAAGGTTGTGAATCAATGACGAAGGCTTAACATGAACTCCATCAATACAAAAGGATTGGTCCATCTTTTTGACTGAGGCAGCAGAGCCGATCACTAATATCTCAGGCTTTTTATAATTTAATTTGAAGAAATTAAGGGACATCCAGCGCTTGATGTCCCTGATACATGTGAGTAAGAGAGTCAGGCAAGGATGGGCCAATCAGAGCTGGTGGGGAGATACATTTGAATGTCATCTGCATAGCAATGTAATTGAAGTCCATGTCTGCGTATGATGTTACCAAGTGGATGGATGTAGATGATGAACAATAATGGACCAAGAACTGAACCTTGAGGAACACCCTGTGTAAGTGAAGCAGTGACAGAACTATGACCTTGCATGCTGATATAATACTTCCTGTCGCTGATAGAGTAAATGAGCCAGGAAAGAGCGGAACCAGTGATGTCAATATCAGGAAGCCGAGAAATAAGTAATTTGTGGCAGACTGTGTCAAAGGCAGAGCTTAGATAAGAGGAGCATGGACAAAAGAGTGTCGTTAACTACATGGAGAAGAGCAGTTTCAGTGCTGTAAGATGGACGAAAACCTGACTGAAAAGGTTAAAAAAATACCATTTATATCCAAATAAAATTGCAATTGTGAAACAACCTTTTAAGGATTTTGCTTAAGACTGTTAAATGGGATATTGATAGTTGTCCATGTTTAGATGGTCAAGGTCTGTTTTTTCAAGAATGGGGGTCACCGCAGCAATTTTTAATTCTACTGGGACAATGGTAGAAACTACAGTTTTCATGCGTTATGAAGGGTGCAACCTTGAGGACACGCATCTTACCTTAATTAACTAGCTAGTCATAAACGTTTCCCAAAACTATAGTAACTTTTTCACTCATCCATACTTCTTAACCATACTAACAGAGATACTATGCTTCTAACTGGAGGTTGTGAGCAGTAAACAACTTGGCGATGTAGTTTGCAAAGGTTCAATTGGTTTTGGGAAACACTTAATCGTTGAACTATTTTGGTAATTACTGAACTTGCAACCATAATTAGTTGGCTAACGATGTATTTGGGAAATGCATCCCAGACTGGAAGACCACGGCAAATTAGCTTAGGCTTTTTTAAGCAAGGTAATATACAACCATTAAAATCCATGCTTGCATAAGCTGGTCTTTTCAGCAGCCTCCCCATTAATTTATTACAAATTATATTTACAGAGTAAATTCCTGATTGTTATTGCCTCTGACGTTAATTAAAGGTGTGTTTGTGTTAAGGCCACTAATCTATATAAATGACTTGATTACTCATGATGACATCATAAAAGGTGAAGCCATTATGCTGTCATATTGGTATTCCCTAGTGTTTCATCACATTCTGTTGAATTAACAGGAACATACACTAACGAGTCAGCATTTTTATATCTGAAGTCTCCCAGTACATTCTTACAACACAAACGGCCTATACTTTTAATTGGTTATTGGTTATTAAGTTGGGAATTTCTCTTCATGCCTAATATTTCCTGCATAAATGCGTGCATAAAGGAATCTCTGTTGGCTTTTAAAGCTGGTTTGAAACAGTCCATTGCTAAAAGCGGTATTTAAATGAGGGTGACTTGACTTTAATTGTCGGCAGTGTTGAGCAGACACACCGATCCTAAACATTTATATATATCGCTTATCCTTCCCGAAAAGACCCTAAACTTTACAGATAAGTTTGAAGTATCAATTAATGTACATATATCTTATAAAAATCAGGTGAATTTAGATCAACATTTTGACTGCTAGTCAATTATGCCCTATCTCGTTTAAGGAAATCGTACAGATGGCCGCTCGAATATTTCTGTTGGCTTCACCGCCTGATGGCAGGTTAAATGCGAACGAGCAATCCAGTCATTTATATAGATCAGTGATTATTAAGATTTTGAATGAGCTTTTAAAAACAAGTCACCTAACTGCATATATTTTCTCTCCATGTGCTGAAGCTAATTGCTTATCAGTGAGTTCATAGACTGCATAGGCTACCTATGTGCACTACATTAAACCTTTTCCCTCGACTCACAACAAGAACTTCCAAGTAGTGCATTAGCCTGGAATATCAATTAGCGTTGGGAAGTTAAAAATAAAAGTGTTCTGCGAGTCTTGTGAGGAGGGGCGGGGGGGGATGTACAAAAGTGATAATTGAGTTCACAGTGCAAGGTGTCAGGGTGTACCCGCGAGAATTATCAGGATTTAGCACTGGGGAAAATCACTGATGTGATGGGGGTCAGGGAGTTTTGTGTGTCTTCTTCTGGAAAGTTTGAAACAAAAAGGAAGTAACAAATCAAAGAGGAAGTGAGGAAAGTGAAGCAAGGAGTTAGTGTCTGGCTAGGGGAGTGGCAACAAATAATATGTTGAAGGGGGAAGGGCGGACCTTCCTCCAGTTACTTTGCCATCTAATCTAGTTGAAAACTATCGTAGCAGTTAGAGATAGCCTGAGGTCATCTTCAAATATAATTTATTAGCTCTAGCCGCACCTGCTTTACAAGGTGTGTTGCTCCTTTCATACTAGATTTGGATGAAATGTTTTCTTTGGCTTTAAAGTCAACATGATTTCAAAATGTATTGTTCTTTTATAACACAAGTTCCGCTTTTACAGTATTCTGAATGATACTTCGATTAGCTTTAGGGTTTGAATGAACTGAATATCCTGTTTCAAAAACATGTTATATTACGGAAGTAAAATAACAATAGCTGGCTAATGTCATTTAAATGTTGATTTTAAGAGAGACAGTGAATAAATCATGATACACCAGGTCCCCCTGCCCATAAGACAGATGTTGTTGCTGTGCCAAGTTTTTTTTTCTTCTTTTTCTCCTTGACCATCTAGGAAAGCCTCATGGAAAATCTGGGCTACACAGGCCCTCACAACTCTATAAACATACACTTAACAGCTAGAGGAGCGTGTGTTTGAGCTCCAGGGTCTGGGGTGAGCCTCTGAATGAGATTACTCAATAAGCACTCATCTCTGAAATGGCCCACATGTGCTGCAGCTTGAGTGCTGCCAATCTCCTCTGGTTCTGCCAGCAAAGAGCAGAATTTCAAAAATGACACCCCTCGCCCTGTGAATTCACTCACTGGCACGCGTCGGATAAGGCAAGGGGGATCAGCGCAGTCACCGAATGATATAGTCGGAGTGGCAGCAAAGGGTTTTAAGCAATGCTCCATGGTCTTAAGAAAGTCTGCCTGAATGGGTTGTCAGGGTTGCCATAGGGAGAAACACAAGCATTATAAGAGCGATGATGCTCTGAATGTTGATAATAGGAGAAAATCTTGGTGACTTGTGTGTTAAATAGACAATGTTGACTATGATAACAGGGTTGGGCTAGTGACACTAAAAGCTTTTGCACTACAGTAATGCGTCTAGACAGACACCACTGTACTGTATATAGGACTGTTGAACGCAATCCTTATACAGGAAAACAGGACTCTAAAACGTCTGGTTAATCCATCTAAAGAAAATACAGCAACAGTGTCAGAAGTGTCAGGCAGAAGTGTCAAGCTCACTCAAACAGATTTTTGAGTCAAGTGGATTTTGTATGGAAAAAAACGTCACAGTTGTTAAATAGTCGTATATCTATATATAGTATAATATATATATACTGTAATGTATAAGTTTGAACCCAGGTATTATACTAATTATTCCTAGTGAAGTAGAAAACTACTCTAAAAGTATTTGGTCTTTGGTCATGTCTTATCTTTCCTCGGGGCAAGATGTGAGCCAACACTGCTGCCCCCTCAAAAAATAAATAATTAAAAAATAGCTACATGATGCCCCTGGCCTCATGAAACATGTTTGTAAGATGTTCCAAGGCATTTTTTTTTCATAACACTGCAAACACTCAGTACCTTCCCCACATAATAAATTATCTATGTATCCTCACTCTTGAAAGTTTCATTTCCAGCTTTCATGAGCTTTGGGAAAAGCAGTTTCATTCAGGCTTAAAAGGGATAGTTAACCGCAAAGATGAAAATTCTGTCATCATTTCGCCCTCATGTCATCCCAAATGTGTCTTCAGAACACAAAGGAAGACACTTTAATGAAATCTGAGATTTATGTCCCTCCATTGACAACCACGTTCAAAAAGAGATTGTAAAACGAATCCATATGAATTGAGCAGTTTAGTCCAAATTGCGTATCCGAAAGATTCCTCAGATTTCATTTTCATTTGTGTTCTGTAGAAGAACGAATGTCTGGAATGACATGACGGCAAGTAATTCATGAAAGAATTTTATTTTTTGGCTGAACAATTCCTTTTAGTGGAGTGATATTTTATACAATTTTCAGTTACCACATTAAGATCACATCTAATGATTTGCACCATCCTACTGATGCCTGGCGTCTCTCAGTGTGCTTAAGCTCGCAAAGCTGACTAAAGCTTTGAAGACAGAGCATATTTTACCAAGAAATACTAAGTATTTTCAAGCCATTTTTACCTAATGAAAGCAATTTTACAATTTAATTACCTTCTATTTAAAAAATATTTTCTGTAATGTCCCCACAGTCCCCTATTATGGGAACGCATACTCCTGCACATCTGGTACAAAAGCTTTCCAGTAATTCAGCGGCGCAGATGTAACTTTTCAATTGCGATTCACAATCAGCTAATTCTGCTGGGGACTTCAAGCAACAGTTGTCATTTTATCTTCTTTCCCCCTTTCAATGTTTCTTTCTACATTCCGTTTTTGACCCAACCCTCCCTTAAAAAAGGTTTCTATGGCAACCATTGCCAAGCAACAGAGCAGTCATACGCTCCTAATCCTGTGCTGTTGACAATGAGCTGTGACCAGGAGAGGGGGGTTTACATGGTGCTCGGCAACCAAGAGAGGGTAGACGTGTGCTCGTGCAAGCGGCGGAACGTGTGCTTGTGCTGAGAAGGGCAGCGCGAGGAACTGCA
Source organism: Hybognathus amarus (assembly GCA_030378365.1). NCBI lineage: Eukaryota > Metazoa > Chordata > Actinopteri > Cypriniformes > Leuciscidae > Hybognathus > Hybognathus amarus. The sequence continues at coordinate 1,543,427 of JAQIUQ010001550.1, forward strand.
TTGCAATAGTCAGTCGAAGCAATGCAGCTCCGGTGCCAGTTGGCTGGAAGAGAGTCTCAAAATCTGGGTCACGGGAGGGATGCTTGGCCATATATCGGCTTAGATGAAGTTCATTGATGGAGGACTTCTACCATCTTTCACCTTACGCAACACCAGCCAAGGAGGCACAATAGTTTCTTTTTTGGTCTGATTTTTTTAATACCAGACAGAATTTGTTTTAATTCTGTTATTTATATGCTCTCATACTTGTAAATCAGTATGACTTTCTTTCTTCTACTAAACACAAAACAATATTTGGAAGATAAGAAAGAAAGTGTCTTTTGTCCATACCCTGAAAAGCAAAGATTGTTTTGCGTTCCCAGCGTTCATCTAAATATCTTCTTTTGTGTTCCAAAGGAGAAAGAGAGTCATACAGGACTGTAACAACATGAGGATTATTAAGTTAAGACAGAATTTTTGGGTTAACTAGTAATTTTGAACAAACCTTTAAACTTTAGTGTGTAACTCATCCCTCATTGTTTGTGAAGAGACATGAAAATTCCCCTAAAATGTGTGACTTGTAAAAGGAAGACTTTAGGTTTAAACTTCCTTTTTAAACAATTATGAAAGGAACACCTTAGCAACTGCATGTCAACATACTAAAAAAAAACATTTAGTACACCTTATGCCTTGTTCACACTACATGATTTTAAAACGTCGGGCTGAACTGTGCGGTTCACACTACATGACTTGCTCTCAGTGAAATCAGGAGTGTTCAAGTTGTTGAGCTGTTCACACAACACAACATGACTGATTCACAACAGGAGGTAACGCACTACACGAGCTGACAACAACTCTGTCACCCAACGATTCTATCTTGTCTACAAACCACGTTTTGTCGCGAAAATCACGTGATAAGACGAACCGGAAATGAATGCAAAACAGCACGTACATCAGTACCCAGTGAAGAGAAGAACACAACACGCGAATATGGACGTCAGACAGAAACTAGTGCTTCAAACTGTTTGCGCAATGATTTGCTCTGAGAAAAAAAATGCAAAAAAAGAAAAAATAAGATTTACCCGGTGACCTCAACCCATGCCTTGCTCTGATTGGCTGGAGCTCATGACATCACTGAGGTTGAGTCACGCGACAGCTCTGGATATCTAGCATGCTAGATATTTTTCTGGGCTTGAGCGACGCGTCTGCGAGCGTCTTTGATGCGTTGTTGGCTCTTTCATACTAACAGATTGGCAAGCGTTCATCGTCCGCTAATCCCCCGCGATTTGCACGCGATAACACCCTGACCTGTCGGCGAGCTCAACGATTTGCAAATCCACCTGAAATCCTGTAATGTGAACTTCGGCCTTAGCAGCTGCTTGAATGAAATAAAAAAAAATCTTTGTATTTTAAGGGACGAGCCACAATTGTTGAATATTCTGAATTAAAATTGACTTGCTCATCTAGTTTTCATATCGTTTCATCCCTATTGTAATTGTGACATATATCTGTATGAAACTGCTTATCGAAAATAAGAAAAACGTACAGCGGGAGTTTTGATTTTGTCCATATGGAGTTGATTGGATGGTTGTGGTTTGCTAAAAGTGACAGGTTGTCTCGCCTCACACCAGTAAACATGTCATCAGATAATTTAATAAATGATGTGTGACAGTAATATCATTTACAATAAATAATGCAGTATCCCATTAAAAATGGAGAATTGTATATTTTAATTTCTTGGTGACTTTTGAAACTCTTGGTTTAACTAGTTTAATTAGCATTCTGACAGCAAGCCCAAAATGACACAGGGCAAATCTAGTTCTGAATTTTGATACATTCTACTGCAGCCATTGCCAGTAATGTTACATGATGCCTCAGCACACTGACTCTGTTGTCTTTCAATTACTGATAAACAAGGATGTCAGTGAAAATGTGTAGCTACACAGGCAGCTTAGCCTCCATGCATAACACAGTCTCATCCCAATTCGCCATATAACTGACGTTTGGGCACTTGCCATTTGTACAATATACGACTTTTAGAGGCCCCCTAAACGTCGTGGATGGCGATCCCGGTTGCTCATACAACTGACGGCTCTACCTTTAACGGTCAGTTAGGTGACGAGGTTGGGTTTCAGGGTTAGGTTTAGGTCTGGGTAGAGTTAGGATCCCATAACGTCATCTATCTGACGTTTAAAGGGGCCCTAAAAAGTCGTATATTGACGAATGGTCAAAAGACGTCCCAAAACGTCAGTTATATGACGAAGCTTTGAAGCTAACCATGTTAGCCACAATAGCTGAATCAACTCGATGTGAGAACATGAAGTTGGTAACCAGTTTTGGTACTGAGTCTTAGACAAACAAAAGCTTCAGAGTGAGCTCCATGTTTCCTTACTTTCATTCATTTTATGAAAATGCTAACAATTCCTCAACATAACAAAACACAAAAAGTGCACCTCTACATCTTTGCAACACTGCTAAAACATAGCTACCCATACACATATCAAAAATAAACACTAGTGGCTTTAAACACCAACTTTTATTCCTTTTAACAAAATTACAGAGGCAGATTATCTATTAAATATCAATCCACACCACACAGACAAACACACCATTTCGAATTTAATGAAAATAACTGTACAAACTGCCCCAACAAACACCAACAAACTCTGATTGAACATGTTAAATCCTGACCAATTTAACATTGGGCTTCGCCTTTTGCGTTACGTTAAGTTAAACACTCGTGGATGAGGTTGAACTGGAAGCCATGTTAATATTGGACTACATTGTGCCACTGTAGTAGTTAAAACAATTCGGAATTGAGAGGAACAGAAATTAATATTCACTGGATGGTCATATACCTTTTCACAGTGTAGCTTTAAGAAATACTTATTTTCATATGGTTCCTTGTACAACCCTATTATGTCATGAGCTCAAAACACTTTTACCATACAAAATTTGTAAACATACATTTTGGCATTTGCATCACGTATATGTGCAGATTTTATGACGTAGTGGCTTGCTATCTCATCTGGTACAGCATAGCGAACAGCATTGGTGGTGGAGCGTTGGCAACGGGCCATGTGAAACACGAGTCTTAGAGAAAAAGCTAAGATAGCATGGTTGCTTCAGCAAATGCTATTTTATCTTTTTACGTTTGCTTTGCTTAACACTATCGGTTATGTTTATGGTAGGGTTTAGTGTAGGTGTTATCTTCAAATGCAAAAGAGCATTAACCTTTTAGTGGCATTCACCGGACATTTTACAGCCACGATATGTACTACAAACAACGTAATAAAACATTTCACGTTCATCTGTTTCGGATAAAACTGAACATGCTTTTTGAGTCACTTGCTGGATATTTCACTTTGAAAGTGTCGTGAAACATTTAGTATCATTTTGCAGAGATGTAGGCACAGCCACAGCCATTTTGTTGACAACCAAGGGTGCTCTACGTTCGAATACAACTAAACTTTGTATAATGTTCTAATCCTCAACAAAGGAAATGGTAGCAGGGCGGGATAAAGAGAACAGAGACAAATGTGAAGACGCAAAGTGTGGCAATTATGAGCAGGTATGGTGTAAATGTACTTTACAGCTCTCTCTCATTGCTGATGGGGCTATTAGAAGACTAGACAAGAGTCATTTTCACTCAGCTTCAACGAAATGGATTTTCTGGAGCGAGACATCTCAATTCAATAGTTCTTATTTACAGGAAACAAAGCATTAGTACACTGTTGAACCTCCTTATTAATATTTAAGCCTAATGAAGGCTTGTGTCTGGAGTGCGCAGGGAGAGGCCAGGCGTCACGCTGCGGCGTGTGTCTCGGTGGGGGTACCCCTCCCACTGGCTCCCTGCCTCCTTTTCTCTTTCTTTCTCTCTCTCTTCTCCTTCCAACGCTCCCACAATTGGCTCTAGAGAAGGCTGTCGTTGGAAACACATTGAGCTTTAACAAAGCACTTCCACCCTATCCCCTGGGATGCCCGATTGCTTAATGGACACCTTAAGATCTGCAGGGACGCTTGGCTAATGGTGTGACCTGATATCAGAGAGCCCAATTGGCCATTCGAGGGCCTCTCGCTGCAGGAATATGAGTACACTCAGGCCTCGGTGCGAATCACAGCCCCTCACGGTCTGTCAGACAACTAGGCGTTATGGACAAATGTTAAACTGTGTTTACATCAGGTTTTTTTTGTAATAATCAAATTTGTGTGAACTATATTTTAAGATTACATTAGGATGTCATGGAGGATTACTCACATTACAAGATATCTCAGTTCATTGTCTATTCCTGCCCTACGTGACCAAAAAAACAAACAAAAAAAACAAACAAAACAAAAAAACAACGAAATATTGCCCAAGAGTACTTCTTCTTTTTTTTTTTTTTTACAATTATGCAACATTTTTTTTTCAACAAACTTACTGTCAAAAAAACAAGGCCTTAAAGGGTTAGTTCACCCAAAAATGAAAATCAAGTCATTAATTACTCACCCCATGCTGTACCAACCTCGTAAGACCTTAGTTCGTCTTCGGAACACAAATGAAGATATTTTTGATTAAATCTGAGAGGTGGATCACTGCTACATAGGCTCCTAATGGATCGAAATCTTGACGGGCCACAAAGTCATTGAAGAAAATGTTTTAAATATTCCTTGTGACTACAGTGGCTCAACTACAAGTTTATCAAGCGACGAGTTTATCAATTTTTGTGAGGAAATAAAACAAAAATAATCGACTTTATTCGACTATTCGTTTTCTTCCTTCTGGGCCTGAGACGAGAGTTCAAGAGATTTCCACGACGCATGCGCGAGAACTGAAGAAATGGAGTAGTCGAATATAGTCGTTATTTTTGTTTTTTTCGCACAAAAGTATTCGTCGCTTGATAAAACTTATACTTAAAAAACGTATACAAGAAAAAACTTATATATAAACTTATACGAACCACGACAATGTGCGTTAGTACGCTGAACTGTATGAAGTTCAGCGAACTTATGAACTGTATGAACGGCGTTCGTGGTTCGACTTGTCGAGACTGTTTTCCAAAGATATCTTCTTATTAAAGGGGGGGGGGGGGTTTGACTGCGATTTCACTTTTTTCATTTTAAATAGTGTGTAATGTTGCTGTTGGTGCATGAACAGTATCTGCAAGTTGCAGCACTGAAAGTTCAGTGTAAGCAGAGATATCATCTTTTAAAAATCAGGTAGTATAATGCCTACAAAAACGACTCCGATTGGGACTACAGCTAGGTTATGGTACGTCACTAACCTACACATTTGCATCAACCCTCCCTCTGGAATATGCATAAAAGGGCATGCGCATATTTCTGAGGCACGTCGAGTGAGTTGTGTTCACCCAGCTGTCAGGTCTTCTGTGTTTGAGCTTCCCACGGACGCTATACTTTGACAACAATGGATACAATTTATGTTTGATTATATTCCTGAAAGTGACGATCGGTAATCTAGCTCTCTGTGCTGCGCATTTACGGAAGACAGCTTCCAGAAGCTCCACGAATTCAATACCGAATTCAACAAGAAACTGTTACTAAAACATGAAGCAGATCCAACTTTAAAACCAGAGGCAGCAGTTGTTGGGCCACAACCTGTAAGTAGGCTAAGACTTAATCATTTTAAATCTATTATTCCCGTTTTATTTCTTTTCAAATGCCAGCGCTGGCTTTGTAGGCTTTATGGGCAAAGTTAGGCTATTTTGTGTCTACGGCAAATGCGTACAAACATTATGGACCTGAATTTTGTATAAGTACTAATGTTGTAAATGTATTTTTCATATATATATATATATGCTTTATGACTTTATTTTCTATTTTGATCAAGAACGTAAACTTGCCAACGCTGTTTGTGTTTAACATTAGTAGCCAGTCAGTTGCTATCATTGCCAGTCAGATGCTATTGTGTAAAAAAAACGTGTATATGGTTAAAAAATGTAGCAGTCAGATGCTATTGTCTAAAACAAACGTGTATATGGTTAAAAAAATTAGCAAATTATCATTCAGAAACGTTTATTAAGAGCCGTGTTTGGTGAGGTTCTGCTTGACTCGATTCTTCGTGCTTTCTCGGTCTGATTCTGCCTCACTGATACTGCAGTCTCCACATCATTATTTACGTGTATTCACCATCTGGTATCCACCTTTGGCATGCCCGTTTCACCCGTAAAGGTAATGGGCGTTAACCTTCCGGACAACGTGAGCAACAGTTTAGCCAATCACAACACACCAGCCCAAACGTACCAATCTGAGCCCACTACGTGTTTCTGAGGGAGTGTTTTCATAGACTCAGGAAGTCAACCACTCGTTCAGGGGACAGAGGAGAAGCGCGGCTTACAATAAAGGTGAAATTTATGAAAAATAAGACTTTAAAAAAAGAAAAACCACGGATACATGTTATATTGCACCCCATAAACACAATCATGCCAAGAAAAAAAGCAGTCAACCCCCCCCCCCTTAAAATAAAATATCTTCTTATTAAAAGTCTGTACACTTACAAAGTTCTCAATCCTTCGTTTTGCATGTAGGGACCCTCATTATGTTACTGCGTTAGTGTGGGGCTATTTTGAGCCTTTGTTAGTGGTATTAACTAGCGATTTCTTTTTACTTATTAAATGCCCCCATTACTAGCGTTATACGCTAAACAGTTTTTAGAGATAAAACTCTTTACATTTGATTATCATGAAAACAAATCTCAGAGAACGGTCGACTAGGTACCAATGTGTAGCTAGACCAAAGGTTCATTTTGGGCCGGAGTTAAACCCTAACGCTTTCCCGGCTGGTCCTGGAGCAACATTCCCATCCACCAATGGGAATGTTACTCCAGGACCAGCAGGAATAGCCATGTTGCTGCAGTGATGAGGTCTCTCTTTTTTCTTTATCATAGCAACTATTCCTCCATCGTCTTCAAATAGTTCACTGATTTTACTCATTTCTCTGAGAAGCCCACTTTCACTCTCTCATAGATGATCTTGTGATTTGCTTAAAGCACGATGATGTTTTGTGTAACCTTTCAAACAGCGGCCCAGTCTTCATATCAGATTCCTTCCTCAGTCACAAGCTGCTCGTCCCAACCACGTGTCCGAAACCATTGCAGCTCACAACGTGGGAGGGGGTGGAAGGGTGGATCCACACGCACACACTCCACTTAAACAAAATGTGGTAAACGCTATACACACTCGTATAATTGATACATATATTTGCAATTAGACTTGGTTTGACTTCTAGTAGACTAAATGTGGTCTTATAGTCTTACCTATGCAGCTAAAGTAGATTATGTAGTAAATTATGTTTAGTAAACACTATAACCTTTGCAATATCTGCAGAAAGCACATGTTTGGGGATTAAAATGCATTACTTGTGTGGATGATGGTATCGTAAAAAGGCTCAGCTGATGTGCCAGCAAAATGGTTCTGCACATTTCACGGGTGTTATTTACATCCTGTCCTCTACCTTTGTTTTATGGGCATTACCCTAGCAAACATAGCAAGGTAATTGAACATGGGCAGGTGACTAATTGAATTAGATAGGGAACTCAGTGGGGGCTAGAGAAATGGAGGTTAATAACTTCGGTTGGCCATATGATGCCTGCTGAAATTGACATGATTCTGTGAGCTGTTTTTTCTTGTTGCTTCTCTTAGGGATTTTGTGGTGCGTGGGTTTTAATCTTATTTTTGAATGTATTTAATGTTTTGAAGCTTATTGGAACACTTCCATCTCTGCAGAAAGCGACAATTATTTCCAATAAGTCCTGTTATGGCTCTGTTTTATCTAACTAAATATTGACCGAAGATTGAGCCATACTCGGTACTCAGAAAGCTGGTTCTCTTGTTACCTAATCATGTTTCAGATAAGTATATGTGTCATCATTCAAATAATACAATGTATTTTAGAATGGAAAAATATAAAAATATATACTTAAAAATACACTTAAGTGCAAACTGCATAATTGCATGTTAATTTCCCCCTTTAAAAGTGTACTTGAGTATCAAGAAACAGTCATGAATGTGTACTCTTTTAATTCATTATTATTATTTTAAGAGTTTTTCAACCCATATGTTCAAGATTTGAAGTACATTACAATTGCACACTATTTTTATTGTTTTACAAGAGAAGACAAGAATGATTCACTGATTCATGAATGAACTTGTAAAGGTAACAGTAACAGTTTTAGGGTTTAATTCTCACAATTAACTAGTTTCTTAATACCATGCATATTACTAGGATATTGGCTGTTTATTTGTACTTATAAAGCACATATTAATGCCCAATTCTGCATGACCTTTTTTCTACATTCCTACCCAATACCTAAACTTAAAATTTAAAGGGATAGTTCACTTTGAAATTAATTTTTTAAATGTTTTAGCTTACCTCAAGGGCATCCAAGATGTAGGTGTCTTTGTTTCCACAGTATTTTCAATTTTTTAATTTTTCGGTTAAACCGTTGTTGTCTCTCAGTCATATAATCCAGGTTTAGGGGATTCACCCTGGGTTCACCTCAAAGAGCATGCACAGAGAAGTCAAAATTAAACATGATTTAATGAGTCGTAAATGTAAGTACACATTGATGGCCTAAGACACGTATGAGAAAACAAACAGTATTTATATTGTTTTACCTTGTGTAACCACAGCCATGTCCAACTGATCTGAAGGCACGGGCACTTCGGTCTGCGCATGCGTCGTAAGTGATCTTTTGCGCGTGTTCGTCACTCATTGTTTACACAGAGATTTCGGTTTTAGTTTTACCTTTCACTGTGAAGATCTAAACATATTTCAAATATACATGAAATCGCGATGGAAGACGATTTCAATATATATAAATATGTTTAGTGAAAGATAAAACTTCCGAAATCTCTGGACCCCCTAAACCTAAATTATATGACTGATAGACAACAACAGTTTGACCAAAAAATATCAAAAATGAAAATACTTTGGAAACAAAGACACCTACATCTTGGATGCCCTTGAGGTAAGCTAAACCATATCAAAAATTAATTTCAAAGTGAACTATCCCTTTAAAAAAAGAAATTAGAAGTTTAGTGAGGCAAAAGTATAAGGTATAACTACATTGTCATCTGCAGAAATGTTGTTAGTTTCTGGGTGTTTTTGGATGGTTGCTTACTGGCAAAAGAGTATATATGAGATTATTGTTCCTCAGGTTTCTCTTTCAATGCACAATTTTTTTACCCATTTTATTGCTATAACCAAGGGAAAATTGTAATTCTGATGGCTTAGAAAAGTAATAGCACACTTTCCCACAACAAGCCACGCACAAGAGTTATCCTTCATGTCATGTCTTTATAAACAGTGCTAGGTAATACTTAATGTTAAAGGGATGTTCAAATCCCTGCAAAAGTAAAAAGCGAGTTTGTGGGAGTTAAACCACATCATCTGTCCCCTGTTGCCACAATGAATCGCCCCGCTATAGTGATTTGTTGTCCTAATATTGGGTCATCTCTTTGACATACACCCCTTTGTCTAGATCAGAGTGTCTCTGGGAACATAATATGTTACCCTGTTTGCTCTCTTCAAGGTTAAAGGCCACTGATTTCATCAAGTTCAGAGGTTTTCCCCTACGAGGGAGCCAAATCCTTTTGTTAGCGATTCAACGAACCATTTCTTGTCTTCGCTTTCCCAACAGAGCCGTATGGCAGAGAGCCTGCGTTTGTTCGATTCCATCTGCAACAACAACTGGTTCACCAATACCTCACTCATCCTCTTCCTCAACAAGAAGGACCTGCTGGCCGAGAAGATCAAGCGTATTCCGCTGACGGTCTGCTTCGCTGACTACAAGGGCCAGAACACCTACGAGGAGGCGGCCGTGTACGTGCAAAGGCAGTTCGAGGACCTCAACCGTAACAAGGAGACCAAGGAAATCTACTCGCACTTCACTTGCGCCACTGACACCAGCAACATCCAGTTTGTGTTTGACGCGGTGACGGACGTGATCATCCAAAACAATCTCAAGTACATTGGGTTGTGCTAGGGAGGAGGGGCGACAGGCACGGCAAAAGTAAAACCCTTTGGCGAACTATGAGGCTCACCTGTCAACGATCTCAAAAACGCTTGTTGAAACTGGAAACTCAGATGAGGCCCAGAGGAAAGGGCTACATGCTGCCATCCTGCTAGATTTATCAATGTCAAAAACGTAAAAGGTCAAGAAGGATTTAACAAGGTTGGTATAAATGTGTTTGCACTGAACATACTGTATGACTATGTAGAAACACACACACACGCATTGTTACGTTTGTTCACACACAACGGACTTTGGGATCAGTTGTCATGCACATGTTTAACATGGAAACACTGGATAAAGATATAGGCTACCTGCTCATCTCTTCCCTTAGAAACAGCAGGAATAAAGATACCATACATGAAAGGGATAGTTCACCCAAAAAAAAGACAAAAAGTCATCACTTATTCTTATCATTTACAACCTGTATGACTTACTACTTTCTTCTATGCACATGTTTAGCAGAATGTTCATGATTTTCCATGCAACGACAGTGAATGGTGAAACATAAAAGTACCATAACTTATGACTTGTGTGCTTATTATTAAGGAATATGACATATGCACGTATTCAAATTTGGTGCATTGCAACTTGTTTAGATACACACTCACATTACAGTTCAAATAATCAAGTGCATTTGATGTGCTTTATGGTGTGTTCACACCGAACGCAAATTTTATTATTTGCGCGAGTAGATTACATACAAAGTCAATGCAAAGACGCGAATAGACTCCTCATTTGGGTGATGCGTTTGCGCGAATATCTTCCGCGCAAGTTGAAAAATTTGAACTCGAGCGAATGTTCAAGCGTCTAACTAGACGCGATAGACGCGTATTTGACGCTCTATGCGCACTTGGTGTGAACACACCATTAGTATTAAAGTCAGCATCAAAGTAAGTATAAGATAAAAGATTAAGAAAACACAATAAATTAAAATCTACTTTAAAGTAAAATTTTTAATTTGACATTAATACAAATTGCACGTTTTAAAAGTGTACTTAAGTGTAAGCAACCTAGTTATGAAAGTACTCTCTTCAAGCGAAAGTGCGCTTTTATTTCATTAATATTATATTCTCTGCAAGTTTTTTTTTAAATATACAGTTAAGATTAAAAGTACACTACAAGTGTACATTCAACACAATTAAGTGCACTTTGTTTTCACAAGAGAAGAAAAGATTGATTCAAAATTTTTGTGTCATCTGAAGAATAAGTGAGTGTTTGCTTATGCAGAAAATCGCCTCGTTCTAAGCGGTTGCCGAGGTGTTGCTAATTGGTTGTTAGGGTGTTCTGGGAATTGAATTTGTGAATGTTTTCTTGGTGGTTTCTATATTGTCTCTATTTGTCCCTCAGGTTCCTCTTTCAATGCAAATAACATTTTTGGCCCATTTCATTGCCCACTAAGGGAAGATTGTAATTTCTATGGTCTATGGTATGTTCTCAATGTGTCATATTTGAATATACTTAACCATGAAAAAGATTTGAGAGCTGCAGTGGAGAATCAGCGATAAACGACTCACATTTCAGCGTTTTCCTCACACAAATCTATTGCATGACTTCATAAAACTTGGAATATAGATTATATGGAGTGCTTTTATAGTACTTTTTGGCATTTTTTGGCACTTAACGGCCACTGGTCACCATTCACTGTCAATTGTGTGGAAAAGAGCGGCATGAACATTCTGCTAAATATCTCTATTTGAATTCCACAGAAGATATGAAGTCATATAGATTTAAAGTATGGGTGAATTTAAAGGGGAACCATTCCTTTGAATTTTGTCTTTCTTTTTAAGGTCTTTGATTTGCCTTTTGGGTAGGATATACAGCGTTTATTTGAAAGTATAATTGTATATGAGAGCGTAAAAGGATCCTGAGAGAAAAAAACAAAACAAAATGATGTCAATTGGTTTTGCTTCAAAAAGTGAAATCTGCCGCTGTCTGAATATGGAGTCAAATGGCTTTTTTACTCAAACTCACACTGTAGTTTATTTTTGGCTGTCTGACCCCTAGGAAGCAATCTATTTTCTTGTTTCTTTTTATTCTGTTTTCCTTTAGCCTAAAATAGGATGTAATCCAGAGTTTTTAGAGCAAGCGTCCTTCTTTCCATGAGAGTGTTACACTGACGTGAGCATTGACGTGTTTCATAACGATCATTCCAGATTCAAAGAAAATAAACAGTGCCAATATTAATGTAAATAAAAAAAGCCCCGGCAATCATGTTACTTTTTCGGTTTCTATGGACAGAAAAGTATATATATAATTTATATATATATATATATATATATATAAATATGCATGATTTTGTTACTTTGGGATTTTGATAAATTATAGTTTGATTTCATTCTTATATTTTTAGTTTTACTAACATGCTCCAAAAATATATCAAAGTCCAACACTGTGTACAGTTGTTTCCTGAGAGGTATTTATTGAAGAGAGTTTTACTGCAGAAAGAGTCATTTTATGTCCAGCGCAACCTAAACTCAGCACTAAAACCTTAAAAGAGGATTCACTCCTCAAATTTTGTCTGTAATAGAAAAAGAGACGAAGAGAGAGAAAAGAATATCTATAAAGAGCAGAAACTTTTTATCCTGGTGTCATTTTGAGTGGACGTGATCCGCTGTATGTGTAAATACTATGTGAGGTACACTTTGTGAGACAATGCAAAAAAAGAAAAGAAAAAGAAATTAAAAAAAAGAAATCCCTTTTTAAGATGTAGGGCTGATTGACGTATAAAGGGGTCCAGCACCCGCTCCAGTCCTCCTCCTGTTCTGCTATAAAGATGTACAACAAACCCAAATAAGGGCTTCAAGATTGATTTTACAGGATGTCCACCAAAAAAAAAAAGAAAAAAAAAAAGAATAAAGTATAAAAGAACAATAATAGTGAATAAAAACAATTATGCAAATGTTGATTGTGCTGTAGGTTTGTTTCTTGTGTTGGGGTGAGTGAGGCTTCAGTAACTCTTTCTCATAATATTTACCCATAATTGCTTGTGTTTGACACATAATATTTTCTGCAATGCAATCTTAACAGTTCTGTGTAATACTATTTTTTATATTTATACAAACTTTTATAGGCATTAACCAACCACAAAAAAATGTCTTGATCATATTTCACCTGAAAATAAATCAATAATAATAATAAGCTTATTTTTAGAACCATTTGGACTTGTTGCATTGTGCATTATTATTGATGACACTAAATTTGACATTTATTATGACAATTAAAAAGACCTTTCAAAATGTATACTGCTGTAATGCAAAAATATTATTTTTGCATAAATCTACCCACATAAAAAGACATGGTGCTGAAAAAAAAATGAGATGGGAGCAAAAATATTTCAATGATTTTGGCAAAAATATTTCAAGGATTTTGGATTCTCTTATTTTTTTCCATCACCATGTCCCTTTTAAAGATCCATATAAATATAATTTTAGTATGCTACAGTATTATTACAAGCCATAGTAATGACAATTAAAAAATAGACAATCAAAGGTTCCAGACACATGCTTAATTATTACTTAATTCAGATTTTTTTGTTTTATTTGTGGGTGAAATTCACTATATTTAATAACGTTTTGCCTGTACTTCACAATAACAGCATCTAATTCTGTTAAAACATAGAGTAGATATAGTAGGAAAATATAATCCATGGAATTATTTGCAGCCAGCACTGACCGCTAATGCAAGAAAATACCAAAATGGTCAGCGATATGCATCCCTCTTTTTCTATATGCATGTTTCACGGCATCAGCAACATTATCGGCCTCATTAAATGTTGCAATAACCTGGGGCAGCTAAGAAGACTTTAGTGAGTGGCCATATATTGCCTCCATGATAAATCATTGCATTGAGTCACTCTATCACTCTATGTCAATGACATATGCTGCAGGCTGATACATTGCATGTAATCCATGAGGAAATTGTTTCTTCCTGCGTGACTGTCCCTGGTCATCAGGAAATGTCTTCTCAATCAGTCCAGGCAACAACAGAAGCTCAATGCTGCTTTTATTTATGGTGCATTGCACCACGGCAATCAACATGCTAATTAAATGTGCAATTAAATTATTCTTCAATTGATTTATGCTGCAGAGAGTTTGTCTGAGTAGTAAAACAAACTGTGAGAGTGAGAGATGGACGGAACTGAAGATGAGAGGCTGGAATGGTCTCGCATAATGGCCCAATTAGTGGCCAAACCCTGGATTGTTGTCATTACAAACACGGCCCATTGTTTATCATTGTTGTACCGGGACAAAACAGCATACAGAACTGACTAAATAAAAGTTTATGTACCAAGGAAGCATTTTGAATTAATATGTTCAAGTTGTTCTGAGCTATTCCATCATGTGTGGGTGCCACCTCCTCCATTTTATCACAAAATGTATTTTTCATTGCCACTAACTGTACAACTCCTGATGTATTCACACTGCCGACTCGAAACTTAAACATTTACAAATCTGCATTGATTAAGATTGAATTTAGCACACAGTATGGTTTCAAACTGACATTCAGCTCCATCCTTTGGAGAAAGTCTGAAGAGGTCATGAATAAAAAATGTTTAAATAAATAAAATCATATTTTAATCACCAGTCCCAAGTGGATTAAAGCGTTAGTTCACCCAAAAATGAAAATTCTGTCAGTATTTACTCACCCTCATGTTGTTCCAACCCAGTTAGACCTCCGTTCATCTTCAGAACACAAATTAAGATATTTTAGATGAAATCTGAGAGCTGGATCACTCCTCCATACTAGTCCATAGGCTTCTTGAGGAATTGAAACTTGCCGTCCTCAAAAAGTTATTAAAGACATTCGTTAAAATAGTCCAAGTGGCTTCAGTGGCTCAATCGTAACTTTATCAATAACGACTTTATTTCAACTATTCACTTCCTTGGGCCTCTAGTCAGTTAACGTAGTGTGATAGCGTAGAGCTACGTCGCACGTAGGCTTACTATTGGCCGACGCTGGACGTGTGTGATGCGTGTGACGTACAATAACATAAGCTTACGTTATTAAACTAGTAACCTGACTCAAGGCAGAGAGGGAAGTAAATGAATAGTTGAAATAAAGTCGTTATTTTTTGCGCACAAAAAGTATTCTCGTCGTTTGATAAAGTTAAGATTGAGCCACTGTAGTCACTTGGACTATTTTAACGATGTCTTTAATAACTTTTCGAGGCCAGCAAGTTTCAATTCCTCAAGAAGCCTATGGACTAGTATGGAGTGATCCAGCTCTCAGATTTCATCAAATATATCTTAATTTGTGTTCCAATATCAACGAAAGTCATACGGGGTTGGCATGAGGTGAGTAAATACTGACAGAATTAAAATTTTTGGGCGAACTAACACTTTCAAAAAAACCTTCCAAAAGAAATAAACTACGAAGTAAGAACCTTTGATAATAAAAATCAGTGTGACAAACTCGTTGGCTATCGGCAAACCATGGCAAAATTTGCCAATCGCCCGAATGTCATTTGCGCTTTTATTGCAACACAGTATTTCAAGAAACACATTTTGATTAAAGACCACTGAAGTTTTTCGTTATTAACTGAGGTATGTAAATCCATATAAACATCAGCCTTTTGTGAAAACGTTATTGGTTTGGTTGCCAGTGCGCATGAGTTCAGTAATGTGTGCACACACACCAACTTGTCGCGCTTTTATGGAATCTGATTCACACGCTACTATGAACTCATAGCCTAGTAGATGGCATATGGAAAGAAGACCTTCAGGATGAACACTAATTTGTATAATATTTGTTTTTATAAATGTTTTGATGAATATCTTACATCTGTGAAACCTTGGGGTGTATTTCGAAAATGAATCTTTTACTGTCAGGAGTGGGCAGGTTGCTTTAAAATACATTAATATTTATGTATTCTGCTGAACACTTTCTTTGCTGGGATATACAATAATATTGGTAATCAGATGTCTCATTGTTTATGAGGCATGTAGAAAGTGGCGATCTTATTTGTGTCCTCTGGGCGTGGCCTTGAATTTCACATGTGGCCTAAAGTAGATGAAAAATTTGAAAAGGAGGATATATGACATGATGTACTTACATATATTTCATGATATTCTAACCAGAATGGCAGGGGAGAAATTATGCTTTCCCTCTTAATACGGTCAGTGGTTTTGCCACAACATGTGACCAATGTGACTAGATTATAGAAAAAGTGCATTTGCCCTGAAAAACAGAAATAAACAAATGCATGCTATATAGCAACGCTGAGCAGGAGGACCGGCCAATGGAAGACCTTGTGACTGTCATGAGGAGCAGGGAAGGACACACTGCAGAGACAGGGGAGGAATGGTAAACATCTGTTTCCAGTCTTGACAACAAATGGGATTCAGAGTTCAAATTATTCGCAGGGAAATATGTGATGGGTTACTCTAATATAAGGTGGTTGGCTGAAACTCAGCTAGGTCACATTTTACGTTTACAAAGCTCTCATTATTTTTTGCATAAAGAAAATGATCCCTGTTTTTGGACCATTTAGATTTGTTCACATCTTTTATTAACATCGTCCTACACTGCAATACATCTGGAAGTGATTTCTGTAAATTATTCCCAATGATTATTCAAATTAGACTCTCAATCCAAATGTCAGTAAAATCTATTTAAATCAGCCTATATTAAGATAACATATCAATCCAGCAAGCATGATGTATATATATGACTGGAATAAAATATAATAAAAGATTCACTATGGTAGGACAACTGTACTTATGTTTGTTTATTGGACATGTGATGCATCTGTTTTTAATTCATTTCATAATAAATCTAGGCCAATATTTAAAAAAATGGATTCAAATTTAGGTAATTAATAAAGTAATCACAAATTACATTTTCATATGTGTAATTAAACTATTAAAGACAGTGACCTACTAATATTCTCTCACATTTGTTTGCCATATGTATAAAAGGGACAGAAAAACAGACCATTTCTGTCCTCAACAAGTCCACAAGGTTGTTATTAATATGTTCAAGACATCTGATTGTCTTTTTTACTCCATTGAACCTGCCAGATGCATGAATTATACTCTATTGTATTTGTTGGCATTTGTCTATTTAGGTAAAAACAAACATGTGAACAAACCAGTTAACAAGTTTAATTGAGCGGAGCCTGCATTCTCGGTTAATTGCAGTTGTCAAAGCGTTCAACTGGGAGTTCATTGAACACTGTATTGCCTATATAGGCACATCCAAACCCAAAGCCTTTTCTGTCAATACATCTTATTGCAATATACATCAACAGCATGGAGACAAATGAATCAATTTAGCTTCACATACTTTCAAACTGTCCATCATTATTGATGACTGTGAAATGGAATAAGACCCGAGGCCAGACTGAGCATTTTAACCTAGTCACCTTTGGCTTTAGTAGCCTGGCCGACTCTCTCCAGCTGATCTAAATGTGTTCAAAACTGCAATGCCCATTCTTGTTTTAAAATGACACGTGAAAAGAAAGGAGTTACTAAGGGGGAATTTCGAGTATATAAAAAAATCCATCTCTGAGGCACCATGAACAAAGAGCGCAATCTAACTTGCTTGGCATGACACTGCACTCTCGCTCGGCTCAGCTTGCTGAATGGGATTTGCTGCCACCCTGCGGACATTCAGCGTAACGCACGCCACTAAGGTCAAATATAGCCTACACATACATTCACACCGGTGAGTACTCAATCATTTTTAGCATTCTATATGGCTGAATAAAATTCTATGTAATGCACACCCGAGGTGGTGATGCCGTTAAAGCTACACTGTGTGATTTTTACCCCCATCTAGCGGTGAAAAGGTATATGACCATCCAGTGAATATTAGTTTCTGTTCCTCTCAATTCCGATTTCATTTTAACTTCTACGGTGGCCAATGTAGTCCAAGATTAACATGGCTTCCAGTTCGACCTCGTCCATGAGTGTTAACTCAAACGTAAACGCGAAAGGGTGAAGCGTGAATTAACGGGTATGTCCCTCTTTGGCTAAAGTACTTTCAAGATGGAGGGTCAACATTGTGACTGACATTAGAACCCCTTACCGGTATGTTTTTTTTTAATGGCATATTATACACTCACAAGAATACTTTATCTATACTTTAAATATACATTAATGAGCACATATATTTTTGAAAGAACTAAGTGTTTTTAGCTAAGAATAAACTAAAAGAGTTACAGTGTAGCTTTAATAACCACTTCAACGCCCTCAATAATTCAACGCCCTATAGTCAATTATTCCACTAATACTACGGTTACCACACCTCAAAATTGTTCAGATGATGTTTTTCAAGAAATTTCCGTTGCTAATTCCGAAACGTCATTTTAGAGCTAGCAACGGAGGCTTGAGCCATTGATAAGAGACCTAAGGGCCCTGATCACACAAAAGCGTTTTTTTTTTTTTTGTCTTTGCAGTGAGAGGCGCCTTTCAAAAATGTTTTCAATTGTTAGTTAGCGTTTTGCGCGCTGTTTATGCGCCCTCGGCGCCTCACGTTTTAACCGCCAGCTGCGCTAATGCATGAAGTTGAGAAATAATCCAAGAAAAGAGCCACTGTTTTTCCCACTGTCTGAATCAAATGAATGGAGAACCAGGCTCTCTGTTGGGATGAAAGAAGTTTGCAGTTAGGCCTACTTGGAACGTCAACCCATAGACTACAATGAGTAAGGAATAATTAACGACAGGCCGTTGAATTATCAGAAAAATAATGCACACCCAAGGTGGTATTGTGGTCACTCCGCGAAGCGTTACACCTCGCGACCTCACCTTGTGTGCATTATTTTTCTAATAATTCAACAGCCTGAAGTCAATTATTCCGCTTTACAGTTACCACACCTCGAAACATTGTTCAGATGATACATTTCAAGACGTTTGTAAAATTTTTGTCATTAAAACGCTCTTGCGTGTAGGACTAATTTCTTTAGTTAAGCATTTAATCCCATGCCTCTTTTGCTAATTCCAAAACGTCATTTAGCGGTTAAGTGGTAGTAACGGAGCGGAGGTTTGAGCCACTGATAGCAGACTAAGGATGGGGACCATTCGGAAATATTCGAAGACTGACTGTTTCTATCAACTGTAGCAGGTCTTTAACACTTACTGTGAACACAGACTGTGAACGTGCTGAGCACGCATTTGGGCATGATCAGCATAAGTATCAAAATACATTCATAACTGGCCTTAGTAGGCCTTAGTGTGTCCTGGCTTTATGCAGTTATTAATGCGGGTATTAGAGAGGATGTGCATGTGCGTCAATATTATTATTTATTTATGAATTAAATTTGTTTTAATTAATTTGTTCATTCGTGTTCTCTATAATTGACAGTAGATTAGCCAATAAACTTAACACACAAAGCCCTTTTAACAAGTAGGCCTATCAATAATTATGTGTTTATTATATAATCTGGAATAATTATGAAAATTCGTGCAGCAAGACTATCAATTTATTTTATATAGCCTATTCAGTTTAATTGTCTATTTAGCCTATTATAGATAGGACTACATACATTTATTAAAATTAAACTGTCCATTGATTGTGAAGTTAGACATAAAAAATTGCAGATCAAGTTCATGGGGCTACATGTTTTTTTCCTTGTTGTTAACTACGCGGAGTGATATGGAACTTTAATGTGGTCAAACCTGCCTAATTGCACACCTTAGAATGTTCTCAACCAATCAGAATCAAGCATTCAACAGCCCTGTAGTATAATGGAGAAGAATCTTGTGATGGCCGTTGCGCGACTCGCGGGTAGTTTCCCGGAGTTGTATGACTTCACGAACCGCAACTACCACAATGTTAACATAAAGTTAACAAAAATCTAATGTGACCGTTTACTGACCAGCAAACCAAAGATTTGAGGGCTCACGCTCTTAATCATTGATTAGACTGAAAGGACAGCTGTATTAGTGGTTGCCTAGCAACTTAAAAAAAACGCAACACACTTCTCTTATCTAATTAAAAAAAATCAACAAAAAAAGGCAGTGTTGTGCGCCTCGCGTTTTCAAACCTGAAAAATGCGTTCTGTGTGATCGGGGCCAAATGCAGTTAGTTAATGCAGTTATAGAGAGAGAGAGAGAGTACCTCAAATAATGACATGGTAAAGTGCTAAATGTTAAAAATGGTTTAACGGTTGCAGTAAATTTATTATTGGTATAACATCCGAATTGTGATGTGGCCATTCGCGAGGGGCACACGATTCTTATCTTTGTTGATAAAAGTGATTATTTCAGAGTGAAGGTTATTATGTAAGTCAGTGGGGAAACATAATTACGCCACTAGATGGCGACAAGTGAGTGTCTTTTTGACATTTAGTGAGTGGAAGTAGCCCAAGTGCCTTTTTGACATTTATTATGCTATATTTATTTGATGCAATGTCAACATTTTATAACTTTTTCTATTTTAAAATACTTAATACACGTTTTTTTCTTGTGATGGCAAAACTTAGAAAACAGAGTCTTTTGAATGTCCATTTTTAAATACACACCATGCAAGGGTGCATTTGTTTGATCAAAAATACAGTAAGAACAATAATATTGTGAAATACAATTACAATTACAATCTATCTATGACATACATTTTTCACCCTCAGTTTGTTCCAAGCGTATGGATTTCTTTCTTGTGCTGAACACAGAAGATAAACAGTTTCTGGTCCCCATTGACTCAACAGTATCTTTTTTCCTAGCTGTTTGTTACATATTCTTCCATAATCTAGAAGTTCTAAATATCTTCCTTTATGTTCAACAGAAGAAACAGAATTTACTATTTACAACAGAATTTACAACACGCCCATACAGTAACTGTTGTGTTTTATTATTGTTGTTGTTATTATTATTAGTTGTTATTAGCGTGTTTAAATTAGCGCTTGTTGCCATCGCGCGGCATATCTTCTGCATCACGTAAAAAAAAAAAAAACAGAACCTGCACCACGTGACGTGACAGCAGGCAGGTTCCGGCTCGTGGTTGCCATGGCGACGACTTGAAGATTTGATGCGGAGAGTCAGCATTCGGCAGGAATTCGACTACGCTGCTGGAATATCCGTGAGTAAGCGACAAACTATTCTTTTTTGTACCGTTTTAGCAGGTCTTAATGTGCTAAAACGAGAATAGCAGTGTATTTTAAAGGCAATGTATTAACTGCGCCGTTATAGCGCTATGTTGTGTTGCCCGGTCATTCTCGTTCAACAAATGCACCTCTGTTTATTTGTTAGTGTTTAACTGATTTAAGCATAAAGACCAAAACCACAGTCTTCTGTATTAGGTGAAGAAATACGCTTAAAATACATTACAGCATATCTGCACAGCTGCAGCGTATTAACGTTATTAAAAGATGAATTGATATAGTATATCTAGTATACACTTATTGTATGAAGTATGCTAAGTGAAGTCATTGAAGTTGTACAGAGTAAAAACACAGTAGGTCTTTTCTGATTGTGCTGACAGTGTGTGTCTTTCACAGGTGAGTTTCCCCAGACAACCTGACCCTGACAAGACAATGCATTTCAGCTCTCCTGTCAGCAGAGACAGGATCATATCTACATTTCCAAAGGTACACTCTCTAAAGCTACATTCAATATTTGCAGGTATTTTAACTGAAGAGATCATTCAGTTTTTTTTTTCAGTTTGATTCATACTGCAAGTCGTACTCCTGGAAATCCAGCAAGTGTTTTAAGCGAGCACATCTGCAGTGAGGCCCCTCATATGGAAGTCACATTTTCTTATTATACTAATCTTATAATGAGAAAATGTGACTTCCATATAGAGGGGCCTCACTGTAGACGAATCCGCCAGGATCACAGGACTGCAGCTAATTTTGCCGAAATAACAGCTTCCCATAGCTGCGTCGTGTATGAATTTTTTCAGTAGTGGGGTTATATTAATGGTAAATGTTACCTATTTACTTTGTTTATGCACATATCTGGCCTTATTGTAAATAATTCCAAAATCCAAAGTAATGAAACAGACATAGTCAAGTCAAGTCACCTTTATTTATATAGCACTTTTTACAATACAGATTTATCAAAGCAGCTTCACAACATGAAAATAATACAACACAGACCAATAATATTGTTGAATATTAAATGTCCCCAACTGAAGCAAGCCAAAAGCCAAGGCAACAGTGGCAAGGAACCAAAACTCCATCAGGTGACTGAATGGAGAAAAAAAACCTTGGGAGAACCCAGGCTCAGTCGGGCCGGTTCTCCTCTGCGAAGGAACAGTAATTACAAAACAAATTGGATCGAAACATTAAGAGTATTTGTCCATCTGTTTGTAAGTCGGAAGTACTACGGCTGTTGTGTCGATGAGTCCGGCACTTAAGGATGAGTCGGGATGGGTCCAGGCCCAGGTCCACCATAGAGGGTCCCTCGGGATAAACAGAGAAACTAATATTAGCGTAGAGATGCCATCCTTCTTTATGATGTACCAAGTACATCAGGATTTATGGGACGTGTTCCCGGTTCCGGCTGATCTAAACTAGTACATTTAAACACAGGTTCAACATACTGGACAAAACTACTGTTCTTACACAGGACAACCAAATGACCAAAAGTATCAGGACAACTAAATAAGCAAAAGTATCAGGTATTTGATGTTGATGACAAGAAGAGTGTGTCGGTATTTATTAGTTCTGTCATATTATTATTCTGTAGTGTTATAATCCAGAAGCCTGCCTACAGACGAAGGATGACTGGAATCCAAAAGCCAAGATGGCTTGCCAAGACCGGGCGGCCCGCCTGCAAGGGTATCTATCTGTCTGTCTGTCTGTCTATCAAATGTAATATATATATATATATATATATATATATACACACACACTGTTTGTCTATATTAGTTTTTTTATTACTTAAACAATATAATAATTTGTTTGAATATTATCTTCCAGGTTTGACAGGCTTAAAATGTCAAAAGCAGTAGTGGTTGGAGATCTGAATGTGGGAAAGACATGCTTAATAAACAGGTAGTGTACAGGTTTACTTTAAGAGTGTACAGGTTTACTTTAAATGACATATGTTATATTATTCAGAGACATTAAAGTTCATTATGTTGTTGTATATCATAGGTTCTGTAAAGATGTGTTTGAGAGAGACTACAAGGCTACTATAGGTGTTGACTTTGAGATTGAGAGATTTGAGCTATCTGGGCTCCCCTATTCTCTTCAAATGTGAGTAGTTATTTTCTGAACTATTTAAAGAAGAACAAATCTGTTCATTTGAAAATGTAATGTGTTTTATATTCAATATTTGTAGATGGGACACTGCTGGCCAAGAAAAGTTTAAATGCATTGCATCAGCATATTACAGAGGAGCTCAAGGTAAAATGTAGATTCTCATTTAATTCTCTAGATACAAGTCTGTTTAAACCCTAAAATAATATTTTCTGTTTCTACTTTAAAAGTTATAATTACTGTCTTCGACATGGCGGATATCAAGACCTTGGAAAACACACAGTACGTTTTTTTTTTTTGTTTAGTTTTTTGAAATTGGGAATATTTTATTTATTTATTTTGTGTTTATTTGTTTCTTAGACAGTGGTTATCAGAGGCACTGAGAGAAAATGAACCAAACTCCTGTTTTGTTTTCTTGGTTGGCACAAAAAGAGACCTCTTGGTGAGAATAGACACACACACACACACACACACACACACACACACAAGCATGCATAATTGCAGATGTACACATACATGTAAAAGCTATTACTAAAGGGGTCCTATTATATATATTTTTTAACATTTTCATCTTTCTTAGTGTGTAATCTTGCTGTTTGAACATGAAAATGTCTGAAAAGTTACATTCACATAGTTATTGTTGTCTACATCAATGCACACTGTTTCTGAACTTCCAGAAACAAACACATTATAATATTCCTCATTTAAATAATTTTTAAAATAATTTTACAAATTTTACCCAAGGCATGGGTAAAATAAAGTGGCGAAGTCTAGTTGAGTTGTGTTAGTTGTGCGTTGAAACTTACGGTTATGGTAAGGGGTGTGATATTTCCCAAACACGCTCAAATCACACACCGGCCCAGCTGACCAATCAGAGCACAGAGTGCTTTTCAGAAGGAGGGAGTTTACAGAGGAACTAAACACAGCATTACTGACAGACTGGGCAGAGAGTACAATATGTAAAAATAATGTGTTTTTTAAACATTCAAGTATGAAAACATTTTCTAGACCACAAAAACAAAATGAAGACAAAAAGGGCATAACGCCCTGTCTTTGTGTGAAGTCTGCAGAAGAGTGCGAGAGAACAGAGAGGGATGCTATAAACATTGCAGCAGAAATGAATGCAGAGTTCTGGTCGGTGTCCTCAAAAACAGGTACATTCTAAAAGGATAAGTATACGTATACACTTCTAGTTATTGCAATGTCCATTATAAGGATTATAAGACAGTTACAACATGTAACTCTTAATGTTGATTTGAAGGGGAGAACGTCCAGGAGTTTTTCTTTCGTGTGGCAGCTTTGGCTTTTGAAGATGCCATTCTGAAGGACCTGGAGACAGAACCCAGCACCGCTCAGATTGGTGATGGAAGTATTCTCAGTAAGAGATTCCTCTCTAAAATCATAAAACAGAGATGTTCACAAATGTGAATGTTGTGAGGTGTATGTTATTGTGTATGTTGGTGGATGATGTGGCTTTGTCATTTTAGATGATACAGCACTGGAAGATGCACAAGTAAAGCCGAAGAAGTCGTCCTGTTGTTGATCGGATGGTTCAAGAAGATAAAGAACCAATTTGTATTAGTTTTTCGATTGCTAAACGACAGTGAGCACACTGTCGTTTAGCAATCGAAAAAAAAGCTGTAACAGAATAAATATTTAACATGGTTAAACAAGTAGTGTTTCTCCCTGAACCTAACCAATTTCTGAGTTGGTGCATCATGAATGTACTCTCTGAGAGGGTCCACCTTATCCAAACACATACAAAAATAAGGGACAGATATCCAGTATGAGTTTGATGTATAGTGTAGTATTAACCTCAGTATTTCACACTGCTCAATAAACTGCCATTTAATGATTATATTGTATGTTATTTTGCAACCTTTTGTACTAGTTTATTTTCCTTTGGCAGATGAAATAAACATACATTATAATGGAACACAGCGTATACATTTTTGTAATCATTATTTGTCTTTACATTACCCAAGCTTGAGAAACCTAATAGAAGGAAGCATGCTGTTTATCAGTAAATAAGCATTGTTGACAGTATATAAAGTATAACAGATGGCTGCATAGTAGATTTATTATTCTACAAAATGACACTTTTATCTTCTGAAATGGTAAGATTTTCACTTGGAAATTTTATTCTTGAAAAGAGAAAACATTGGAAAAGAAAACAGAATGCTGCTATTGGCTGCTCACCATGGCCAAATAGCGTGCACAGTTTTTCTGCAGCAAGAGCTAATATTCAAAGTTTATGTGGAATTTGAATGTTTAATGAGAGAGGGCTGGTAAAAAGTAGCAGACAAATTAAATGACGGCATGTTACAGTATATATTTTTTTGTATTTTAATTTCATAATTACTTTGTTCATTGTAATGTCAAAACCACCACCCACTAGAGCATTGGAACAAGTAAAAGTGAAGTACAATAATATTACACAAAATGGTAATCTTTACTAGGTTACTGTTCTCAGTCTCTTTTTAAAAGACACTGTTATATGATGTGCATGTCTGTTAATAACAGCAACCAAGAAAACGGTTATTAAAAAAACATAATAATAAAAACAGGTGGGTTGAATGTAATCATTGTGGAGGGCATCCCTGGGTTCAGCTCTTCCTTAGACCCACAGCCAGGGACCAGTAGGAGCAACACCTTCATTACTGGTAAATGAGCTTTAAGTTAGTTCTCTTAGTACACTGGAAAGGGGAGAGGATGAACACTGGATTTAGGCTAGTTAATGTAAAAATATGTTGCCATGAGTTATTGAGAATTTTTTTCTCCAGTGTACTTCATTGTAATTAAATTGTGTTTT
The DNA here is from genome assembly GCA_030378365.1 of Hybognathus amarus. NCBI lineage: Eukaryota > Metazoa > Chordata > Actinopteri > Cypriniformes > Leuciscidae > Hybognathus > Hybognathus amarus. The sequence goes on from JAQIUQ010001550.1 coordinate 1,569,374, forward strand.
CGTCTTATGTGCAGTTTTACACAATACACCAACAACAATTGTACTGTTCTCAAACAAGTGGTGGCTGAAGCATATGCAGTAAGTGGACTTTTTTTTGAAGTTGGGAAGTAATACCCATTTGTTTATGGGTATTATATGTAATACAGGAGAAGTAGACAAGAGGAGTCTGGATGAAAATGAACAACAATGATGGTACTGATTCGATACATCAGGTAAGTAGAAGGAATGATGATGATCACTCAGGTGAGCAGTCTGTTGCACTTGTCAAATATGAGACCAGACACTGTGGTGAAGGGATCGGTGTGGAAGATATATAACCTTATGCACCAGAGAAACGTGGGTGCCGTCATCTTTAGACTATTGTCTTTGAACTTCCGGTTTCGCGGTTGCTCTGTATATTTTGGCATCGCTGTCGAGGAGTAATTAGCTGGTGAAGTAAATTAACTGTCTGGGGTTCCCTAATGAAAAGAAATTAAATCTTATCATAAATGGTTTAACAGTATATTTGAAAACATACAGAATTATACGGTGCTAGTACATATATTGCATATTACATAAGCAATTGTCATGTATTTAAAAATGTGAGACATATTTACTATATAGTATGAAGTTATCCGTCGTTAATGGAGTACGACGGATTTCCGTCAATATCAGGGTCCCCCTGTCCTTATGTCTTAAATTACCCTTTTCGTTATTTTAAGGCCGTCAAATAGTATAATAAATGTCATAATTTTAGTTTGAATGGTTCGGAAGGTTCACCCTGCTTATGGAGATGTAATCAAAGCCTGGACTGGATCAAAAACACGTTCCTCTCTCCACTCTTACCGTTCTGTTGTCACTCCGCTCCTGATCCACTCCTGGATTTCCATTTCCGCTCACGGAAAACTGCAAAAAGTTATTCTAATATGTTTATTTTTTATATCACAAACGTCAGAATTTATAAGACTTTGTGTAACGGATTGGGAAAGTATTCTACACTTTTAATAAATGTTCCAGCCCTTGCTTGCACACACATGTAAACAGCAGGCCTGGCCAAGCGAACCCATGGTAAAAGTAAAGAAAGTTACAAAAAACATCTTCTACAAACAATTTTAATTTGCCAATACTTATTAATAATACATAAAGTGCATGACGTGCAAATTCGGATAATAATCAAGTGCAATATAAACATGTTTTTTTCAAAGCATCGGTCCCGGACCGCATCAACACTACATTTCAACATCTGCTTCCTCCATCACACGCGTCTGCCGTGATTAAACTTCTCCACAGTTGTTCCATGAAAACCCCCCAAAACACGAAAAGCTGTGAAGTAATCCATATGGTTGTTTCTTCTTTGGTTTGAAAGATTAAAAGGTAAGCAACGGGACGAACCTGTTTTAGTCTCGGCATTTATCCCAGTAGCACCTCAATAATTTTCTGTGGCGTCACTAGGCCCTTTTAAGCCTAGCCTAGCCCCCCTAAAAATTTGTGATTAATACATTTCTCTGTTAATATGCAACACAAATAAGTGTTCGCTTCAGCCTTGTTTTAATCAGATTCAGTGCGTTGCGTTCTTCATCTTAAATCCGCTTTGGCGCCGAGCAGAGAGCACGTCAAAAAGAGGAAATTGTGTGTGTGTTCATCTAAGCCCATTGGTCTGTCACTACTCGTCAATGTCAGAATATTTGAGATGACCAATCAAATCAAAGTAGGCGGGCTTTACATTCATAGACGCTGAGCGCGAATTTTAGCAGCACTCGACGCTTCAGTGCACGGGCAAGTGCGAGACAAGATGTAAGTTGCTAAACTTATAACGTTATATATTTGGCAGTTTTTTGATGTCATAAATGTTAAACGAATGACAAAAAATAATCAGGAAAACGAATATAGTTTCGTCTAATTTCGCCCATTTGAACTGAAATTGGGCATATGTAACGTCAGCCTAATGTAATCATTCGTTTACTGTCATTGTGAGGGGGCAAGAAACATTAACAAAGCCGTTTTCATCATGTTAGGTACATGATTAATAATGAATGTGTACATATTGAAAACATAATACAAATTGTAGCCTTTAGTAGCCTAAAAAAAGTTTTAGGAGGGGAGAAGAAAAGGGCATGAGGAGACTGACAAAAAAAAAGGATGATGGAAATGAGGAGCGAGCAGGTATTGACAAATAGTCTACTGACACAGTTTTAAAGCTATTTCTTGTCCTTTTTTGGTCTTCAAAAGTCTTGAAATGCACATATCAAAGATTAACCCCCAAACCTCCACCTCAAATGTTAGGACCTCTTTGATTATAAAGCCCTGTCTACAGCCCTGTATTAGGCATCAGAATCAGAAAGAGCTTTATCCCAAGTGTGCTTGCACACACAAGGAATTTGTTTTGATGCTGATGTTTCCAGTGCACATATACAAATATGTGATAAGGCATAAGATCAATAATGAATGAGTAGCCTTTAATGTGAATTAATTTTATAAACTTAGTTATCTTTCCTAGTAGTTTTCAGTAAATGAAATGAACACATCTGAGAAAATGATTCATAGGCAAATGTGAAAATAGAGACAACAGCCACCATAGTCAAATGTTTGCCGGGAGCCAGAGTGCCTGAAATCAAAGCAAATTTAAAAGTGCTAGCTAATGCTAATCGTACATATCTCTATGACATCAGAAATCGAGAGTTGCTCACCATCAAGCTACAGTAGCACTAGAAGAGTGGGCATTCTGTCCCGCTGAAGTATTCTACAACGGGACAGTAGGAATTAGTTAGTTTAGGTGCTAAAAACAAGGAATATAAATAACAAATTACAGAAAAATATATATTGAATTGTAGTTCCTGCCATCAAATTAAAGTACAGTAAGCTATAAGGAAGTATCCTTACTTAGGTATTCGTCCTTATAGCTGTATAAAGTACAGCTATAAGGAAGAAATTGTTTTTTGTTGAGGATATTATAAAGTAATGAGAGTTTCAAGAGGAAATTTGTAACTTATACAATCGGATTAATCACATTTAGCTTGATGTTACTGATAAGGTAACATTTCTGTCCACAGAACACAGGTCTAATATCCTTAACACAGTTAGATGATACTGAAGTCATCTTCAACCAAAGAAACCATAGAAAAGACGCAGACGGAGAGGAGGATAATGGCATTAGCGTTGACCACGTTTCGCCATAGAGGTTTTTCAGTGGTGTCAGTGAGCTTCAACTTCATCTCCGCCTCCTGTTCTTTAGTCAGTTTAGGGGCATTGCCTTGATCAAAACCGCAGAACCAGTTGTAGGCCTTCTTACAACAGCCAGGTTCCTCAGGCACCTCTGCAGGGTCAAAAGATGAAGATTATTAAAAGCTAATATGTTACATGTGCAATGTGATTTACACAAATAAGACATGTTTCTGGATCAACATCCTTTTTCTCCCTAGGACAAACTACAATCTTGTCAATTAATCATGGCCTTAAACTAGTCTCAGTATCAGACGGTCCACCCAAAGACACCCACAGTCTGTTTACTGAACCACGTGATGCACCGTTGCACACAAAAACGGTGAGTGTTACCTGTGCTTCGTGTCAATGATTAGTACTTGGTGGCTTGTGCAGACGTACCTTTTGTTTCCATAGAGTTGGAATCCTGTTCATCAGTCCAGTCATCTAGCTCCAGATCTATCCTCTCCTCAGTGTTGTTCCTCAAGCTCCAGCAGAGCCTGTACAGCTGCACAACAACAAGGGACCAGAATGAGGGGTGAGTGAACTTGCAAGTTCTTACTAGAACCACGAAGTATGACCATATGAGCCCACTCCTATCAACACTGCATTGGCTCCCTATTAAACATCGGATACATTTTTAAATATTGCTGATTACTTACAAAGCATTAAATGGTTTAGCTCCCCAGTATTGAGCGAGCTCCTAACACATTAGTCCTTCACGTTTATTACGATCTCAAAATTCCGGCCAGTTGATAATACCTAGAATACCAAAATCCATTGCTGGCGGTAGATCCTTTTCCTATTTACCACCAAAACTCTGGAACAGTCTTTCTAACATTGTCCGAAGCAGACACACTCTGTCAGTTTAAATCTAGACTGAAAAACACACCTCTTTGACCTTTGAGCATACACATTACACATTATAAACTTCTATAATTCAATTTTAGGCTGCATAGATTAGGTCAGCCGAAACCGGGAACACTCCCCATAAATCCTGATGTACTAGTTACATTGTAAGAAGTCTACGCTAATATTAGTCTCTCTGTTTATCCCGAGGTTTACCGCAGTCCATCGGACGACAACACAGCCCTGAAGTGTCAACTAGTTTCTTCCTTTTGAAGGCCCCCTTCTCATACCCTTTACCTCTGTACAGATAAAACGTTGTCAAAATAGTTCCGGTAAACATGGCCATGCGGAAGCGATTAATAATTCTGTAATATACATTTTGGCCAAACAAATAATTTGCTGAGGTCAAAATTGTAACGAAAGACTACATGGAATAAAGAAAGATTCCATTGTTGTCGAATATGGAGCATAGACTGGTATGGAGAGGACAACCAGCACTGTATTTCCAGTTGTTTTCCTCGCATGCACTAACGTTAATGCATGTCTGACAATTTCATTGCTAAAAACATCTATATAGAGCACACTCGTTATGCAGTACAAATGCTCTCACGGAACAGATATGCTTGTTTAATATTTTAGTGTTAAATAAAAAGCACCGTCCGAAGAAATTCTGCAAGTGACAGTGCTTTCTCTCCGTCCATACAGTAGATGCACACCCTTGAATGAGCGCAGGTTTCTGGTACATTTACTGTAACTTCTGAGGTAATATCTTTCGCTTAATCATGAACTTAAACTATTGGCTTTAATTCTTCAATCAGCTGTCACTTTAACGCGAGGCATATATCATTAGCACCTCAATTCTCACCCACGTCACGCCTCTTTGCCCATTTTATTTTATCTGGTTGTGACGAGAGGTGAAGCATTACTAAGATGGCGCAGCGCCGGCCGCGCACTTTAGGCTTCAAAAACGCTCTTCAGAAACCTATGGGTGACGTCACGGACACCACGTCCATATTTGTTTACAGTCTATGGTCGCACCATGGACTATACAATGATTTGCGTCAACACAACAAAAAGCAGCATAAGGTTCGACAAAGCAGCGCAGGAGGCGTCGGCATCGTATATTCAGTTTTAGGACAAGCTCGTGAGGATGGGAAAAATCTTACATTTCTGTGCAAACTTTGCCCGCCGATAAAAGTATTGCTGTAGTGGTTGTTTATGGGTTGTGGCAATTGCAACAATGGGGAAATGCTGTCCCCTCTATGCTGTAAACCCTTGTTGGATAAGGATGCGCTTCAGTGTTAAAACTGATAAAATAATTGCTGTGGTTCTATATGGGCTGTGGCAATAATTTTGAAAAATAATAGCTGGCAACAACATATGGAAAAAAAGAATATGAAGTAGTTCATTTTTAAATTTGTGAACTGAACTTTGAAATAGTTATTGTAGAAAAGGATACATTCTTTCACCAGGATACTGGTGAAAGGATATTTTGTGGAGACAATTATTTTTTTTTCAAACATGCCGAAATGGAAAAAAATGCACTTTTGTTGATTGTTTGTGATATTAGCACTAAGAGATTTGAAAATGTACACCTTACTTGTGAAAATAGTACTAAAGTGGAAAAAAACTTTAAATGTAAAAAATGGTGGTACAGAAGCATGATTAATAGGAACACTGTAAAATACTGAAGAGCATCAGAAGAGCTTACATGTTTGTCATCAATGGGTTTGGTCATGAGGGAGATGCCCAGTATCAATATACAGGACAGGCCGAACAGGAACATTCCAAAATATAGGTAGTGCACACCGCAGATGATCGTGGGACAGTTACTGGGGCTCACGCAGCTGCCAGTGCCATAGGCAAACTCTGTTATCATACTGCGCAGACCCACCAGCAGACCAATACACAACCCGTAGAAAGCGCCCTGTGAGGGAATATCAACACTATGTGTCAATAGATAAAAAATGTACAGCAAGACTTTGATTTTCTGGAAAAAAGTTTAGAGATTATTAATATCAAGCTGAATTTAACAAGCAAAATAGATATAAACCAAAATATATACATTTATACAAAGCAAAATATATAAAACTGTAAAATGTGAAGGACTGACTCACTGCTTCATTTACTCTCTTGCAAAAAATGGCGAGGATGAAGACAGCGGCGATGGGTGGAGCCAGATAACTGGTGCTGGATTGAATGTAGTCGTAAAGCTGGCCGCTCTGAGCTGACTGAACTATGGGGATCCACGCGATACTCACGGCAATCAGAATTAGCATGAACAACCTGTACACATGAACACAGACATCTCAAGAGCCTTTTCACATCATTTTGTGAGAAAATCAATATGCAACACAAACAGACACAAAAACGCACCTCCCTGCAATCATGAGCTCCTTCTCTTTGGATTTGGGGCGGATCTTAGTGTAGATGTCCATGGTGAAGAGTGTGCTAGCGCTGTTAAAGATGGAAGTGAGTGAACTCATCAGAGAGGCCAGCATGACAGACAACATCAAGCCCCTGAGACCTTCAAAAACACACAGCAGTTTAGACCCATAACACCAGACAGATCTATCAAAGCATCATGTAAAGAGACAGAACATTTAGGTTACTAATGTAACATTACGTCAGACTGACGTCATGGAGTCTCGTCTGGGAGCACAATCACCTCAAAGTAATAACAGAACGAGTGATATTTGCATCCCGAGTCACACCCACATGGACATAAGAGTATAAATTAGACCGGTATTACTTACTTCATTCATGTTTTTCTGAGGAGCCGAGACAGGATCCCTGGCCGGCCATTCAAATTTGTCAAGTTTAGGGCTGTGGCAGGGAGGATATAGTGTCTCTGTTTCCTCCTTCAGGGAATGGGGTTTACATTAGTAACCTAGAGCCCCTTTTCCACCAAAGCATTTTGAGAGCCGGTTCGGAGCCGGTGCCTGCGCGCGAACCAGTTCTTTGTGTTTCGACAGCCAAGGAACCGGTTCTCGGCTGGGAAAACTGGTTCCAAAGCGGCACCAACTCTTTGGTGGACTAGAACCGTTCTTTTACCACGTCATGCTTACGTTGGTGGCTGGGGCGGGTTTGGATGTGTTCTAAACATCTTTTCTGACCATAATATAGGATTCGCAAAGCCAGGAGAAACATTTGCAGAAACACGATGGAGTCCGCTTTTGTAATTGTTATGCTTGAAGTTGGCGCAAGCGTTTCTATTTTTTTTATTATTGAAAACATTGTAAGCAAAGAATAAAACAGCTCACAACTTATCAGAAAAGATTACATATCAAACGAAAGAAGATTAAAAGACTTGCATATTTCAATTGTTTTTAAAGCCTTCTTTGTACACGAGTACTTGCAAGCGTTTCTAGCTAAGACGTATGGCGACATACACAGTGATGTAACAACGCTCGTTCCCTGGGTGCTCTAGTCAGTGGAAAAATACACAGGTTCTGAACGGGTTCAGCAAGTTGAACCAACTCTGAACCAACTTTGAACCATTACCAGTTCCAAACCAGTTCTTTTTTGGTGGAAAAGGGGTATAGATGTTCCCATTCAGTCAGTCATGTTCGACATTATATCCCTATATAAAGTGTCACAGCCACTGAACTGTTCGAGATGCAGATGATGGCAAGCTACAGCATGGCCTTCTGGCAACTGCTCTCACAATTTTGTAACCTACCCAGCGCCCTATGTAAGCCAGACATAGTAGTCTTACTGAAGAGGATAGAAGGGACAGGTTCTTACTCTGGGACGGTCAAAGCCTGCTGTTCCTACCCCAGGGAAGAGTGCTTTGGAACTCAATTCTTAATCAATTCTTTATGATCATGATGCAGGAGAATGCTATGGAGACCACACCCTGCCTGAAAGGGAGGTAACATGTAGAGGTACACACATACATATGGAAGATCTCTGCGGTAGGTTCTACCTAGCCAGGGAGGAGCTACTAACTGGTGCAAAGACAGGGGGCCCACCCAGGAAAAGACATGACACCGAGCCAGTCTCCCCGCACATTTCCTGTGTGTACCCAACAAATGGGAAAAGATACCGGCTACACTCAGAGATTATATAGAATCTTCCAAATGCGTTGGGTGTCGCCCAGCCCTCAGCTTTGGAGATGTCTGCCAGAGAGGAAGAGAGCAACGCCCAGGAAGAAGCAACACTCCAAGTGGATTGAGCTCTCACACCAAGGGGGCACTGGTACGCCAAGGCGATGGCATCCACTATCCAGAGAGCCAACTTCTTTTTGGAGAAAGCCTTTCCCTTCTGCTGGCATACAAAGCAGACAAAGAGCAAACGCGCCAACTGGACACAGCAGTGCAGGGGTTGGGTCTCTTTCCACCTGGTCCCAAAAGGGAGTGACGGGAACTTTGGACATGTATCCAGGCCAGGGTCTCAGAAAAAGCATGATACAAGGCCAGCCCTAACTCTAGGCACCGATTCACTGACCGAAAAATGCCTGCTGGTCTCCCCACCCTCCTGACGGGAAGAGAGCGCCATTTCCAGAGACAGGATTTTAAGCTCAACTGAATCATGGCACATGTCATGCTAGAGGAGTGCGATGTTCGTGGGGCGGATCCGACGAAGAAGATCCCACTGTTACCCTCAGATCTCCCAGAGTGCTATCCAGACCCGCGGCTGGTTAGCTGGTTAGCAGCAGAGGGGACTCTGTGCCTCCGTGTTCAAGAAGAGTCGTGACCGCAATGCCAACTTGGACATGCTCTTGCAGTGAGAGCATGCACCATCCATGAACACCTCTCAGCATGTTGTTTGCCCAGGCATGAGAGGAGCTATCGTGGCCATCAGATGAAGTCAGGAACGACCACATCCAGAAACACACGGACGGAAACATCTTGAAAAAGACGCTGAACCACCCGTGCTTGCTTGCACTTTTAGGGAACTGGATGCAAGCTGGATGCAAACACCGCTGGAATGCCCCATCACACGGCAGAGAGATCCCACGATGAGTTGCAAGCAAAATAGCTATTAAAATTCTGATTGTTCTCCTGATAGCAATTAAAATTCCTGTTATTTGCTCTTTAGAAATTTACTCTCTTTTCATTATAGCTGAATTGGAAAAACGATCGCAGTGGAACCGCACGGCTCCGAAGCAAAATATGAATGATGTGAGTAAAGCCGGTCCAATTTTATTGGCTCGCTTTGTCACCACTTGGAGGTGACTTGGCTCCCAGGCGAGACCCCATGACATCCGTCTGACGTAACGTTGAACATGACTGACTAAACGGGATTGGGAACTAGAAATATCAGGATATTACCGTTTGGCATCAGGTCCACCACTAGTTTAGGATAAGCGATATTACTGCAGCCCACACTGGCTCCACAATAATAGTCACACTCTTTGGATCCACACAAGCAATCTCATCTAAGACAAACAAGAATATACACAAACATTAGTTTCACTAATAGTCTCTGACTGTTAACTGACCTTCTGATGCAATTGACCCTTCGCAGGGAGTTTGATTGACATAATCCATCATTCGCCGCATCCGCAGTCAGGAGAGTTAGTAGGTTAACTGTTGAAAGGATTTGAACTTGAAAAATACGGAAGTGCACTGACGTCTTTCCACGTTTAAAACAACATTCTTTCTGATGTTCATTCATGTTTATTTGATGCTAGAAATGAACTAGAAGGAACAGATTATTTTGTGAGAAATACATGGACCAGACTTTGTTCTGATGCACAAAAGTAGTTCTTTGACACTAACAAAACCTAGTTGGCCAATGGCATATAAACATTAAATTTGCCATTTAATATCACTCACTCAGGATTCAGTCAACATATTTGCTAACATTTACAAAATAGTTTAACCGTTTATCACCTATCTCAACCAAGATTCGGCCAATCTTTCTCACCTGTGTACAGCACTCTGCTGATCATGCCAGGGAAAACCATGAGGAACATGGGCAGAAGTTTGAGATAACCGCACAGGATGCAGCCAGCTTTCACATGGGACAGGCTCTTGGCAGACAGACAGCGCTGCACTATCACCTAAAACAAGATGAGTGTTTGTGTGAATAACCCAGAGGAACATTTTAGTGCTCAGAATCCAGTGTTTCCCTACATTGATTCATTTGTGGTGGCCCATCTCAATATCAGCATTGACCGCTACAAATAGATTTCAGTGCTTCCCATTCAGACTGTGGCAACCCGAAACATATTTAAAGTTCTCATAATAATATAAAAGGTATTTAAGGTCCTGTTGTGTGCCATTACTCTAAAACAAATTAAAATAGATAAGACTTTGTATCCTTTTCAAAAGACCGTCTCAGTTCACATTGATTGAATAAAATGCAGTGAACTCCATCTGTGCATGTATCGAGTTTAGCATGCATTTGGGATCACAGTCATGCATTATTTTCGACATTTGCGTAGTTGACGATTACAGCATTTCACTAGATTTGTAAAGAGACTTTTGTAAACTTGTTTTTTGCCAAAAGTAAAGCTTGACTGGAGTTTTCGTAGAAATAAAAGCTCATTGGTTCATCTCTTGTATTGAAATTAGGACAAAACTAATAATGAAAGTTTAATTTATTTTTCAGTGCATTTTTTTAAATATATGCCTATTACTGTCATATGGAAATTATTTTTTATTATTTTTATTATTATTATTATTAGTAGTAGTAAAAAATAAACAGACGCAAATAAAAACATTATTGAGATGCTTGTAATATAGGTCATGAACTATAATAAACTTTTATGGCTATATTTTTCTATAGTTCCAGAGTACAAACAACAAATATTGAATAATGTTTGTGAAAACATAGATATCTCCTACCCAATATGACTGATGTTACTTTTTTGGAGATAAATCGTCACTTAACAATAAACTCCGCTCAGAGGAAGAACATCCTCATCACAATGTATTTGACATGAGTGAATCTGTATATGTCTCCATGCATTTTTAAAGCTAAAATATTGATAATTGTTGCTAACATTTCACCTAAATTAGCAAATTACCAAACATGGGAGTCTGAAACAGTTAAGCTTTAAGTCTTGTTAATGGGCTGTTGAACTAACTGTGGTGAGTCCATATCTACTTGTTTGTGTATCTAATCTTATTTAGTGGGGACTAATCAGGGGTCAAACTAAAAGTATGTTAGAGCTAGACTTGCTCTGACTAAAACAAGAAGCACACTGTTCATCCTGAGAAACTCTCAGAGAAAGATAAAAGTGCAGTTTGTCGTCAAAAAGTGGACACACTTTGTCAGTTTTATGTGTAGCCACAATCTAGAAAGTGTTACAGCACAAAAATGAGTCAGCAACCTTGATAAATGGATCAGTACCTGGTCAGTGCACCAGTACCAGATAGCCTGGATAGTAAGACCGAAGACCATTCCAGGCCAGGGCAGATTTCCGGTGATAGGGTCTCTGAAAACGGTGGAATGAGTCCTCACCGAGGGGTGTAGCACGATTCACTGATGTTTGTACCCACCACTGACGGGATCGCATTCATGTAGCGGTCCTTGAAGTTCTCATAGCCTCCGACCTCATTGAACGCTGAAACCAATAACTGGTGATGTTGAAGCAAGTAGTCGTTTAGCAGACTTTAAAAAAAAAAACTAAAAAATGTTTAAATACAGATAAAAGTAAATGAACGAACCAAAGCCCATGAGAATGAATGATCCCACAACCATGATGACGGTCTGTAGGGTGTCTGTGTAGATGACTGCAGCTAGACCACCTGTTGAAGAAATAGTGAAGATTCTTTCAGGGGAAATCAACTGAGCAACTGAAAAAATTAAGTTCTTGAAATATTCTTTTGGCATTCATGTTGGTTGCTCTTTTTATAACATGGTCAAAATACATTAAGTTAAATGATTTTACAAAAGTAACTAGAGGCTAAAGTTTGTGAACAAACTTTGATGCTGGCTTGAGAGAGCCCGAAACTTGAACTAGGATTCGATCATAGATTCGCCTTGTGCACAGCTGCGGCAAATCTATTATTTTGGCAGCTTTGGAATTCCATACCTACAGTGATAATGCTCCAACATAACAGCTAACTTTCATTAGTTTTTTTTTTTTTTGATTTCCGCTCCTTCTAAATCAGATATATAAAAATTAGCACAGTAAGAGTACATTTATTTGAAGGCATTAATGAGATTGCGATTGCGTGTGTGAATTAGTCCTACTGTCTCTCTATTAACTCTGAAGCTGTGAGTTGTTACTTCAAAAGTAGAAAGAAATCTATACTGTAACTGATCATTTTTAAGCTACTTTGTGTAATTCATCACAGAACAGCATTGACAATGAGTTTCTGCGATCCTGAACGTGTCAGTCAAGGAGGGAAGCACATGTTTAGTTATTTTTCTTTTACCTTTATAGGTTATTTAGTTATCCTCCAACAGTAAGTATCATTTTGTTTGTTGTTTTGGTGGCCAATCTGTACACATTTATAAGTTCCTTCAGTATCAGCAGCTATCGCGTTTCTCAGGAGACAATTACCCTCCTCCATTCCCAGCTCTTCCTCTCAGTCAGGATTTGGCATTTTGATTCCCCTTGAATCAGAATAAATTCTCGAATTATGTTGTACTGTTTACCCTAAGGGGGGTTATTGCTGCTCTTTTCCATGCTAGACTTCATGGATGTGCAGGGAGTTCTTGCCTAGAACGGAACCATACCGCCAATCCAATCTGTATGCTAATGGTCAATCGTGTTTGACGATAGTGGGCCTGACAGAATTATTGGGTAACACTTTACAATATGGGTGCACTAATACTAATAGGCATTAATTCATGCTTAACTAATGCACAGATAATATTGAATTAATGTGTAACTAATGATTATTTAAGCTATTCATTAATGATTACCACATTAGGAACTAATTAAGAGTCTGTAAGGTTAATGTATTAGTTCATACATGAATTGTTATTAATTAAATATGTAATTGTGGATTAATTCCATTATAACTATTTTTTTAAACTAATAGTGTTAATTAATATGCTAATTACCAGAATGAGCCAAAGCCTTGTATTTCAAATTCCAGATAATATGACAGGTACACTAATATGCATTAATACATGATTAATTACTTCATTGTTACTGCAAATTCATGTGCAAATTACTACAATTACTAAATGACTAGTTAATAATGATGTGCCCCAACATGTAAAGTCATAACATAATGGTACCTTTATATGTATATATAATATAAATAATAAATCCAGAGCAACTGCTGATTTGGCAGTGGTCTCTTAATTTTTTCCATAGCTGTATATATATATAAAGGTATCATTATGTTATGACTTTACATGTTATATATACTATATATATATATATATATATATATATATATATATATATATAGTGCAAGTTTGCTGTATTTATGTTAACAGACCTGTTACTGTATAAAGAGCTGTAATCAGCAGCAGAATAATTATGGCCAGGTAAATGTTCAGTCCCAGAGCCTGGTTGATGAAAATGCCCCCTGCGCAACATGTTCCCCCTGAGAGGGGGAAAAGGGAGAAAAATTATTTGAACTGTCCGTTTCAAAACAACGTCTTTATCTTTATGATCTAAACCCATTTTAGTCTGAATTCACATGGCAATAAAATATATTTCCACATGGAAATCACCACTATTTCAGACTGTGTTAGTGAAGACTTTATGTAAAGATTATTAGAAAACTAAATGCAGAGGCCTGACACCATATTCTGAAAATGTTGGCATAAAACTTTATATAAAAGCATAAGGGAAAGTGTATATTTTTGGTCTTTTCAACTGAAACACAAACTGGTTACAATTTATTTTACGTCTTCAGTAGATTATTTTAAATGTTCTTGTACTTGATGTGTACACATAGTCATAATTGGTGGGGAAAAAAAGAAAAAAAAAGCTGTTTTCATAATAATTAACAAAAATAGCTAAATGCTTTTAAATAGTTTTCAATTGAGTGTAGCATGTTACGTTAAAGTTTTCTTAAAGTATTGCATGACAACTACCTCTCAAAGTAGCCTACCATGTTATTATCATTTCATACATGTACTTTTCTGTAAGGTCTTTGACGGATTTTGGACTCACAGAGATTTTGGTGAAAACGTAGAGAAACAAGGACAGCACAGAGAGATAGATATCGGATACGCTGCCCACCAAAGCGTTTCTTCAGGTACTCTCGGCATGGTCACGACCTGCACATAACATCAATAAAGACCATAAAAATTATACCACAGAGATAAAGTACACATTCATGTTGTGTAAGCAATATTTGAAAGATTTGTTATGTAATGCTGGTTGAAGAGGAAGAAATGTAAGCATACCCCAGCTTTTATGTAGATTGGCATTAAGAGCCATCCCAGAGATATCACAACAAAAATAGCCTGAGAGGGAAAAAGAGATTGTAATTACAGATATTTGATTTTATATTTTCTACACATAATCCCATCAGTGTTGTTATTGTAAATGGGTAACACTACAATTGGGTTTTATTTCTTAACATTACTATAAACTAACAATTAACAATATGATTCAGCATTTATTAATGCTAATAAATGCAAATAAAATAAAGTTGTTAATTAACTAATGAATGTTAATTAATGAAACCTTACTGTGAAGTGTTACCACTACAACTATAAAAAAATATATATTTAAAAAAATTACGCTGACTACGCTAAAATAAAAACTATAAACTTCATTATAATTATATTAGAAAGGATAAATATTACATTGGCAACTAACTGGAATAAAATAAGTTTAAAGTTAAAGTGGAAATAGGCTTATTTTACCACTCTCCCAGAGTTAAACAGTTGGGTTTTACCGTTTTCGAATGTATTCAGCCAATTTTTTGATCAGCTGTTTAACTCTGGGGAGTGGTAAAATGAGCCTATTTCCAAAAAAGTGGAGTATCCCTTTAAATTAAATTACTTAAATTACTAAAACTTTAACTGAAAATAAAAATAAATTATCACTAAATAAAAATATTTAAAAAAAATATATAAAAAATGACAAAAGTACATAACTAAATGACCAAAACTTGATATTAAATTAAAATTAAACCTGAAAATGTAAAAATAAAATCTAATTTTTAAATATTAATAAACATGACAATATATAAATATTAATTGGTTCCTAAATATAATTGGTTCCTAAATATATTATTAATATCCTTTTACTGTCCTGTTACCCATGTACATACTATGTACTTAGAATAGTAATTACAATTACTACTAACGCTAAACCTACCCTGAACCTATGTACTTATCTTATATTAGCCAGTACTTTCTAGGTAAGTACACTGTAAGTACATGTAAGTACTGTACTGTAAAAGGAAGGTTACAGTTGTTGTTGTTGGTTTTTTTTTGTGTAGAAAGGCAGGCAAAAAATAATAATATAAAATCAGTTCTGCATATCTGATAGTTTTATTAATACAATATTATGTATAAATTGCAATTAATTACAATTAATATGCAAAATACTTTATAAATTAATGACACACATCATAATTATTAAATATCATAAATGTTACATAAATGCATTTTTATACATACATTCCACTCAAAGCCTCCAGTGGCGATACCAGCAGCCGTCTCCACTTCCTGCTAGTCCCACAAATTGCCCACTTCCAATATTACTTGCAAAGAGAGAGCCTCCAATCTGAGAAAAAGTTTAAGATACTTAAGTTGTGCTACATATTATATTTACTAATAAACAAACATTTGACATTCAGTGTGAGGGGTAAACTCAACAGAAATCCATATCAAGTGACCTGCTTCCTTTTTGCATGTCAGAATGTTTACAAAAGTCAATCAGCAAAGGATTGTAATTACAGTACAAATTGTAATAGTAAATTAGAACATTGTTGAGATGATCAAGTTGACTTTAGTTTTTTTTTTCTTGCCGGGTCTGTTCGACAGATTCAGTATTTGTTACGGTAGTTGGCTATTTCATTCCCATAGTAAGATACAGAGTGATTGTTTGAAAGGTTCCTTACGTAACCCTCTGAGAACAAAACGAGGTATCTTACCAAGCTTCCCTACTTGCATAACACGAGGGAAGAGCATGCTTAGAATGCAGTTTTGGGAATCTGTATATTGGGAGGGGTGGGCTCTTTGTCATGAGTTGTGATTGGTCTGTCTTTTGGACAGGCAGGGTTTAGTTGTTGCTTCCATGAGTTTTCAGTTGTCTTTCGAATGTTGTCAGGGATTCTGCATTCCGTATGAGGGTGGGGAAATCATTCCACCAGCATGGAACCATGGATGAGAATGTTCTAGAGAGTGATTTTGTGGCTCTCTGTGATGGTACCATGAGCCGCCGCTTGATTGACTGATCGTCGGCTTCTGGTAGGGATGTAGACTCGTAGGAACGAGTGAAAATAGGAGGGAGCTGAGCCTGTGGTAGATCTATAGGCAAGCGTCGATGCCTTGAACTTGATGCGAGCCACGAGTGGTAAGATGAACAGAGGAGTGACGTGGGCCCTTTTGGGCACATTGAAGACAAGATGGGCTGCAGCTTTCTGGATCATTTGTAGAAGTTTAGTTGCACATGATGGAGGTCCAGCCAGAAGAGCATTGCAGTAATCAAGCCTAGAAATAACCAGGGCCTGGACGAGAATTTGTGTTGCATGCTCAGTTAGGAAAGGCCCGATCTTCCTGATGTTGTGCAGTGAAAACCGACATGATTAAGTTGTGTTTGTAATTTGGTCTGTGAAGGTCAGCTGGTCATCAAATATTACTCCAAGATTTCTGACCAACCTTGATGGTGTGATTGATGATGAATCTAGCTGGATAGTGAATTAGTGCTGTAGAGACGGATTGGTAGAGAGGATGAGAAGCTCAGACTTTGCCAGGTTGAGCTACAAGTGATGTTTCTATATGCCGAGATGTCCGGCAGACAGCTTGAGATATTTGCAGCTACTGTGGGATCATGTAAATCCCACATGTTGAAATGAGAGGTAGAGCTGTGTGTCATCAGCATGGCAATGGAAAGAGAACCATGTGCCTGTATGATGGGTCTCAGTTATGTGGTGCAAATGGAGAGAGGAGGGAGCCAAAAACCAAACTCTCAGGAACCCCTTGAAGTCCAGTTGATGTGCTTTGGATACCTCTCCTCTCCATGCAACCCTGAAGGACCTACCCATGAGATAGGACTCAAACCAGTGAAGGGAATGTGTTTAATGTGTTTTTTTTTTTAAGCAGTGGAGTTACCTGAGCCTAATTTAATGCCGTAGGGAAAATGCTAGTTAGGAGGGATGAGTTTATGATGTGTGCAAGTGCTGGTAGATATGTGGCAGAGATGGCTTGTAGAAGGAATGAGGGGATGGGGTCTAGAGGGCAGGTGGTAGGATGACTGGAGAGGAGAAGTTTAGATACGTCTTCCTCGGTTTATATACTTTCTATCTATATCTCAAGTATTAATCAATGTTTATCCTTCTAAATATTAAACCGATTTGAAATGACTTTCATGAAGCTTATGAGATTTAGGTAGTTATAGGCTTACATGTCATCTCACTGGAACATGCTCCATCCTTGTTTTTGAAAAAAACACCCAACACGTTAAAATATTACTCTTCTAGCTGACCATGACAGCCTAGGGTACTGGGGTCACTCAGGCCTGTCTCCTTTGTGACCGATTCACGTTTAAATGCTTTTTTACTTTACTCTTCGTCTTCAATAATGGGAGAATATTGTCTCTGAAATTTACTGAGTTAAAATAGTTAAACTAGTTGTAGGAGACTCAACTAGCATAATATGGACAGTTTAAAATACTGTAGCATAATATGGACACTTTAAACCTACCTTTATATATTTTAAGCCATGACAGAGAATCTGGTAATCTGTTTTAAAGAGCATTTTTAGTCTAGTAGGACTAGGCTTAATCTCTGTCCAGGAACCCACCCCAATAAGTTTAAGTAGTATATAACAGTATGGCTTGCCCAAGCCAACATAATCATTGGGTCAGGGCGATTGATACATACTTAATCAGCAGTTTCAGTCTTGAGTAGCACATTACAACAATTCACCACATTTTGCACACTGATTCATCACTATTGATGTAGTAAATGATCAGGCAATGTAATTTTGTTTATTTTCATCACATCTGGGCACAAAACAAAATGCTTTTAAGGTTTAAAGCTTGGTCATCCACCATCCGTGTCTCCATTCTCCTTACTGGCCACCACACCATACTTCTACCAGCCAGGAAAAAGCCTCCTACTGTGGATCGATTGGTCTAACACCATTGCCTTTGAACAGAAAGAGGCATTACATTTCCACCAGAGTTCCAGCACTAAACATTTTAGAAAAAATCACATTTGACATTAAATGGTGTCAAACCTGCAGACACATTTCACAATAACATATAACATTTGCAGTCTCAAAGTGTTGATGGATTGGTGTTCAATGGCCTTGTTTGTTGTTTGATTACAAGAGATTTTGAAAATGTTCGTGATTTTCTGAAGACATGTCGTTTTTGACCAATTTTAAAACTGTGAAAGACCACAGACAAAAGAGCAGTTTCAACTGATTTTTAGCATTATAATCCCTCAAATGCATACAATAGAAAATTCGTCTGGACTGCAAGACTGCACACCTGTCAACTGTAGTATCATTTCCACAGTGAGACTTAGGCTCAATCCCAATTCACCCTTTGCCCCTATCCCTTGGCCCTTCCCTCCGTTTTGTGCCTTCATGTCTAGGGGTAGGGTGTTCCGAATTCCCGGTAGGGTGTCCGGATTGTTGAGATCGAGGGGTCAGGGCGAAAGGATAATTGGGCTCTAAAACTGAGATTTTTTTTAGAGGCACACTTCAAACATAGGGCATACGAGAAGTTCTCGCAAATGCATCGCAAATCACCGTCGGATGGATCGCATATGGTAAAACATTTAAATTTAGTGCCAGATGATTCCACCATGCACTTTATTTACTCTGATAACACTACAGTCGTTTAAATAAAAAAATGGTATAATTAATTACCTTTCCGATCAGAAAAAGACATTACATTTCGAAGGAAGGGATGTTATAATCATCATGTTTATACAAAGTTAAGAACAGCTGCGCTGATTTTCAGTTGTTATCATGGAGAAATCCTGTAACGGCAGAGCCATCGCTGACGACTGATGATGTATCGGGTTCACAAAGGGTTGTTCCATTTTGTAGGGAATATTTCAACCCCTTGGCCCTTGTAACTTGTGTTTTAAGGGCCAAGGGGTACGACTCGAAAACAAGGGGTAGGGCCAAGGGGTGAATTGGGATTCAGCCCAAATCTCACTTACCCTTTTTCCACTGAGCATGAACCGGATGCTAGTTCAGAACCAGAGCTATTGCCAGTTCAGAGTTGGTTTGACTGAGCTTTCTAAGAACCAGTTTGCCTTTCCAGAGGCTAGAAAGGCACCACAGAGCGAGGTCTTACATCACTGTATACATATAGTGTTGCCCAGCAATGCTAGCGCGGCAGCGCGAAACACACCAGGGTTCGTTTCGAGACGGTTCGCCCAGCCTCTGACTTACTTCTAGACCAGCAATGTTTTGCTCTACTTAAGAACCACTTTTTCTGGTTCAGAGCTAGTGCTTTGGGTGTTGAAAGACAAAGAACTGATTTGAAACTAGGCTCTGGCTCCTGAACCAGTACTGCCTTGGTGGAAAAGGGGTAATATAGACTTAAGAAGTATCAAACGTGACTTGAGAAGAAAAAAAAATTGGGGACGATCAATGTCATCAGCTGGTTCCCTTGGCATGAGTTTTGTTAAACAAAATAGAAAAAAGAATATGGGTGATCTCTTTTCAATACTCCACTTCGGTCGCATGTTTGTGGCTGTTAGTGGAGCTTCTCCACTTTCATTGGCACCACACAATTCGGGGATTTTTCTTGACAAAAAGCTCATTTGCGACAAGCCTTGAAATCGTGCCACCAGGATGCAAATTGGGTATCAAAATCATCATTCTTTCTTTAGACTTCTCAAACAGCCCATGTACATTTATATGTTGACGCAAAGGTTCACAAGTCAATGGTAGAAAAATGTTGGCGCATATAAACTACTAGCCACTTACCCATATTCCCACAGCCAGAACTACCAGAAAATATATAACAATCACCGAGATGTCCGCTGGATTGTTAATATAAATGGTGACATTTCTTCTGTTCTCATTGCGGAGATAAGATAATCCAAAATAATCTGCTTCCATTTTGATGGTGTTTGAGCAGGGCAAGTGGAGCACCACACACTGCGTCCTCTCTGACACGATGGTAAAGAGACCTGACTCAAACGTTCACCTGCAGGTGTGTGACCGTGTGTGTGGATGCTTTCACTTATACGTGTGTGTCTACAGATGGGTGTGACCTCCTCAGAGACCATTTTTGAGACATTTTAAAAATTATATACATATCTTGAGTGATTTATGTACCCATTAATCAACAGTGGTGGTTAACCTGCAACATGGCCTTTAAAGTTGAAAACAGATCATATGGCATAAGGTCTGGTTGGCCAAGACATCTTTGGCTTCATCAACTTCAACCATCATATCTCGTCACAGCCATAGACAATTTTAAGACGTAAGGTCTTATAATCATAAACACCTGACCTTCTGCACAGCCTTCATCTTATTCACTTTTATTATACTATTATAAATCTTATAATGTAAGTTCTGCATATCAATTTTTATGGTCTGTTAAAGGCATCTCTTGCCAGAATTTTTACATAATCAAAAACACTAATAGGTTACTGGTGACCAATGGGTTTCTCAGAAATGGCAACAAGAGGCATTTTAATGAATGCTAATATAATCAGAATGTATTTAAGTTTGTAATACATTACTTCCATCAACATCACCACCCCAGAAACAGCTTTCCTATGAAGATGATGTCATATAGGTCATGTAACAGGCTAATGCACAAGTTTGCTTCATGTGGTTTTGAAAAACTTTCATACCATTTTAAAATGTAATGTGTTGTGCTTTCATCATGCAATAGTAAATATTTATACTAATGCAATTAATGTGTTTAATAAAGTCTAGAATGTGCATCAAGGTCATTTTTAAAGTATTAGATTCTGACCTTTTTATGACGAGCCAAAGTTAGTTCAGGGTGTAAAAGGCTCAAATGATCTGATATTTTAAAAGACGGAGGAGAATTTTGAGTTTCACTAATGAAGGTAAATGTAAAGGGCCAGAACAACAAATGATAAACCAGTTAAATATCTCAGACGTGCATCTCATGAAGTTTCATTTGGCAAGCATATAGACAGAGCACTGACATCCTGTCCAGTTTCTTGCCATCAATATCCCACATAGAGTAATGAGTAA
The DNA here is from genome assembly GCA_030378365.1 of Hybognathus amarus. Taxonomy (NCBI): domain Eukaryota; kingdom Metazoa; phylum Chordata; class Actinopteri; order Cypriniformes; family Leuciscidae; genus Hybognathus; species Hybognathus amarus. The sequence goes on from JAQIUQ010001550.1 coordinate 1,590,650, forward strand.
ACCTGTACAAATTGATTTGCCATACAGAAGAAGTGCACAGTGCAGTATTGTGTATTTTCAATCACTGTCATCAAAATCGTAGTCCTAGTTTAACATCTGAACATACTGACAGAGTACTACACTGTTATAACATGACTAAGCATTTTGCCTATCTTGTTTGTGAACCATGACACTTTGACTTGTCATTGTGATTGCACTGATATGTTAAATGACAAATGCTTTCTCCAAAGAAAACCTTGACTCTGAGAGGTTCATATTCATGTGTGGACGAGACATTTAGCGGACAAGACAATGATAACAAAACTGACTTTAAAGGAAGTCCTAGTTATTTGATGTTGAATGTTACTGTTAACATGGTCTGATACTGTGAAATTCTTTGTATATCCAAATCCAAAAGCTTAGATGATAATGCGACCAGCGGAAGTTACATTGAAATGTAATAATTGAGTTAAGATGTATTTTCCTATTCTGATTGGTGATACTGAGGTGACTGAGGTTCTGACCTATAGTGTCAGGAGTGCATTGACAGTGTTTATTAATTCATCCCATTCAGTTATGGGCCTGATAATATCTGTGGCCGGGTACTCTTTGTGCAAAAGAGTTGAGCCCTGGAGATTTTTAACGAGTCCTTGAGAGTACAACAAAGGTGTGGAAGGATGCAATGATAGTCCCAGTTCTGAAAGTTAGCTTTCCAAAGATATTAAATGACTTAAGACCAGTGGCTCTTACATCTATTTTAATGAAAATTTTAGAAATATTTGTGAGATCTGAAATATTAAAAACATTTGGAGGGGAAGGGGTCTCACGCAATGCTTCTATTTGTAGATTTTTCCTTCGCATTTAATACGATTCAACCTCGCATTAACCTCGCTTTTAGAACAGTTCAAACTGAGAAATAATTTAGTCAGATGGATTTTAGATTTTTTTAATGGAGAGAACACAAAGAGTGAAAATTAAATAACACAATCTCTGTACAGATTACTTCCTCCACTGGTTCACCTCAAGGATGTGTACTTTCTCCACTACTGTTTATTCTCTATATAAATATGTGCCATTGTCATTTGGAAAATCATGTTGTGCTGAAGTATGCAGATGACATTGTAATTGTCAGTCTGCTTAAGAGATAATGAGAATAGTCATGGACCTATTATTAATGATTTTGTATTAGTGGTGTGAGGAGTCTCACCTTCATTTAAATGTACTGAATACTAAGGATATGGTAATTGATTTCAGAAAGAATGTCTGCTTAAATCCACATATATTAAGGGTGAAACAGTGGAGTGTGTGCAGTCTTACAAATACATTGGGACAATCATTCATTCAAAGTTGATTTTTGAAGCCAACTGAGAAACAGTGTGTAAAAAGGGGCATCAACGTCTGTTCTTTTTAAAGGAAATTGTCTCAGTTTCAAATCACCTTTGAATATGTTTTATCGTGCTTTCATCTGAATCCGTACTCTCCTTATCTTTGGTATCTTGGTACGGGAACCTGACTTTAAAGAGTCAGAACTCTATTAATCAAATGTTTTCCAGTAGGTTGATTGCGGGACCCACTACTGAACCCGGCCTCGCTGTTTCCTAGGCATGGGTATTTCAATCTTGAGTGACCAGCTTCATCCTCTGTATGATGAATTCCAGTAACTGCCGTCAAATCGACGGTTTAGAGAGTACTGCGGTGTACAACAAAAAGATATAAAATAGCTTTGTTCCATTAGTGATTAATTTTATGAATACTATTAAGATGGAGTAGGTTGTTTTAGTGTAATTTTAGTGTCTTGTTTCGTTTGTATGGTGTTATCGTTTATATGTTTGAGAAATAGCCTAAACTTGTTCTCTGGAACTTAAATTGGTATAAATGAGAACCTGAACCTGATATGACAGCCAGCCAACGTGCAAAAGCACAGTTTGAATCTGTTAGATTTGTGACGCCACTGAACATTCTAAATCACTGAACATTCATATGTGGGACAGAAATAAAAATCCCATTTATGGGACTGTACCACTCAAAAGGTTAAACATTTCATTTGTAACCATGAATACAAAAATGAAACTGAGGGGGCACAAATCAAATCTGAGGGTCAATGCCTCCTTTTGCTCCCTCCCTGATAGCAGCTAAGAACGATTTGTTGAAAAACAAGGATTTGCTGATATGAATGATCAGTTTAGGTGCTAAAAACAATGTACATTACTTTAAAAGTACAGAAAAAATACAATGTATAATGTAATATAGTTCCTGCCATCAAATCCAAGTACAGTAAGCAGCTATAAGGAAGAAAGGGGTTGTGTTGAGGATATTATAAGGAGGTATTGAGTGTTTCAGGAGGAACTTTGTAACCTCTTACAATCTGATTAATCACATTTAGCTTGATGTTACTGATAAGGTAACATTTCTGTCCACAGAACACAGGTCCAATATCCTTTAAAGCATTAAATGATACTGATGTCATCTTTAACCAAAGAAACCATGGAAAAAGACGCAGACGGCAAGGAGGATAATAGCATTAGCGTTGACCACGTTTCTCCATAGAGGTTTTTCAGTGGTGTCAGTGAGCTTCAACTTCATCTCAGCCTCTTGTTCTTTAGTCAGTTTAGGGGCATTGCCTTGATCAAAGCCGCAGAACCAGTTGTAGGCCTTCTTAAAACAGCCGGGTTCCTCACGCTCCTCTGCAGGGTCAAGAGATGAACGGAAACGGTTGTTATTGATTATTAAAAGCTATATGTTACAATGTGATTTACACAAATAAGACATTTGTCTGCATCAACATACTTTGTTTTCCTAGAACGAACTACAATCTAGTCAATTAATCATGGCCATAAACTAGTCTCAGTATCAGACGGCCCCAACCAAAGACACCCACAGTCTGTTTACTGAACCACGTGATGCACGTTGCACACAAAAACTGTGAGTGTTACCTGTGCTACTGCTACCCATCAATGATTATGTTCTTGGTGGCTTGTGCAAACGTACCTTTTGTTTCCATAGAGTTGGAATCCTGTTCATCAGTCCAGTCATCTAGCTCCAGATCTATCCTCTCTCTCAGTGTTGTTCCTCAAGCTCCAGCAGAGCCTGTACAGCTGCACAACAACAAGGGGCAACAGAATGAGGGGTGAGTGACAGAGAAGTAGCTTTTTCATAGAGCACAATCTATCTATCTATTGATCAACTTAATGCATCCTTTCTTAATAAATGTAATAATTAACTCAACCCAAATGTTTTAACTTTATTGTTATGCTATAGTATGTGTATAATGTGTATTTTAAGTGAAATAAAAAATTTTAATATTTGAAAAAAGTTGTAGTAGTGTTGTTATGATTAGAGCTTACATGTTTGTCATCAATGGGTTTGGTCATGAGGGAGATGCCATATATCAATATACAGGACAGGGTGAAGAGGATCAGTGCAAAATATAGGTAGTGCACACCGCAGATGATCGTGGGAACAGTTACTGGGGCTCACGCAGCTGCCAGTGCCATAGGCAAACTCTGTTATCATACGCGCCAGACCAACCAGCAGACCAATACACAACCCGTAGAAAGCGCCCTGTGAGGGAATATCACAACTGTGTATCAATAAATAAAAAATTTACAGTAAGACTTTGATTTCTGGGGGGAAAAAACATTTTTGAGAGAAAACATATCAATGTTATTAATATCAAGCTGAATTTAACAAGCAAAATGGATATAAACCAAAATATAAATGGATACAAAGCAAAATGTATAAAACTAAAATGTGAAGGACTGACTCACTGCTTCATTTACTCTCTTGCAGAAAATTGCTAGGGTGAAGACAGCGGTGATGGGTGGAGCCAGATAACTGGTGATGGACTGCATGTAGTCAAAAAGCTGGCCGCTCTGAGCTGACTGAACTATGGGGATCCACGCAATACTCACGGCAATCAGAATTAGCATGAACAACCTGTACGTATGAACACAGACATCTCAAGAGCCTTTTCACATCATTTTCTGCTCACAAGGTTAAAAAACAATAGGTAACATACAACAGACACAAAAACACACCTCCCAGCAATCATGAGCTCCTTCTCTTTGGCTTTGGGACGGATCTTGGTGTAGATGTCCATGGTGAAGAGTGTGCTAGCGCTGTTAAAGATGGAAGTGAGTGAACTCATCAGAGAGGCCAGCATGACAGACAACATCAAGCCTCTGAGACCTTCAAAAACACACAGAGCAGTTTAGACCCATAACACCAGACAAATGTATCAAAGCATGTAAAGAACAGAACATCTAGGTTACTAATGTAACGTTACGTCAGACTGACGTCATGGGGTCTCGCCTGGGAACCTAATCACCTCCAAGTGGTAACAGAACGAGCCAATGAACAATGGCCAGTGAGATTTGCATGATGAGTCACACCCACCCGAACATACAGTTATAAGTAAGACTGGCATTACTCTGGCCATTCAGCGGTGGCTCAGGGCTGTGGTAGGGGGATGTAGCATCTCCTTCAGGGAACGGAGTTTACATTAGGTACCTAGACGTTCCCATTTACTCATTCAACATTACATCCCTATGGAAAATGTCACAGCCACTGAACTGTGTTCCTAATGTTGGAGATGCAGATGATGGCAAGCTCTTTTGGCAACTGCTCTCCCAATTTCGTAACCTACCGACTGACCGAGCGCAATACAGATATGGACAATACAGATACTCGAACAGGGAATCACATCATACAGTATGGGCATCTAGGCCAGATACAAGGGCTGACCGGCCCGGGCATGCACACATGCACTGGGCCTGGTGTCAGAGTACTGGGCCCATCGAGTCTGGCTGCCGAAGGATGTTGGAGGAACTTGATTCAGAGCACAGAGCAAGTCTTCCCACACATTACCCTTTGGTACCCAACATACAGAAAGAGACCGGCTCCGGTTCAGGAATGCTGTCTTAAAAGACAGCATTTTGAGCTCAACTGACTCGAGGTGTTCGAAGGGAGCTCTCTGTAGACCTGAAAGGATGATCTGAAAGGCCTTGGAGGATTTAACCTCCCGCCGCTCTCAGGAACCTGATGACAAGGTCGTGCTTTCCCCAGCGACCTGCCATCAAAAGTATTGTGATGTGCTGCAATGGCGTCAACATGCACCTTCAAGGTGGAGGGGAGATAGCCTCAGCTCCCAGGCCTCTTGAAGGAAGGAAAGCACAGAGCCAATCAGACAATTCCGAGGGGTCTTCCAACTAGGAAGAACACCACTCAGCGAACAGACTCCACTTCAAAGCATAAGTGCGCCTCTATGAGGGAGCTCTAGCTGAAGTACCACTGGAGGTAGGTCACTTAAGTTCTCCAGGTGATGGTGCGGGTGATATATGATGTCCTGTCTCTGTGAAAGCAGGTCCTCCCTGGAGGAATCATCGAATATAGAACAACTGGCAATGGGCAAACTCCAAGGAGGGAAAGAGGTCTTCCTGTGCGTCCCAGAATTGGCTCCAAATAAGCTGGACTGCCTGGGGATGGAGACTCTATTCTCCCGGGAACATGAACTGTCGTGAGAGCCCGTCGGCTGCATGATTGAGCTCGCCCATAATATAAATGGTGCACAGCAACCTGAGCTGCATTTCAGCTTCCTCATCCTCTCTAGAGTACAAAAGCCCAGTCCCGCTCAACATCAGATCCTCATTCAGAGCGCCTTATGAGACACAAGATGCCTCACGTGAGGGACCCCGTGCCAACATTCGGCAACTCAACAGCACATGCCATGCTAGAAGAGTGGGAAGTTTGTGGGACGGACCTGACAAATAAGCTCCCACTGTTATCCTGAGATCTCCCAGAATGCCAACTAGAGCCGTGGCTCTGCTACGAGAAGTGGAGGGGGCTGGTTAGCAGCAGAGGGGACTTGTGCCTCCATATTGAAGAAGAAGAGTCGTGACCGCAATGCTAACATGGACATTCGCAGTGAGAGCATGCACCATCCATGAACACTCTCTTAGCATGTTGTTTGCCCAGTCATGAGAGACAGGGATCGTGGCCGTCAGATGAAGTCAGGAACGACAGCATCCAGAAACACACGGACGGAACACACACGGACTTGAAAAGACGCTAACCACCCGTGCTTGCTTTTCAGGGGCCGCACTTTTAGCCAAAACGCCCAGGGGTGGATGCTGCACTGTGTGCACAGCAAGCTGGAATGCCCCGTCACACGGCAGAGAGATCCCATGATGAGCTGTTTTCAGAGTGTTCTCCTGAAACCAATTAAAATGGCTGGTATTTGCTCTTAAGAAATTTACTCTCTTTTGAGTAGAGGTGAATTAGAAGAACGATCGCTGTGCAACTGTTTGGCTCCAAAGCAAAATATGAATGAAGTGAGTAATGCCGGTCCTATTTATACCCGTATGTCTGGGTGGGTGTGACTCAGTCAAATCTCACTATGTTCATTGGATCATTCTGTTACCACTTGGAGGTGATTGGGCTTCCAGGCAAGACCCCATGACATCAGTCTGAAGTAGTATCGAATGTGACTGGCTGAATGGGAACTAGAAATATCAGGAAATTACCGTCTGGCATCAGTTCCACCACTAGTTTAGGATAAGCAATATTACTGCAGCCCACACTGGTTCCACAGTATAAATCACACTCTTTCGGATCCACACATGCGATCTCATCTAACACAAATGAGAATAAACACAAACATTAGTTTCATTAATAGTCTTTGATTGTTCACTAAACTTCTGATGCACATCGCATACAAAAAGGTCACAAAAATGCATTACTTTTGGATTGACGGAATTTCTTATCACAATGTCCACATGACATTTCCACAAATAAAACTGTTGTGGAATCATAAATTCAGATTTACCCCCCAAAATATCACACATTGCTATTTGTATTGTAGATACAAACTGACACAAATATAGCTAGCTAACAATGCTTTTTGGAAATGCACCACTGTCTAATTAGGCGATTGTTTGCTAGAATAAGATGCTAGTAAGTTGCTAGCATGTTCTGTGAGAGATACATTGACCAGAATTTATTCTGATGGGCAAAAGTCTAGTTCGGTGGGACTAACAAAACCTAGTTGGCTATATGTTAACATTAAAGTTGCCATAAAGTCACTTTGGATTTAGTCAACATATTTGCTAACATTTACATAATAGTTCATACGTTTATCACCCATCTCAGCCAGGATGCTGCCAATCGTTCTCACCTGTGTACAGCACTCTGCTGATCATGCCAGGGAAAACCATGAGGAACATGGGCAGAAGTTTGAGAGTAACTCGCACAGGATGCAGCCAGCTTTCACATGGGACAGGCTCTTGGCAGACAGACAGCGCTGCACTATCACCTAAAACAAGATGAGTATTTGTGCTGAATAACCCAGAGGAACATTTCAGTGCTCAGAATCTAGTGTTTCTTGACATTGATTCATTTGTGGTGGCCCATCTCAATATCAGCATTGACCGTTACAAATAGATTTCAGTGCTTCCCATTCAGACTGTGGTAGCCCGAAATATATTTAAAGTTCTCATAATAATATAAAAGGTCTTTAAGGTCCTGTTTTGTGCCATTACTCTAAAACAAATTAAAATCGATAAGACTTAACTCATCTTACCGTGGAAAGAGATTTGGAAGAAATGGAGTAGTCAAATAAAGTCATTATTTTTGTTTGTTTTTTCGCACAAAAAGTATTCTCGTCGCTTGATAAACTTATACTTGAGCCACTGTTGTCTCAAGGAATATTGAAACATTTTCTTCATTGACTTTCTGGGCCGTCAAGTTTCGATCCCTTAGGCAGCCTATGTAGCAGTGATCCACCTCTCAAATTTAATCAAAAATATCTTCATTTGTGTTTCGAAGATGAACGAAGGTCTTACGGGGTTAGGTAAAGCATGGGGTGAGTAATTAATGACTTAATTTTCATTTATTGGGGAACTATCCCTTTAACACGTAGGACATATAGCCCTCTTATTTTCTCAAACAATGCTTCATATGTCCTAATTTATTTTATTTATATATTTTTATCGCACAGAATAAAGCAATATGAGAATGTAGCCACAATCTAGAAAGTGTTAGAGCACAAAAGGAGTCAGCAACCTTGATAAATGGATCAGTACCTGGTCAGTGCAAAAGTACCAGGTAGCCTGGATAGTAGATCCGAAGACCATTCCAGGCCAGGGCAGATTTCCGGTGATAGGGTCTCTGAAAATGTGGAATGAGTCCTCACGAGGGGTGTAGCACGATTCACTGATGTTTGTACCCACCACTGACGGGAATCGCATTCATGTAGCGGTCCTTGAAGTTCTCATAGCCTCCGACCTCATTGAAAGCTGAAAGAAACGGAACATGTTGAAAGCAAGTTGTTGTTTAGCAGAATTTGTTGTTTTATCCAAAATGTTTAAAGTACAGAACAAAAGTGAATGAACGATACCAAAGCCCATGAGAATGAATGATCCCACAACCATGATGACGGTCTGCAGGGTGTCTGTGTAGATGACTGCAGCTAGACCACCTGTAGAAGAAACAGTGAAGATTTTTAAAGGGCAACTGAAAAAATCAAGTTCTTAGAAATATACTTTTGGCATTCATGTTGGTTGTTTTTTTTATATAATATTGTAAAGCAACTAAATTTAATGATTTTACAAATGTCTTGTGGTAACGATTTAGTAAAATGTTACTAGACAACTTTGATGCTGGCTTCAGAGAGCCTAAATCTTGAACCAGGGTTAGATCACGGATCGCCTGGTGAACTTCTGCGGCAAAAGTGTTATCTTGGCAGCTTTGGAATTTCATACGTAATATAATAATCCATATGTATAATATGATACATATGATAATCCATATATTTTTCTGAAGTGTAGTGTGAAGTGTTCCTTTCAAATGATTTATATGTCCGTCTGCAGGCAGCTTGTATAAAACAAAATCCACATTTTGTATGATTTTTACGTAAATCTGTATATGCCTACAAGGCACAACAAACCTGATGTTCTTTATATTTTTTTGTGAATTTTAAATTGCAATTTTAACTAGAAAAATCACAAGTAGGTTTTCTTCCCCAAATCGTGCATCTGCTCCTGACATCAGCATGTTCACACAAGTGTCTGTACATGAACATGGTAAAATTAAAAAGCAAACACCTTGGAAATGACAGGTATGTTCATTAGGAACTGTTCAACCCTCCCAGCATACACAAAACATGTCTTACAAATTATAAATCAATATATTGTTTTATGTAAATGAGCGGGTAGGATGATTTTTTACATAGGTTTGAAGCAAACATTTTAGGCTACATAGTACAATTTTCAAAAGACAAATAATCAGTATGTGTTTTATGGCCTTTTTTCCCACAAACCACGCATAAACTTAATTTTCTCAAAACTAAACTTTTACACATGCTGCTCACAAATTATTGTAGCAGAATTTGTGCTGAATAATCAGAATTCATGGTCGATGGTTTGGCTGATAAATGTTTCTTAAAGCTTTAGCAACAGCAGTTTAGAAGCCGCAGGACAACAAACACTAGCAGCCACAGCTCATGTAAATATTTACAGCTGGCAGGATGATGTCCTGATTTCTTATAGTTTATTGGTGGGCTGGTTTGTTCCTCCTAAGATAATATTACACAACAGACCATGGTAGAAGTTTAAAGTCACAATGCAGCTTGCCTTGCACAGGCTTATCATCTATTGTCAGAATGGGCAATTCCTCATAACACATGCATATCACGCTACAATAAGTATCCCACCAGTCCTTCAACCCTGGACTTTACTCTCTGCTGTAGTATAAACTTCAGGGACCATATAAAACATATATTAGAGATGCGTGTCTGGCGGTTACAGATGCGGACTGATGTGACGAAAACAAATATTTTAATTAAATTCTTGCGGGTGGTGGGCGGTTGAACCAATCAAGTGAAAAATATATGTATACATTGTTAAATTGTTATCTGACTATACCTACATTCAAAAACAAAAAAACAAAACAAATCGAGAACACTCTGAAATAGTCAAATTTTCATCAGGCAGCTAGTTGAGCCTATGCAGAGACTGCTTGTTATTATCAGCGGCAAAGGAGGTATGTTGCTGTTATTTTCAGCATACAATGAAAATATTGTACAATAGCCTATCAGATAAGGTCAGGTTTGCCGAAGTGTTTTTAATTTTAATTAATTAATTATATATGCATATTTTCAGTGCAAGTTTGCATTATTTACTTCAACAGACCTGTTACTGTATAAAGAGCTGTAATCAGCAGCAGAATAATCACGGCCAGGTAAATGTTCAGTCCCAGAGCCTGGTTGATGAAAACGCCCCCTGCAAACATGTCCCCTGAGAGGGGGAAGGGAGAAAAATAGTTTGAACTGTCCATTTCAAAACAACGTCCTCTATCTTTTATAATCTAGACCTCGTTTTTAATCTGAATTCACATGGCAATAAAAGATATTTCTACAAGAAAATCACAGCAATTTCAGACTATAATCTCTGTTAGTGAAGACTTTACATAAAGATAACTAAATACGGGACATACGGCACAATATTGTAAAATGTTTGCAAGTTCCCGCTCATCTTTCAGTTAGTCATTGTCAATGTAAAAAATAACAAAATGCTTTTAAAATAGTTTTTCGATTTATTGTAACATGTTACACCACTGATAGTATGTTAACGTTTTCTAAAAGTAGCCTATTGCATGACAACTACCTCTCAAAGTACCATGTTATTATCATTTCATACATGTACTTTTCTGTAAGGTCTAAGATATATTTTGGACTCACAGAGATTTTGGTGAAAACATAGAGAATCAGGGACAGCACAGAGAGATAGATACGGATACTGCTGCCCACCAAAGCGTTTCTTCAGTACTCTGGCATGGTTATGACCTGCACATAACATCAATAAAGACCATAAAAAATTATACCACAGAGATAAAGTACACATTCATGTTGTGTAAGTAAGCAATATTTGAAAGATTTGTTCTGTAATGCTGGTTGAATAGGAATAAACGTAAGCATACCCCAGCTTTTATGTAGATTGGCACTGAAGAGCCATCCCAGAATAATCACAACAACAAGAGCCTAAGAGGGGAAAATTAAAAAGAGATTGTAATTACTGATATTTGATTTGATATTTTCAACAAATAATCCAGGGTAAAATAAAAGGGTAACACTCTACAATAGGGTTTCATTTATTTAATTTTAGTAAATTAAATGTAAACTTAAATTACTAACACTTAAACTGAAATAAAAATAAATTATAGCTAAATAGGAATATAAAAAAATGACAAAAGTAAATAACTATATGAATTAAATTAAAATGAAACGAAAAAGTAAAAAAGAGCTAATTTTAAATATGAATAAACACTAACAATATATAAATATTAAAATAACATTGACGTTTAATTGGTTCCTTAATATAGTATTAATATCTTATCCTTAACAATAATAATATTAATAATTTAGTATACTTTATCCTTCTGAATAAATAATTAATAATAAAAATAATTAAATAACATTTCTTTTTATTCTGTTGAAAGATATACACTCACCTAAAGGATTATTAGAAACACCTGTTCAATTTATCATTAATGCAATTATCTAATCAACCAATTATATGGCAGTTGCTTCAATGCATTTAGGGGTGTGGTCCTGGTCAAGACAATCTCCTGAACTCCAAACTGAATGTCAGAATGGGAAAGAAAGGTGATTTAAGCAATTTCTGAGTCGTGGCATGGTTGTTGGTGCCAGACGGGCCGGCCTGAGTATTTCACAATCTGCTCTGTTACTGGGATCTTCACGCACAACCATTTCTAGGGTTTACAAAGAATGGTGTGAAAGGGAAAAACATCCAGTATGCGGCAGTCCTGTGGGCGAAAATGCCTTGTTGATGCTAGAGGTCAGAAGAGAATGGGCCAACTGATTCAAGCTGATAGAAGAGCAACTTTGACTGAAATAACCAGTTGTTACAACCGAGGTATGCAGCAAAGCATTTGTGAAGCCACAACACGCACAACCTTGAGGCGGATGGGCTACAACAGCAGAAGACCCCACTGGGTACCACTCATCTCCACTACAAATAGGAAAAAGAGGCTACAATTGTCAAGAGCTCACAAAATTGGACAGCTGAAGACTGGAAAATGTTGCCTGGTCTGATGAGTCTCTATTTCTGTTGAGACATTCAGATGGTAGAGTCAGAATTTGGCGTAAACAGAATGAGTACATAGATCCATCCTCCCTTGTTACCACTGCGCAGGCTGGTGGTGGTGGTGTAATGGTGTGGGGGATGTTTTCTTGGGACACTTTAGGCCCCTTTATGCCAATCGGGCATTGTATAAATCCCATGGCCTCCTCGAGCATTGTTTATGACCATGTCCATCCCTTTATGGCCACCATCAGTCCTCTGATGGCCACTTCCAGCAGGATAATGCACCATGTGACAAAGCTCTGAATCATTCCAAATTGGTTTCTTGAACATGACAAAGAGTTCACTGTACTAAAATGGCCCCCACAGTCACCAGATCTCAACCCAATTGAGCATCTTTGGGATGTGGTGGAACTGGAGCTTCGTGCCCTGGATGTGCATCCCACAAATCTCCATCAACTGCAAGATACTATCCCATCAATATGGGCCAACATTTCCAAAAAATGCTTTCAGCACCTTGTCGAATCAATGCCACATAAAATTAAGGCAGTTCTGAAGGCGAAAGGGGGTCAAACAAAGTATTACTATGGTGTTCCTAATAGTCCTTTAGGTGAGTGTATATAAAATAATAATTAAAAACCAGTTCTGCAAATCTGATGTTTGTATTATCCCTTAATTATCAATAACATATTATTTATAAAAATTGCAATAATATATTTAAATATATATGCAAAATACCTATAAAACATTTTTTAAAACCATATTGTCATAAATAGTAGACTAAAACATGTCATAACACACATCAGAATTATTAAATATCATATATTTAAGATTTTTTTAAACATACATTCCACTCAAAGCCTCCAATGGCAATACCAGCAGCCGCTCCACTTCCTGCTAGTCCCACAAAATGCCCACTTCCAATGTTACTTGCAAAGAGAGAGGCTCCAATCTGAAAAAAGTTTTGCTTCATATTATATTTACTATTAAACAAACATTTCATATTCAGTGTGAGGGGTAAACTCAACAGAAATCCATATCTAATTGATCTGCTACGTTTACATGTAAGAACGGTTACAAAAGTCATTAGCAAAGGACTGTGGGAACTGAATGTGAAGTGTCCTCAGAATATATTAACTCTGTCTACTGTTTGATCATATCTGGCAATACAATCACCACTGAACAATTATGATAAGCTATAAAAACTGCTTCTTGTGCCCAACCTGAGGTGTAACTCAAACTATAACGATTTAAACAATGAACTTTGTAATAACAGATAAAAAGCTTTAAACTTTCGTATAAAGTGATTGTGACGAGCAGGACGAGATCAAGGGCCACGAGAGAGTGGCGTGAGGACAGCAGTCGTCCGTGAGGAGCTGCTGTCTATTACTTTCGTTAAGAGGTTAAACCATAAGTTAATTTGGTCTAGGATAGGCTTAATCTTCGACCAGACAACCTTCCCAATATATTTAAGTAGTATACAGTATGTTGACTTTCGTCTCAAGACAACAAAATACGTTTATATAGTATAACAGTATGGCTTTCTCAAGCCAACATAATCACTGGTCATGCTATTGATAGATACATAATCAGCTCCTACTTATTATGGCAGTTTCAGTCTTGAGTAGCACATTACGACAATTCACCACATTTTGCACATTGATTGATCGCTATTGATGTAGTAAATGATTAGGCATTGTCATTTTGTTTGTCCATCACATCTGGAGCACAAAACAAAATGCTTTTAAGGTTTAAAGCTTGGTCATTCATCATTCGGGTCCATTTCCTTACCGGCCACCACACCATACTTCTGCCAGCCAGGAAAAGCCTCCTACTGTGGATCGATTAGTCCGTACCATTGCCTTTGAACAGAAAAAGAAAAAAAGATTTCAATTCAGCATGAAGAGTTCCAGCACTAAACATTTTAAACAAAATCACATTTGACTTTATATGGTGTCATGCCTCCAGACACATTTCACAATAACATTTCACATTTGTAGTCTTAAAGTGTTGATGGATTGGTATTCAGTGGCCTTGTTAAAAAAATAGTACCAGTCACATCTTGTTTAGGTTCTTGTTTCATGTCTTGTCATGTGATTCCCTGTGTTAAGGTTGTGTATGCCGACTGAGCACTGACAGCCTCAACCCGTATAACCTCCATGACCTCGCTTACTGGTTGAAAGTGAGGGCACAACTGTCTTATCATCTAAAATGGTACAGCGCTACCAGATGGAGAGAGTTCATGTCCCATGTAGAGAACGTCAACCCATTCTGAAGCCACTGCAGTTTATCATGGCAGCGAACCAACCCAAAGAGGTTAGTACATTATGTCCATCCAGAGAGATTATGGCCCTTCTTCGCACAATCCAACATGATGTCACAGATTTGAATGGGACAATCAATTGATTTGCTGCCCAAACCTGAGCACAGTTAAGGAGCCCATCAGACTAGGAACACAGTTTGGCTCTGGTCGTACACAGCTCGGTTGGGTTCTCCAGGGACCAGATGGACTTCTCCCACATCAGGTACCATCATCACAATGCTTATTCACTTCTCTTACCCCAATTCGAGATCCTGTCTATAAACATGTTGAGTGACTGTGGAAACTCAACGTCCTCCCAAACCGCAGTGAAAAGCTGGTAACACGATCAAAACAGGATCAAGCAGCTGTGAATATGCTGGAGACCAGAACACAACTTGTAGAAGTTAATGGCATCTGGCGTTACGCTACTCCCCTCCTTTGTGCATGAGATGGCCCACCTTTGAGAGGAACCAAGGAGTCAGTCTTGTTCCGCAGCAGGAACACTGAGAAGAATTTAAGCAAAGACACAGAGAAAGCTCAGGTGTATGAAGCTGAAATACAGAAACTCACTGTCCAAGGCCAGGATAGTGCAGCTGTCGCCCGCGGCGCCCCGTCTGCCTTGTCCTCTAAAGAAACTACAGTGAGGGCGGAAGCCGGCATCTGCGCGTCTTTGAGGGGTGGTTGGGAAGTCGAAAGAGGCACTTGAGAGAATCTGATCCGGTGAGTGCTTGGTTTCCGCGTTGGGCTCCGGCGGTCTCTGTGCACAGCGATGGAGGAGTGACAGCTTCGGCACCGAAGAGGTCTCAGACGAGCCCGCTGGGTCGAACATAGACAGATACATATCAGGGAAGCAGCCTCAGAGCTGTGCTTTTTTAACAAGGGTTCCCGCAGCATAAGCTAAACTTATACAATACGAGAGAACCTCTCATAAGAGAATGTACTCGCACCATGAGCGATTTTAGCTTCAGTTGATGAAACCAGGGAAGCAGTCTCCGAGCCGTGCATTTATACGCTAAGCCACACCCACTTGGCGGGCTGTGACGCGTAGTGAGAGCAAGGCACCACCATTGGGCGTGACGTCAATCCCGGAAATGCTACCTGATCCCGGAAATGTTACTAGGTCCCCAACCCGGGATTCAATGCCGGTATCAATTCCGGGTCATGTTTGCATTCACACAGAAGGCGTTCTGGCAATTTCCCGGGAATTTCCCGAGATCAACGCATTGTGTGAAAGGGGCTTTAGTTTCAGAAAAAGGCTTCTTCTCTGTCAATTTGGACCCAAAGAAATGGAGGAAAAATTTGTAGAAATTTGACAGGAGCACCTGTGTCTGTTTGACGTTTCATTTGAGCTGTACCACAACCGGGTCTGAAAAAAAATCTCTCGATGAGAACTCCGGTTCTTGAATACGTGGTGTCGCGTCACATTCCTTGTCACACCTCACGTGTGTTTGTTGTGAAACTTACGGTAGTCTGCACGCAGCATGCTAGACAGAGTTGTCTGCGATTTTTCCTTTTGTAAAGTCATGCAGTGTAAAAACTTCTGTAGCCAATCCATCGTGCAGTGTGAACACAGCTGCGACTGAATGCTGGCCAAGATAGTCATACAGGTGAACAGTGAAACAGTGTGTACAGTGTTGAAAAGAATAGCGACCTGACTACTTTGAAAATTGTGCAGTCTGAACTTGGCATAAGTAACAAGGAGAATATAACTAATTAACAAGCTAGAAGCAATGACAAGCTAACATGACAAGGAAACCGAGACAAACGGAACAAACTCAGAATTTGACATTAAAATATTATTATTATTATATTGTAAACTTTTTGTAAAATCAGCTATCATTCTTTCTTCAGACTTATCTGACACAGCCCATGCAGATATATATGTTGACGCAAGGTCAACAAGTCAATGGAAGAAAAATGTTGGTGGATGTAAACTGCTGGCCACTTACCCATACTCCCACAGCCAGAACCACCAAAAATATATAACAATCACAGAGATGTCCGCTGGATTGTTAATATAAATTGTGACATTTCTTTTGTTCTCATTGCGGAGATAGGAGAATCCAAAATAATCTGCCCCCATTTTGATGGTGTTTGAGCAGGGCAAGTGGAGCACCACACACTGCGTCCCTCTCTGACACAATGGTAAAGAGACCTGACTCAAACGTTCACCTGCAGGTGTGTGACCATGTGTGCACACGTTTTTACCTACGTGTGTGTCTACAGATGGGTGTGACCTTGTCAGAGTTAATTATAAAAGTGTGTTTGTGACTTAAAGTTTTCAAAAGATGATAAATGATTGATTTATATAGTGGGCAGTGTGAGACTGGTCTCCTGTAGCCTAAAGTGTAAAATCACATTTCATCAACCACATCACCTGCATCTTAATTAATGGGTTTTTATTGAGTCAGCAAAATATCAACTACTAAAACGTATGATCCAGACATTAGTGTATACACTGCAACACTGATTATAATGATCACCCTGAGGTTCAAAGTAGCATTGCATCTTGAAAACAAAAGAAAGTGAAAATTGCTGATGAAAGATTGAAATAAATTTTACGGGGCTCCAACGCTAAAGATGGATCATTTAATTGATATGAATCACCCTTCCACCCTGAAGTGATACAATTGGCAAAATCTATTCTGTTCTACTGAGAAAGTTGTAAAGGTTAGCTTCTCAGTGCCTGATTAAAAACGACTGATTTACAATGTATTCATTCTTAATCATTAAAATGTCAATTTATATAATTTATCATTTGTATAATCTAATTAATACATTAAATTGCCAAAGCTAAAAAATGTGATTTCAGTTGTGTTTTCAGTTAGCCTTTAGTTTGCAAGCTAACTGTTTAGCTACTATCTTAGCATTGCATTAACAAGTTAAGAAAGACGCGTTATCCAAAATCAGATATTACATTTGGTTTGAAACTTGCTTTGTGACAGTACTCTGTATAACATGTATAGTATGAATGTGTGTAGTATGAATGATATTCAGATGTATGTACTACATCAGCCATGTTGTCCCTGTCATGTGATCTACAGCATCAGTTGTGTCGCTTCACTGACAGTAATTTATCCAATCGCGTGGCCTCATGCAATCAAGTATTCATTGAATGTGCACTTCAGAATACTCGCCAGAAGTAGTCGGTCAGAAGGTACAGGTACTTCCTACGATTTATGAATACTGAAATTCTTTTAGTTCATTAGATAACCACATTTTTTTGCTACAACACTCTGAATGTACGGCTAAAGGAGCAATCATTAACCAATGATGCTTTGAACGTTTTCTGGATTAGATAGTAGATGAATATCTTGTTGGTTACATCATCGATATGAACAGCCAAATCTCAATGTCCAGACTTGCTATGATCTATCCTGTTTGTTTTTGAAATATAATGGGGAAATGTATAGTCTGCTCTCTTTGGTCCAGACAATGATGGATTAGCTTTAAAGGTGCACAGATTAAAAAAAAAACTGATCATATGGCATAAGGTCTGGTTAACAAGGACATCTTTGGCTATATCAACTTCTCAACAATGCCTTTAAAAATACCATATCTCATCACAGCCTTATAATCTTAAGTCTAATGATCATAAACGCCTGACCTTCTGCACGGCTTTAAACTTATTCACTATTATTACACTATTATAAATCTATCGTACAATGTAACTCCTGCATATCAATATTTATGGTCTGTTAAAAGCATCTCTTGCCAGAATTTTTACATAATCAAAAACAGCAAGATTACACTGCCCGAAGAGCTGGTGTTTCTAGGCACCAATATTTATGCATTTTAATGAATGCTAATATAATCAGACTGTATATAAGTTCATAATACATGTGTTCCATAAACATCTCCATCCCAGAAACAGCTTTCTTATGAAGATGATGTCACGTAGGCAGCACAAACTAATGAATACATTTGTTTCACGAGGTTTTGAAAACCTTTTTTTTTCTTTGCATGACATGTATGCATATATGTAAAGTATATATTTGAGGAACACTTAATACTAATGCAATTAATGTCTAATAGTGTAATAATGTCTAAAAACAAATACTGTGCAAGCTCTTTAAAGTGTCAGATAATTTGACAGTTTTATGACAAACCAAAGTTAGTTGTAAAAGGCTTGTCATAAAATGGTAAAATTATCTGACACTAAAGACTTACTGACCT
Source organism: Hybognathus amarus (assembly GCA_030378365.1). NCBI lineage: Eukaryota > Metazoa > Chordata > Actinopteri > Cypriniformes > Leuciscidae > Hybognathus > Hybognathus amarus. The sequence continues at coordinate 1,609,202 of JAQIUQ010001550.1, forward strand.
TGACGCACAGTCACGAGGCTCCATGGAGGTCTTCTATGGTTTCATGTGCTGGTTTTTTTTCTACATGTTGGTTGAACCATGTGACTATTTCAGCAAGTTTTTTTCAGATATTTATAAAAAGTTTTGTTAAAATATTATTATTATTAGATTGTCAAACTACTTAAGATTCTCTCATGAAGATTTATTTTAATGAGGCTGATTTATTTATTATGATATAAGGACAGTGGTGTCACCTTTAAATGTTTTACTTCATATTAAAATTATTTTTAATTCAGATTAATTTGCCAATGAAATTATCTTGCTTGTGAACAATGACATAATGACTTGTTATTCTGATTGCACTGGTTAATCTGGTTAAACTGGTTAAATTGGCTTTTATAGGGAGGGGGAGCCCTTATTTACGGAGAATGGTCATCATTCAAAAACACTGTAAAATTACTTAATGTGTATTTACAACAAAGTGGCTCTTTTTTCCAGTATTAATGTGTAATCTGCACTTTGATGACAGATCCAGAAAGGTTCAAACGACAATTACCAGTGACAACTGGAGAATCACCCATTGTAAAATACCACTGCAAGTGCTTGGGAGCACTTCTACTTTGGCGTAGTAACTATTCATCACTCGTGAATGAATAGTTAGGAATGGTTAAGAATGAATAGTTATCCACTTTACACCTTTTTATTTTGTGTCACTGGTCGAGTTACACTACTCGTGTAACTGTATTTAAATAGGGAAAACGCTTGATAAGACCCTTATTCATCGTCTGAAATCATTTAAAGCCCTTTGAACAGTCTGCACTGAAACTGTCTTTTGGACCTTGAACCGTTTGGGTCTCATTGAAGTCCATTTTGGAGAAAAATCCTAGATTTTTTTTTTTTTTATCAAAAACCTTACTTTCTTTTTGACTGAAGAAAAGAATGACATGGATATCTTGGATGGCATGGGGTGAGTAAATTATCAGCAAAAGTTTTTTTAAGTGAACTACTCCTTTAATGATGCAAGTTGCGCAAACACAAGTGGAGTGACGCAGTGAAACGTTGAACACATTTGAGCTACATTATACAAATATATTTAAAGTATCCACTCAACTGTCACATTTTGATCACTGAATTATTTTAGAAATTCAGCTTTGATCATAGGGACATATGGCATTTTAAATTATATTCATTTTAAAACATTTTCAATTGTAATAATATTTAACAGTATTGCAAAATGTATTTGGTGGCACTGGTGCTAAAGGAGACGGAGCTGAGCTTTGGGCTCCGGCTGGTGTGTTGTGGACTCGAGGAGGCGGAGCTGCGCTGCTGATATAACTAAGTTACCTAGGCTTTTGCAGGTAATACATTGTGTGGTGCCGTTGGTACGAATTATTTTGAAATATGCACTAACTGGTTTGAAAATCTTAAGGATGATTAAAGAAAATGCACCAAAGCGACTGAGGAAAGCTGTAATGGAGGCGTGACTGTGAATCTCCAGCACGCTATGCGGCGCTGTCCAACTCTGTATTGTGAACACGAAGAAGTAACTACGCTTAGTTCAGAAAACTGCAAATGTTGCATTATTTTTGGAAGATGTATGTTAAACTCTGCATCGTCAGTTTATAAATGAATATCTCTCTACCGTATTGCCGTACAATTGGACAACGTCTTTGCAAAGCGTCTTTATGGTTGGAAGAAACGCGTCACGCGACTTGTAAACAAAAGGCAGGATGACAGACTGTCATGAGTTTCGATTGTGCTTCTTCATTTCCAAGCACTTTAAGTGTTATTGAAACTTTAGTTCAAGCATATCATGTCGATTGGAAGAATGCAGCAATACAAATGAAATTCTGCTGACCGCTTAACCACTGGACATTTTTCTGTATGTAATTGTGTGTGTGATAGAACTGAAGACTATAATCATGACAGTAACCATTAAGGCTAACAAGGCTTACAAGCTTGTGGTGCACAAGAAGGGCTTTGGAGGCAGTGGTGAGAATATTCTTAATACGTAATATATATATTTTTATTTATGTACTGAATTAGTTTTAGTTTATGACTCTGGTTTGTATTTTTGCATGCATCTCTTTGCACTTCTCCTCAGATGATGAGGTGATAATGAATTTAAAAGTGTTTCCTCAATGTTAAACTGGGGATATCGTTGAAATTGCACATCCAAATGATGAGTACAGGTGAGAGAGAGGAGCTTTCTTGTGATTTCTAGTTTATTTCATTGAAAAAACAGCAATATTGTTAAATATTATTACAATTTAAATGTTTTAAATATTTTAAAATGCCATATGTTCCTGTGATCAAAGCTGAATTTTGAGAATCATTACGCCAGTCTTCAGTGTCACATGATCCTCCAAAATCATTCTAATATGATTATTTTATATCTCAAGAAACATTTCTCAGATGTCATAAAAAAAAATTCTGAAAGAGTAATGATGCTAAAAATTCAGGAACCACTGGAATAAATGACATTTTTAATATTCAAATACAATATATATTTAATATGGTGCATGTGTTGTTAACCTTAAAGTATCCACTGTCTTGATCAAACTGATTATTAAAACTTCTATGGAAAAACAGCTGTTTAGAATAGTTTCTTGCATCATATATTGCAATGTATGACTATAATATTCAAATAGAAAAACAGTTGTTTTAAATTGTAATAATAACAATTCACAATATTGCAGTGTTTTTATCACGTTTATGATCAAATAAATTGCATCCTTGGTAAGTGTGTAAGAGACTTCTTTCAAAAACTTCATAATTATTATCAGTATCAAAAAAAGTCTAATTTAATCCTAAAATAATTAGAAAAATTATAACGAGTCATATTTTGGTTAGCTAAAACTGAAACATGAAATGAAATTGCATTGTGAAAAAATCTATTACTTTTTCTAAGCATTTCTTTGATCTATTGAATATTGTCTTGTACATTAGTATATTTCTTGATAATTTTACTGTATTTTTTATCTCTTTGTCTTAGTCCTCTGCTGCTGCAGGTCAAGAGTTTAAAGAAGATCTGCAGAAAGGTAAATTTTCAATTATTTACATAATTTTCTGATCTAGTAACTATTAACCTGCTGCATCTCAGTGTTAATTTTTCCACCAACAGAAACTATCAGTGTAGATCAGACAGTGGCACAGGCCTTCAAGCTTCGTGCCTATCAGGACGTCATCATCAATATTGTAGATCCAAAAGGTATTTTATACAGAAATACTCTTTAATGCACAATGTCCAACTATTTATATACAGAATATACTCACAATATTACACAGCTTCTCATAGCCTATTACCTAAATGCTCCATTTGAAATTGAACAGGATGTGACTTTGGATCTGGTGGAGCTCACCTTTAAAGATCAGTATATTGGACGAGGGGACATGTGGAGACTGAAGAAGAGCTTAGTGAGTAGAATCTGCATGAAATGTTCATTTTTGATGCCTCACAGTGGTCTTTAAATCTCTGTGATGTTTTTTCAGGTGAGCACATGTGCGTATGTGACACAGAAAGTAGAGTTTGCAGGAATCAGGTAACAACATCCATTATTACAAGCTGTCTGGAATATTCCAATGTGATTGGTCAATCAAGAGTGTTATCTCATAACTTACACAGCTGTTCAATGTTATTTATTTATTTTTTTAAAAAGTACTTTTATTCAGCAGGAACACATTAAATGTATCAAATGTTACCAATGTTTCAAAAGAATAAATGCTTTTCTTTTGAACTTTCATCAAAGAATCCTAAAATAAATTGTATTATGGCAAAAACTGTTTGAACATTGAGAGTAATAAGAAATTAAGCAGGTTTTTTAAAAAAATTATTTAGATGGGACAATGCATATTAATGAACGTAACAAAGTTGAGCTTAAATACGCTGGATTTAGCACAATGCTAATTTCCAACATAGACAAATACAAGCCAAAAAGGACAAAAACAAACACACAATAAACATAGGGTCTATCAACAAAACATACGAAGTAAAAAAAAAATCATGATAATCATAAAAGTTCCTATATCTTATAGAGAATGTATTGTAATACCCATTACAAAAATGCCTATACATAGACATTCCAAAGTGCTTATTATAAATATTTTAATAAATCTACCTATCTAATTCAATAGTCATACTTCAAATAATCATGTTAGAATGATTTCTGGAGGATCATGTGACTGAAGACTGGAGTAATGATGCTGAAAACGTAGCTTTACCATCACAGGAATAAATTACATATTAAATAATATGAATGAAATAAAAATATTTTTTGAAATAAAAAATATATGAATGAAAGAATAAATGAGGCATTTAAATAGCGCTTTCATATGCACTACTGTACACCAAAAGTGCTGTACAATCATATTTAGGGGATTTCTCCTTAACCCCCAATATATTACAACATTACATTATATTAAAATACAAAACAGCTATTTAAAGTGGTTATAATATTTCACAATATTACTGATTTTATTGTATTTTCTGATCAAATAAATGGAGCCTTGTTGAGCATGAGACTGCTAAAAATATTAAAACATTTTACAAATCCCAAACTTATAATGGTTCTATCATGATTTCAGGGCCCAGGCCAGTGAATTATGGGTTAAAGGAGAGAAGGTCACTTGTGGCTACATTAGTGAAGATACAAGGGTGAGAATGTCTCTTTGGATATTCAGTTAGTGTTATTATCACTTTTTTCACATGTCGTGGATGTTTTTTTTTGACCTAGGTTGTGTTTCGATCTACATCTGCGATGGTTTATATATTCATTCAAATGAGCTGTGAGATGTGGGACTTTGATATCTATGGTAAAGAGAATTATTTTACTATTATGTGTATTTGAAGAATAAATCTTATTTATAAGATCATATAAGCTGCTGTCTTAATTTACAGGTGATCTTTATTTTGAGAAAGCTGTCAATGGTTTCCTTTCCGATCTGTTTGCCAAATGGAAAGTGAGTGTCAACCTCATCACTGACCAGTAATAATGTTATAGCTGCTTTTATCACTCAATGCATTGGCATTATAGCATTTTATTAACATGTAACCACTAATTTTAGGAGAAGAACTGCAGTCATGAGGTTACAGTTGTCCTGTTCTCTCGAACCTTCTACTTGGCCAAATCACTGGGTAATTGTTTCATATTTAAAACACTGCCTGGGGCGTATAATTTGAATTTAATAATTGACTATGTCTGTTTCTTTATGTAGAAGAGTTCCCAGAGATGCAAAGAGCATCAGTCCGACAAGAACCATGACGGGCGGTATTATGAGGATTTCTACAGGTCTGGGAGTTCATTAAGCATTAACCCCTTAATACTGGCAGTTTTGTACTGTTTTAAGCAGCAGTCCTTAATTATATTCCCTTCCAGGGTGGTGGCCCAAAATGAAAGACGTGATGAGTGGACGTCTCTGCTCATCACTATTAAGAAGCTTTTCATACAGTATCCTGTACTGGTGCGTCTTAAAGTAGCAGGTGCGTATGTATATCCAATCCTGATTTATATACAAAATTTATATACGGTCAAATGTTTGGGGTATTTTATAATTTTGAAAGAAGTCTCTTAAAGGAGTAGTTCACTTTTAAAAAAACATTTGCTGATAATTTACTCACCCATGTCATCCAAGATGTCCATGTCATTCTTTCTTCAGTTGAAATTTTAAGAAATTAAAGTTTTTGATAAAAACATTCTAGGATTTTTCTCCATATAATACACTTTACTGGTAACCAAACGGTTCAAGGTTCAAAAGACAGTTTTAGTGCAAACTGTTGAAAGGGCTTTTAAAGTCTTATCAAAAGAAACAATCGCTCATTTAAAAAAAATAAAGTTTAAGTTTTATAAGGTCAAATTCATTTTGATATATCGAGTTTGAACAGGACAGTCACGAACACGCATCACACAACAGAGCAAGGTGACCATTTGACCTTATAAAACTTAAATTATATTTATAATATATTATATTATAAATATAATTTAATTATATATTATAATTTCATTATATATTATAATATATTATATTATAAATATAATTATAATTATAGATTATAATTTAATATACAATTATATTTAAATATAATTTGTAATTATATTTAACTTATAATTATATTAAATTACATTATATTTGAGTATTATTATTGTATTTTTTTTTAATGAGTGATCGTTTCGTCTGGAATCGTTCAAAGCCCTTTGAACAGTTTGCACTGAAACTGTCTTTTGGAAAAGTTTGGAAAGTTTTTTTTAAAAGTGACCTACACCTTTAAGGCCTGTGTATACTTAATTTTCACTGTTTCACACATAGTATACTTCTTTGGCAGTGAGCGTGGAAAGATGTGTGTTATGAATATGGCATTATTGCAATTCTGTAAACACATTTTTGTTCATGTCTCAATATTGCAGATGGATATCCATGTGGGCATAATTCCACCTCTGCTCAGGGAAATTATCTGGAAGCTATAAACTTGTCTTTCAACGGTTTGTAGTTGTGTATTTAATGCATTGTCTTTACCCATTGCAGTTAAGTAGAGCTGTTTGTTTTCATATCAGTGTCCTGATTGGTCTCTTTCAGTCTTTGATAAGCACTACATCAACCGTAACTTTGATCGTACGGGTCAGATGTCGGTGGTCATTACTCCAGGAGTGGGCGTGTTCGAGGTGGACCGTTTGCTCATGATACTCACCAAACAGCGCATGATCGACAATGGTCAGTGAGTGCATTGTACAATCGCTGTTTGTCTTGTAGAACTGTGGCGGATGCTAATGGTACTGTATCTTCCTAACAGGCATCGGTGTAGATCTGGTATGCATGGGAGAGCAGCCTCTCCACGCTGTTCCACTCTTCAAGGTTAGCAAACGCCATTTTAAGTTGGCATTTGAGCATAAAATCAGACATGAATGTTTTAGTACTTGTGAAATAGGGTGAGATTTTTATTTTATTTTTGTATCATTTATATTAGTTACATAACCGCACAGTACACGGAGATTCCAGAATTGGTGATGACTACAACCTGCCGCACTGGATCAATCATAGGTGAGATTTGAGAGTTGTTGCTTCAGGACCAACTACTGGGTGGTTGCTAGGGTGTACTGGGTGGTTACTATGTGGTTGCTTACTGGCCCAAGTTACCCACTTTTGTCCCTCCACCCATTTTTTTTTCTATTGAGATATACTATATATATATATATATATATATATATATATATATATATATATATATATACACACGGTCCCTTAGATAGGGACCAATACAAAAAACATAGATACACTTTAACAGTGATCTGATGTATGCATCAATGCTTTTAGCCAGAGCTAATTTACAACATTAGGCCCTAGAAGGGCTTTTTTACTAAAATGTAATACATGCGATAAAAATATATATATATGAAGAGTTCAGATGCAAAGCTTCTAAATGCCATTTGAAATTTTCTTCTAAAATGACCATTTTTATCAAGCTTGTATATTTAAGTTCAGTAATTTCACTTAAATGACAATTAATAGGTAATCTTCATTGCCATTTAAGTGAAATTACTGAACTTTAATATACAAGCTTAATAAAAATGATCATTTTAGAAGAAAATTTCAAATGGCATTTAGAGGCTTTTGCATCTGAACTCTTCATATATATACACATACATATACATACATACATATATACATACATGTATATAATATAATTATGAATAATGCATGAAAAATAATACAAAGATGGCGAACTGACAAGGAAGATTAAAAAATGAACACGCAGTACACAAGAGTATATAAACAAGCAAGAGTTTGTTGTTGTCAGCAGCACACCAGCTCCAGACAATCATTCGCTCCTGTTCCTATTTCTAACATTACAAGAACAGCAAAACCACTGCTACTCGCGTATGGAGCAGAAACAACACAACCAATGTGTCTGTTTTCGGGCCTTCCCAGTTTGGTCTCTCTTTTCTAATATTAATGCGAGTTGTAAAGCTCTCCTGATCATAACCCTTCATTTTCCAGTGATATTCTTATGAGCTTTTTTCTTTTGTAATGTCTCTCAGCCATCTCTCTTTCTATTGTCTTTCTTCAAAAACTCCAAAAAAATCCTCACCCATCATGAATCATTGAAGTGTGTTCTGCTCGGTCCAATCCACTTTCAGTAGCATTCCTCAAAAATCACTCACTGCAACTTTAATTTATACAGCATACAATTCTATTTGGCAAAAAATAAAAATCCAATGTTTTGTAAATTAATTGTTAAATTTTAATTACATTTTAAAAGATTGATTAAGTTGTTAAGATTTTATGAATTTATTTGATTGGACAATAGTTTTGATTAAATTAATATTGTGATAATAGTGATCATATTTTTTTCCATATAACCTTAACTGAACCTATAAGTATAAAAAATATGAATTTTACAGCTTTTACACATCAAAGAGCCAGAACTCATGCAGCTGTTTTACACCACGGATCAAGCTGGCTGGAAAGAAGGTTAGAAATATCACACTTACACTGGCAACACCTTGTGACTTTGTAATGTTGTTATTATAAGAATGACTTAATGCTTGTAAAACTGCTAATGAAGCTTCTGTCACTCTGATGCCTTTTCATTTTAAGGCTCAAGCTGAAAAAGCCAGAAGCAACAAAGAGCATTGTAAGTCATTTGCTGTCACTATTTAATGTTGTATATGGGTTTGCCGTGAATTGACTGACCTGGATTTGTCTTGCTCAGCTCTTGGTTCTCCAAAAGATGCCGAGAACAGCCTTCCAATCCAGGTGGATTATGACGCGTATCGATGCTCAGGTCTTTAGACTTCCTGGGCCCTCGAGAGCCCAGAGGTCCACCAACTTCAGGTACATTAAACTGATCAAAACACTGTCGTTTTTCGTATTTGACCAACTTCCTCCATTTATATGGCAGTTTAGTACGTTTAGCCTGTGTTCATGTGTGTCAGGTCAAGTCGGGAGAGGGAGTCAGCCAGCAGGAAAAGCTGGGGCTCATCTGATGTCGCTGGAGGCGTAATGGGCAGCTCTCCCCCAACTAGACCTACAGGACCAGATGAACAGAGGAGCCTGGCGTCAGATGACAGTTTGGGACACATCTCCAACATCCTGCTCATCCCACTGCCCATCTCAGGGCCAATATGAGGTCAGCAGCTCCCTGGGGTACACCAGCTGCACAAGAGGTACAGAACCATTCAGTGAGCACCTATGTGTTGATGTAGGCAGAAACATCTGGTTGATGTTCACTGCAGTCTCGCTTGTCTTTGCAGAATTGCTAGAAAAGATGGTCAGAATCCCAGCGGACTCCAGTGCTCGGGCCGCTTCACGGTGGGCAGCGCTGAGTCCACCCTGCATGTACGGCCGGGCGGTTACACGCCCCAGAGGCCCTCATCAACCCGTCCGCCCCTCACGCATGCCTATGAAACTCACCTCCAACCGCCGCCGCTGGATGCACACGTTTCCTGTCGGTAAGGGATACATACAAAACTTGTATGTAAAATATTATGCATAATAATGACCACTAAACTGTCACTAGAGTCTATTCTCTACATGTTTTATATAATGTTGTATGGATGTTAAAGGTCCTTCTGGAGAGGCAATCCAGATTCCACCATCAGACACGACAGAACATGGCAGAGCTGCAGGGCAGTGAGCAGAGAGACCCGGCTCGTACCTCTGCAGAGTTGCTGGAACTGGCCTATCATGAAGCCACGGGAAGGTCAGTCAAGCACAGATGAGCGAGAGGGATAATGCGCCAACATGATGCATTGAGAGTCTAATAATGGTGTAAATGTTTGCTTATAGCAAGCGGACAGCGTCCCGTTACGTTGCAGAGACTGGACTGTATATCAGCGGAGTTCCTGACAATGTATCTGGAAGTCCAGCAAGTAGCAACAGCACTGGTGCAGAATTTTCACTTACTTATCTTTTAGGGCCTGTGTATAATTTAAACACTTTAAGATGATATGAATGTCAGAGTGTTGAGTCTTAGGAGCCATTTCTTTGTAGTGAATCGAAAATATATGGCATGACAAGTCTAGTCTGGTTCCTGGAAAAATGACTCTTATGAGCCGGTTCTTTGTAGTGAATCAAAAACATGTAGAGTTGCTGGTGTAGTCTGATTCCCAAAAGTATTAATCGTATTAGTTTGTTATTTGTATCAAATCAAAAATATACTACATCAGTGGTGTAGTCAAAGTCCTAAACAGATGAATCTTGTTATTTTGCAGTGATTTAAAAAGCATGCTGCTGATTCTCAAATGACTGATTCTTGAACTAATTTGGTGAATTGGTCCTTTTTTAACACTTGTGAGACTTAAATCTGTGTAGTTACAACAATGTGATAAGTGATAAGTCAAAAGTAATTGTAAACGAAGTTCAGGGAAGGAGGAGGAGAATGTTAAACATAACTTTAATCGTAAAATAAACATAAAAAACAACAAAACGAAAAGGAGCTACAGCGGCCGTCTGCGGTATGTAAGCATAATAAAAACAGCAACTAGGGCTGTCAAATAATTAATCGCGATTAATCGCATCCAAAATAAAAATTTGTTTTTACATAATATATGTGGACGCATTGTGTGTAATTATTTTGTGTATATATATATAAATACACACATATGCAGTATATGTAAGAAAAAATTATTTCTATGTAAAATATTGATATTTATATATAATATAAATTATATATAAATCTATATACAGTATATAATATATTATTATAATAATAGGAAAATATTTCTTAAATATATACAAGCACGTGTGTGTGTATATATATATATGTATATATATATATATATATATATATATATATATATATATATAATTATACACAGTGTACCCACATATATTATGCAAACAGAAAACTTTTATTTCAGATGCGATTAATCACGATTAATGATTAATAATCGTTTGACATCCCTAACAGCAACGTTTCAGCAAGTTTCCCAGGCTCTCAGCCCCCCCTGCTTCATACCACACTAATGTTAATAAAACTTGGATACATTAGCTCATCCATGAACATGATTTCTGCCAAAGTTTTGTTGGATTGCTTTCCATCGGCTGTGGAGCAGGTGAAGAGGACAACTCCCATGATTCATTCTACATTCATTTCCGGTGCCTTCAAGCTATGCCTTTGAATAAGCAACCTCTAACGGCAAAACTTACTTGCATACTGTGCCTTTCAGAATTGCATTTGTTAATGCACCATTAAAATCCAGCATTCCTTGAGGAATCACTTCCACCACTACATACATTTGTACATTTTTAAGTATGAGTACAAAATGCTTTTGGGGCCACTGTCCCTTTCTCTCATGCATTTATTAGTATGATCTGGTACAAGTCACTAAATGACTTGCATGTTTCCTGTGTAAGAGGTTGAGTTTGAGTTCAGTTGTTTTTATTGTTCTTGCTTTTGTAGGAACACCAGTGAACCGTGGTTCCCTTGAGGATTATTCCAGCAGTCTAGATCTCGAGTGAGTTCTTCCCCATCAGTGAAGAGACTCAAAAACACAATCACATCTCCAGTATCCATCCACTTCCACATGAATGATAATTAACCACATAATATATATGCCCTCAGAAACATATATTCATTATCTGCAAATCACATAAATGTATTTCATATCTGGGATCTATGGTTGAGTGATTTAAGGTGTTTAAGGCTGGGTTTGCACTTACCTTTGCATTTTTTGGTTTGGAAGTTAAAATCGTTGTTTTTTTCTGCGAGGGAATCTTTATTCTTTATCTTTTATAAAGTGGTTTGAGTACTCTCAAGCCAGTGCGGTAGATCACATCAGTTGAGCTGAGTGGCTGTGTTGTTTATGGGTGGAAGTTTGATGAGCGAAAAGGTGAATCCTGGTCCAAAACCTCTGGGGGAATTCACTGAATAGTTGCGCCACTTTAACATTCAATATGCCTAAATCTTATTCACACTCCATGAGCAGTACAACACCATTATTGTTTTAGATTTTTATTTGATCTTAATTAAGCAACATATTCACCAACACAATTGTTTAGTGAATTGTAAATGGTCTGTTCTTTCTGAATCGACTTGTGTCTTTACACTGGCAGACTTGTGGTGGGGATTTTGATTCATTTCATAAGACTCCAATCTTATAAATCTATTTATTGATTTGTTCACTGACTTTTTTCTGCAGGTTATATCATTATGCTAGTAGGTCTGTTTGTGTTATGAGTGAGACCTTCCTTAAACATACTAGATGTCTAGCTAGTGATAATCAAAAAAAGTATTTAACAATTATTCTGTTAGAAAGTATGTTAACAAAATAAAATATGTGTGCTTAGTGTAATGCACAAACAACTAAACATCAATATTGGTGGCCGCAATTCATTCTTTAGTGAATTCCACCTTGGATTTGTCTGGGATTTCTGTCTTTCTCTCTATACCATCCCTCCCCTTTCCTGGGGATTCCTCTATTTCCTAAATTCCCCTTTCTGTCTAATCAAGTATCAAACTTCAATTCTCTCCCGCTCACGAGCTTTATAACCCTCAATTAAATCACCAATCACAAGTATGTAGAATGACACTGCTGCACTCAGATTCTCATGCATGCCTTGCCTGAACACTACAGTGCTGGTCATCTTTTCTGCCAATTGTGTTTGTACAGAAGGCCGTTCACACTTATTTCTCTTCACCAGTGATGTCACGATGCTCACAGTGCCTTTTATTGCATGTTAATTTTGCACGTAGTAGTCACTGTAATTTCAGTTCAATTACAACAATAATGGTAACACACTCCTTCTTTCTTTTCCCACTTTCTCTCTTTCTTTATCCTCGGTCTGTGTGTTGGTATGTGTCTGTCTGCCTGAAACTTTTCACCCTCTCTTCTTCTATCTCTTTCTCTCTCAATCTATCTGCTCATTTCCATTCGGGCTGTGTGTGTGAATGTGCTTTGGATGTGGTCTGTTGCGTGTGTGCTGTTCTGTGTGTGGTGGGGGTGCCCCTGAAGTCCTGCTGCTGTCTGCCCCTCCGACAGTGCCTAGTTTTTGCTGCACGGTCGGAGTGGACTGGAAGTCCCTCACCACTCCTGCCTGCCTCCCTCTCACGACTGATTACTTTCCCGAACCGCCAAACCCTGCAGAACGACTACACAGAGGGCTGCTACGACCTGCTGCCACACACTGACCTGGACAGGTACAAACACATTGGGTCAAAACATTGTCTGTCATATTACTTTCAATGATATTTGAAGGGATGCACAATATATAGTGGCACTATTTTGGTTATTAGTAGGGGTGTAACGATACGCTCATGTCACGATTCGTTATACATATTACGATACTGAACTCACGATATGATATTATTGTCGATACTTTACCATTTACATATGGTAAACGGTTAACAAAAAATGTACTGTTGATTAAAATGCTAAATTTGATATTACATTGTAGGTTTAAACCGAATAGGCTTGGACTTGGTGCTACACCACAATAAAAATATTTGTGATTCTGAAGCTGAAAATATTTTGGTAAAAGCATAATAGGAACACTTTAAAACTTTGCACTATTTCTACCTTTCTAATAAACATTACCGTGACACTGTATGTGAATTGCTTGGTAAGTAGTCACATGTTCTTTCTTCTATTGAATTCAACTTTTCATTCATTAATTGTAATGAAATGCTGTATTAAATTTGAAAAATGCTACATTTCTCAAAAATTCTTAGACTTTTCAACACCACTGTAGATTTGATATATTGAATATCTCAGTCCAAAATTGATGTGCTCTCCGTCTTATGTAGACGTGACGATGAGTCTCCAGTGATGACGGCCCATCAGGTGTTTGAAGAGTTCCATCTGTCAATCGACTGATGCAAGGCTACCAGATCATTGTACAGCCAAACAGGAAGCCACAGCCTGCTATAGCCCCGCCCCTCAGCAGCAGCCCCCTTTATTCCAGAGGTACATCCCCTGCTGGACACCTCTCAGCCCTGCATACTAGTTGGTTTATGTAACCTTCCTGTCATAAATCATGCTCCAATGTAATTCAGGTGAGAGATTTGAAGGTCTGCTTTTCAGGGCTGGTGTCTCGGCGTAAACCAGAGGAGGAAGAGAATCTTTACTGGCTCAGTATGGGGAGAACCTTTCATAAAGTCTGCCTTAAAGATAAGATCATTACCGTTACCCGCTACCTCCCAAAGTCAGTAGAAGCTTTTAGTAATTCAGATAAAGTTCATGAAATATGTTCTTCTAGAAATGCCTACAAGTGTGTTTTTGTTTGTCTTTAGGTATCCATATGAATCCACACAGATTCAGTACAGCTACAATCTGTGCCCTCCGCATGCTGACGCCCACTTCCTGCCATTCTGGGTTGAGTTCAGCCACGAGCGGCTGGAGGAGTAGCAAATGGAACTACCTGGACCAGTACATCTGCTCTGCCGGCTCAGAGGACTTCAGGCAAGTCGGCTGGAAGCTTACGCTCCTATTTTGAACCAATAATCGGAACAAAAGGCAGTTTGAGGATGACGTGTACAATTCATATATTTATCTGACTCCATTAAAGTTGTTCTTATTCTTTAACCTCTTATTCTGTAAAGGTAAAGGTCTCTCTTAGAACTGATAGGAAAATGTAGGATTTATCCTGAACGTTTAGATAACAAAAAGTTTAATCACTGTTTAACTTTCAACATCATCAGTGATAAAAGGAAAGATTCTCAAAGCCTGTAAAGGTGCAATGTGTAACATTTTTGAGTATCTATTAACAGAAATGCAATAGGATGTCCATAATAGTGCTGCACGATTAATCGATATCGCAATCGTAATCGCGATGTCAAACCTATGCGATTATAAAACGCAAAATAGCGCGATTTTATATGAAGTAAACAAATTAGGGCTATTAACGCAGCATCTCTTCTTTTTTGTCATCCTTGGATTAGTGTTACATGATCCCGCTCTTATTCGCGCAAATGCCTTAACCATTTTGCACGACAAGAAGTCAAAGAGAGCGCGCTGCCTGTGAATGTCCTGAATGTGACCAAAGTCCTTTTAGTCTCTGATGAGACTCGCAGAAAGACGCGCGCCAGTATAATGCGCATACACAGACCGCGTGCCAGAATGCAGTTCTCTTTCGAGCTTGAACGAACAATAACACACAATTATGCCAAAATGTCGTTTTGTCGAGTATCTTCATAACATAAGAGCAGTCTTATGATGGACGAAAGAATTGTGCTTGTGGGACAATGAGGCGCGTGTGAGATCCGCGTCTTGGCAACGGCTGCTCTTAAAGGGCCAGCGGCGAATAAAGCGTTCTGTCAGTAAAGTTAATCAAAAAACAAAGGGAACAGAGAAAATTACTCACTGCTCTTGACTAAAGAATTTTTTTAGCTTTAATAAAGATTCGTATATATAATTTATAGTTCATGCAGTGCAGACTGTTTGATAACATTATCCAATTTCTGTATCCTACCTGTTAAGACAGGAAGGGCACAGGTAAATATGGCATTTATTATGGGTTTATGTGAGGATTGTTTGAAGTTCACTTAATTTAAAAGCTGTTATATTTTTTAAGCCTAATAAATATTTTAAAAGTTGATTGCTTTCAATTTTAATGATTAAATCACTGTACAGTAATGTTGTATGGCTATAATTAATGTTTACAATGTGGGAGGTGTCTTCATTTTTATCCAGAGATCAATGGTTTATTGATCATTATAGGTGTTATCAATCATTTAGTTGTTGTTGCTAGTTTGAGTTGAGTTGAGAAATACACATTAATACACAGAATGATCACTAATCTGTGTGTGCATTTTTACTTTAGAACCAAGCAATGAATGTGACTCATGAAACCATTTGTTTATTATATTGACAATCGCATATAGCAATATTGACCTCAATAATCGCAATATGACATTTTCCCCAAATCGTGCAGCCCTAGTCCATAACTGTTTTCAGTGGTGTATAAAAAACGTACTTAATAAACCGTAATGTTTTAATTACCTTAGAATGAGACTTCTTTGAAGGTTGACATATTGTGACGTCATGTTTCTACTGTAGCTGAACGCAGAACAATGTGCTACAGAGTCACTACCTTGAAAGAGAAGCAGCAGAAAGCTAGAAGCTAGCCATAAACAGTTGTCACTGGTGTAAAATATGTAGTTGGATTGTTTCATGTAACTTAGTTCTTCTCCGTGCTTGGAGTGTCCCAACAGTCCTCAATCAGCATATTGATGAAATCCCTTGCTCTAGATAGGCATAAGTATACTGTGATGATGAAGGCCATTGTGCCATGTTTAATTCACATGTATACATTTAAAAGGCTTAAAAAGTAAAGAGTTCTGCCCATATTTGTTCAGCCCTACATGGCTTTACTAGCATCACAATGTACATAGATTACCTCAAGATCCCATTCCTCTCTCTTCCACAGCCTTATTGACTCTTTGAAGTTCTGGCGCACACGCTTCTTGCTGCTGCCAGCGGGTGGAGCCAGGCGAGTGGCGGATGGTGAGGGTCACTGGGACGTATATGGGGAGGGGGCGGGGGCAGGGCGGGATGGCCTCTCTGGCAATGGGGACTGGTCTCTTTTGGATGGATTTATCCGCTTTTTGGAAGGCCTGAACAGGATTCGCCGGCGCCATCGATCTGATCGTATTATTCGTGTGAGTGCACAGCTACAGGATAAGCTCAAATGATTTATCAAATGGATAAAACCACCCAATAACAATTATTATGTTTATTATAGAAAGGAGCTACTATTAAAGGCCTACAGGTGACTGGGGCCCTTTCATCCTACAACCCGGAGCCTATCGCACCCCCTGTGGGCAAAAAGGGCACCTCTGCCCTTTCTGCACTTCTCAGAGCTGGATCAGACACAGAAGTAAGTTGTGCTGGCAGATTTTGGCAAACCAAAGGACATAAAACACACAATCAATGAGAAACAAGTGTTTGTGCAGGCCACGTTTCATCTAGTGCCACATATGGTAAATGTTTTATAAAATGCCAGAGATTCCAGGTTTTTCCTAATACTGGTGAGATGTCTTTGATCTGCAGGAGTTTCGAGGAGCAGCAGCTTGCTGCTCAGCATGGTGGGAAATCCTTAATCATTTCACTGTGTGTCTGGCCTGCTAAGTAAATACATTTCTTAAGCCTGGTATTTTTTAAATAAGTTTTTATTTTTATTTTTTTATAAAGTAAAGGCATATAACCTGTTTAATTGTAGTGCATTGACAATAGTTTTATATAATTAGTGTATTAATTAAATTAACTTGGTCCATAAATCAAAAAAGTAAGTAAATAAATCAAAAAGGAAGTGTGTTAAAACTTCTGCATACATTAACTGATCTTGATGAAACTTCAGCAGTGTGTTCGTTGTAAGAGGCCGATCACATGGATGTGACTATTGTGAGTCAAATATATAGCGCCACCAACTGGCAGCAGAAAGTGTTTCACTTTCAAAATGCTTTGAAATCACACTCTTACTTTTACCCGATTTGCTTCAAACTTCATCTGTATAATGTAAACACACGCCAGATGAAGAGCTGTGAAAGCATTATTCAATATCTAAGATAATGTTGCCATAGCAACGCATCAAACTTTAACATTCCTTTTTTTTGATGATTTTGAGTCTCTTAGCGGCTTTTGGGGCCCTTAATGGGTTTGAAAACTCTTGAAACTTTGCACACAGGTCAGATCCCACAGCCATCAGAGCCGGGCTGAAGATGGTACCCGGGTGTGGCAAGGGGGCTAGACAGCGCCCCCTGGAACGGGGTCCAAAAACTTGGTCCATAAATCAAACACGCTTGCATGTAATAATATGAAACTCAGTACACATGTTGATCTCATCGTTTCATATATTCATATATTCTCCTCAAGCCGGACAACTTTCTAATTTACACTCATGAGCTAGGACCCACAGAAAGTCAGATATTTTGGTTTGAAAATGTTGAGTGTCTCTCTGAGCCTACACTTCTGTATGGCAAGCCCTTTTAACATTTAAAAGCTAAGTTTGACTATTCGTAATTAACATTGTAGATATCAATAACGTCTTTCTAGTCGTAATTACATTTTGGATAGTTTGTATTATCATTTAAGATATCTGTAACGTAATTGTGACTAGTCGAAACGACAGATAGAGTATGGCAAGCCGTTTTAACATTTAATCATTTTAACCTACTAGTCTCTATTTTCATGCTACTAATACTTATTTTTTAGATACTAGTATCTATTCCATTAAGTACTAGTACTTATTCATTAGCTACTAGTGCTTATTCTTTAGATACTAGTGCCTTTTCTTTAGATACTAGTGTTTATTCTTTAGGTACTAGTACCTTTTTAAAGATACTAGTACTTATTCATTAGACACTAGTCCTTATTTATTAGATACTAGTACTTATTCATTAGATGCTAGTCCTTATTCATTACATACCAATGCTTATTAATTAGTTACTAGTACTTATTCATTAGATACTAGTACCTATTAAATAGATACTAGTACTTATTCATTAGACACTAGTACTTATTTCAATGGTGACTAGTAACTATTCTTTTGTTACTACTAGTCACATTTTTTCCATTGACTTCTATGGTGATCTGTCATTCAGATATCAACTATTCAGTTCTGACTAGTATGTTAGTATGTATTCCAATTGTGGAATACATACTAGTATGTATTCCAAAGCAGGGTTACGTTTTTGCACGTCGTGCAGAATAACCCTAAAGGCACCAAGGTGGCGGTGCCACCGGCTATATATATATATATATATATATATATATATATATATATATATATATATATATATATATATATATGATATAGCTGCCGAGCAGCGATGGAGGGCCAAAGCCGGCGGTACCGGTGGTTGCGGTGCCACCGGCTTGGGCCGCGCAATCGCTGCTCGCAGCTATATTTTAAAATTGAAATTAAAAATCTTTGTGAACTTTTGGGATATTGTAAGTACACAACTGCAGAAAATATTACAAAAATCTTCCATATTTTGCCTTTAAAGGTCAATAACATGACTGTTTTTTGCCCAATATATTAATTGATAAAAAAATACATTAAAGGTGCTCTTCGGTTATTTCTGAACCGAAAAAAAATTCTGTTTCGAAATGTTAAAAATCACAGCTTCATCGAGAATGTTACGAAACTTGGTGACTTTTATTGCATTGGGTATGTGAACACACACAGACACACACAAAAATCTGATCATGATCCGAGCAGGCTAAGTGGTCGTAAAAAAAAAAAAAAAAAAAGTCACACTTGTGCTCTTCGGTCAAAAATTGACAAACACAAATTCTCGAAAAAATTGCCCACAATGCAGAAAAAAGCATCAATGGTGAAAAACATAATGTGTATGTATATATATATATATATATAATTATTAAAATAATAATTAATATAATGCTTAAAAATAATAAATTCATATATTTAAAAATAATAATAAGAAAATTAATAGCAATAATAATATAAATAAGCTGTAAAAAAGCTTTACTGTTTATTTATATATATTTTTTTTAATTGTAATGTTACCTGTAACAAAACGCTTTTCTCTGTATTCAGGTTTGATACAGAGTAACAATACTCTGTAGTAATAATGCAAAAAGAGTAATAATGCAAAGACGTGTACACTTCACATCAAATATTTTTTTTATAAACCATGGCAAAAAGTATTATTTGAAGAATTTAAAAAAAAAATACATTCAAATCCACATCTTAAAAGTGAGTAATTTTGTCCAAAAACAACTAGAGAATTCACAAGCCTCTCCATAGAGAGCTATACAGGCATCTAGTGGTTACGCCATGAAATGACAACAGATGATGCTCATCTGACTTCAAAAATTCGATTTAAAGCTGCAGTAGGTAACTTGTACACAAATATTTTTTTTTTTATATATTTTGTTAAAACTGTCATTTTGTCTTGACAGTAGACTATGAAAGATAGACTGATCTTGCAGAGGTGGAAAGTAACGAATTACATTTACTCGCGTTACGTAATTGAGTAGTTTTTTTGTGTACTTCTACTTTTTTAAGTAGTTTTTAAAATCTGTACTTTTACTTTTACTTAAGTACATTTTGTTTGAAGTATTGTACTTCGCTACATTTTAAATCATATCCGTTACTGAGTAAAAAATAATAGTGCACGGGAGAAAAAAAAAATCACACTCCGGAAACTACTGCATTGGTTGAAAGGCGGGAGAACAAACGCGCAAGAAAGGTGACGCAGACCCATAGACAGACCCAGCTGAAGCTGAAAACGAATCGCGCTTCGAATTCTTATGAAACGAATTATGTCCTCGAGGATTTGTTTGCTAAAAATGTGGACGCAAAGTGGCTGCAAATGAGGATATAGGACACTACCCCTCCTGCAGATAAAGGTATGTGCCGATTATAACTTCGAATGACTTACGTGATGCAGAGGGAATCCAGAAATCCAGTCATGAAAGTGGAATTATACACTTAACGCATCACGTAAAACATGCGAAATAATGGATAGATACATGGAAAGTAGAACTGTGCAATAAATCCAATCGTGTGAATATTTAAGCACAAAAATACTGCATGTAAATGTATAACCCTATTTGTTCTGCTGAGCTGCGCCGCGTTTTGTACTAAGTTAACTTAGTACATACTCAAGTATGCGTGACATTCATGTGCTGTGTCTGAAATCTCCACTCAAAGCACTACTCCCTAAACCCTATGTTGGGGGTAGAGAGCAGAGCACTATATAGTGAGCTCACCAGCATAATAGAAACACCACTTTAGGACACTACTCGATCGTCTCTCTGCGCCGTTGATTACATTACCTGTCAGCTGGTGCCGAGCCGGCTCTGGGCTTAATAGATTTTTTAAAATAAATACATTACATTATACTGAGCTTATTTCTCCAAAATTTAAACTAAAAGTGATTTCTGGCCGTTTTTGTTATAATGCACTACTCCACACATGATTATAACTTATTTTTACGATCCGCACAATGCATGATGGGGTAACACTTTAGAATACTGTATCTTACTTACTGCATAACTAATAAGGAATTAATGAAGAACTAATAGGTAATTCTTTATTAACACTTAAGTCACTACTGTTAACTACTAAGGAAGATGTGTTAACTAATCAGTATGTAATATAATGTTATGATTGTGTTAAGTATCAGTTAGTTAATCAATAGCTAATGAATTCTGTCATACCTCCTGAAGAACTACTATTAATTATCTATTAATTAAGGTTCAAGAAAAATAACTATGAAGTAACTACTAATTAACAGTCATACACATAGTCAGTTTGTCATTCTTCAGCACTAATAAGAAAGATAAGTTCAGACATTTACCTATAGGCTCTGATCTGCAAATAAGCAAAAACATATCATGTATATTACACCTTATTATTATACTTAGTTCTTATACATTTTAAACTTCTTTTGCACCATTCAAGTTCCGGCAATATCGCGGTAGCCACATACACTGAGCCTGGGTTCTCCCAAGGTTTTTTTTTTTTTTTTTTTTTGTTTTTTTTTCATTCTGTCACCTGATGGAGTTTTGGTTCCTTGCCACTGTTGCCTTTTTCACCTCTCTTCGCCTTTGTCGCAAGTAATTGTCGTGTATTTTACAAAGGTTTAGATGATTACATTAATATATATAGGCTATATATATATATATATATATATATATATATATATATATATATATTATATTTTATTTTTTTTTTTTTTCAGTAAGTTTTATTTGAGTCAGAAGTATGTGGTAATTCTTTATTAATTACTAATGGGTTCCCTATATTTTTACTTTAGAAGACTGTTTCAGGTTATAAGTAATTCCTGAAGGACTATCTAATAATTATTTATTAATTACTAATGGGTTCCCTGTGTTGTCACTTTAGAATACTGTTCCAGGTTCTAAGTAATTCCTGAAGAACTATTTAAAAGTTATTTATTAATTACTAATAAGTTCCTTATATTTTCACTTTACAAGACTGTTTCAGATTATAAGTAGCCTAATTCCTGGATAATTATTTGATAATTCTTTATTAATTACTAATGGGTTCCCTATATTTTCACTTTAGAATACTGTTCCAGCTTCTAAGTAATTCCTGCAGAATTATTTGATATTTATTAATTACTAATAAGTTCCCTATATTTTCAGTTTCCCTCAGTCGTTGCCTCAAATACATGGATTTACTCAGTGGCATTTGATGCTGAGGAAAACAGACAAACACACACTGTATATAAAATATGCAAATAATCTGAGGTTAGTTTTGTATGACTGTTCAGTAGTTACTTCTTAGTTGTTTTTCTTGAACCTTAATTAGTTGATAATTAATAGTAGTTCTTCAGGAGGTATGACAGAATTCATTAGCTATTGATTAACTAACTGATACTTAACACAATCATAAAATTATATTACATACTGATTAGTTAACACATCTTCCTTAGTAGTGAAGAAGTAGTTAATGAAGAATTACCTATTAGTTCGTCAATAATTCCTTATTAATTCTGCAGTAAGTAAGATACAGTATTCTAAAGTGTTACCCATGATGGTGTAGGGCTTTGTTAGTGACCATCGGTTGTAAACATGTAAA
Source organism: Hybognathus amarus (assembly GCA_030378365.1). Lineage (NCBI taxonomy): Eukaryota > Metazoa > Chordata > Actinopteri > Cypriniformes > Leuciscidae > Hybognathus > Hybognathus amarus. The sequence goes on from JAQIUQ010001550.1 coordinate 1,631,687, forward strand.
CAGAATGCACTTTTCAAAATGCATTCTGGGATACATTGAGAGGACTATATAGGGTATAATAATCATCACTATACATTCGGACAGCACTACAAAATGGCGAGCTCACTATATAGTCCACTAAATAGTGAGGAGTGGGACATTTCGGACACAGCAATGGTGTTTTCAGCGTCTCGCAAACAATTTGTGAATATGAACATTTCCAGAGCTGCTCTGAGAGAACGCCTAATGGGCATTTTCATAATTTTATTTGAGAAAAAACGTTGGTTTTTTTACACTTTTCTTCACTTTTGGTCTTCACTACAACCCGTCAAAATAAAAGTTGGGTTTCACTATGAGAAATTATGACAGAAATATATTACTATTGTAGGCATACAGAAGAACGTAGCCTACCTCTCAAAATAATAATAATAACAACAACAATATTAATACATTTCATTATTTAAAGGAATAGTTTTTTTGTCCATGGTTTAATTTAGTAAATCTGTTTTTGCAGCGCTTCCCCCAAAAATAAAAGGACACAAGTTTAAATTTACATTTGATTACCACCGTTTTTGATAATATATTTCTATTAAATCAAAGAAACATTAATTTTCTGAATAAAATACATTTCATAGGACAATATAATTCTTAAACATTTTAATAAATAATTAATGCTAAAAATAAGTTGTCATTATCAATTATCGAATTTGATTTATTAGACATGTTTTGTTAATTTTAATAAACAAAACAAACAAATGGTTTCAAGTTTACTATAATTAAAAGCATTTGTTCAACCAAATAAAAACCCTGTTTTCGTAATAATTTTAACTGATGATAATAATTTATTTAATAATTTATTAATATTGTAAACCATGGTATTTTCTGAGACGTTATCATACTGTGAAAATCTCATACCATTACAACCCCACACGGGGATTCCCCCACCCCGGTGTTAAAAAAGTAACTCAGTAACTTTTACTTTGAGTAAATTTTAAATGAGCTACTTTTTACTTTTACTTGAGTAGATTTTTAGACCAGTACTTTTACTTGTACTTAAGTAAAATTTTATTGAAGTAGTAGTACTTTTACTTGAGTAGCATATTTTATTACTCTTTCCACCTCTGATGATCTGTGAAATAAATCAAGCTCCTCTGGCTCCTCCCAGTGGTCCTATAGACCTTTCTCACAACTTCCGTTTTGTGACCGGAAATATGCAATTGTCGTGGTAATCTTCTTCCGCTCCAGTCATAACAGATAGTGGCGCAGGCAACTAGCTAGAGTTGTTACGTACCGATCTTTTTTGTTATTCCCAAAAGCAGCCATATCTGTCGTTTTCATTCCTTTCCTTGTCAGTTCCCTGTTGATGAAGTTCGACGGAAATGGATTCAGGCTATCTGGCGGGATGTTATTGATCCTGTGATCTTCTGTACTTCTCATGTCACCATTCACTAAGCCGTCATTATGTTTATTATTTATGTTTTATGATTTGTGTATTATGAAGTAACGTTTGTTCATGTTCAACTTTATTAAGATCCCGGGAAATTTGTATCCAGCGTAATAAACACATAAAAATATACACCAAAATATAAAACAAGATAAATAAGAACACAACAGTAGGCTACATATACATTTAAAATATTAATATATACCATTCTGAGTATTTAACAATCTGAGTGTACAAGGGATAAATTAATATTTGTATAAATTGTTCTTCATCTTTGATCGTTCTATAGCAAGAGCAGTGCAAAAAAAAGTCACTACCTAAGAGCATAACTGTTGAATAAAACTGACAGACTTCTTTTTGGTATTCACGTCAAAACACAGTTTATTGTAAATAATAGTCCCTAAATATTAATAACTTTCCACACACTCCAGCTTCTTACCTTTAATGAACATATATTGGGAAGAATGAGCTTCAGTTCTGAAATCAATAGTCATATCAGCTGCAGACAAGCATCACCACAGCATTTTACAAAGTCATCAACAACTGGACCATGACAAGTTTAAATTTTTTCGAAGTTTTGAAGACTCTCTGATGAATTTTCTCTTCCCGGGTGTGTTTTTCTGATGTGTTGACGGTCTGATTTTATGTTGTGATTTCTATGTTCTGTTTTGTGTGTTGTCCGCTGAGGGGCTTCTGGCTTACAGTATAGTATATTTTGTATTTGTTTATTAAACTTGTTAAACGTTCGCTGGTTTCCGGCCACCTTATCTAGCATTAGGCGTACATATCACTGGAATAATAACTTGAATTATATTACATAAGTTACGTTATCGTTATATTATCTTACTAGCTATTTATAACTTATAGAAAAGGTGCAACGTTATACATTTCCATTACATGTATTGTAAATACGTAATGATTTGAGGACCAAGTTTGTAGTCAAATTATGGGCAGACCTTAGTCAATGTAAAGCATATTATTGATGTTTCGTCCCTACTAGTGAATGTGCCATATAACATATTATCCGGCATCATTGGTGTCCCTGCTTATTAGCCTGCGCGTTCACGACATGCTCCGCTGTGGGTTAGGAGCTGTGGGGGAGGGATGTAGCGCAGCAAGAGAGCAAGGGGGTGGGACCTGTAAGTTGTGCTTGTTCAAATTTTCAGGCTAAGTCAGCATTTTCTCAAAACTCCCTACTGCAGCTTTAAAAGGTCTGGGGCCTCATGTACAAAGACTTGCTTTGAATTCATACTAAAACATAGCGTACGATTAAAGCTGTAAATGTGCGTACACACACAAAAAAAAAAACCCAGATGTATGAATGTCTGTACAAAGGATCTTACGCATATTATCTTTGTACATCCCAATTAACATAAAATTGAGCGCACATGCACGAGCAGCATAACGCCCCACCCAGTCTCCTCCCCTCAATTAAATTAATTTAAATATGGTAATAGTCCAATTCCAATCAAAGCTGAATTTTCAGCATCATTACTCCGTCTTCAGTGTCACCTGATCCTTCGGAAATCACTCTAATATGATGATTTGATGATCAAGAAACATTTATGATTATTATCAGTGTTGAAAACAGCTGTGCTTCTGCTTCATATTTTCATGGAAACCATGATATAGCATTTTCAGGATTCTTTAATGAATAAAAACTTAAATCAAACATATAGAAATCTTATAATCTTTTGTAACATTATAAATACGGCATTTATGTACTGGCACTTTTAAACAAATTCAATGTGTCCTTGCTGAATAAAAATATTACTTTCTTTTTACCTTTACTGACCGAATTAATGAAGTTTATTTTTTATTCCTAGTTAAGCCAACGCTGCCATTGCTAGACGGGTTTGCACATGCTTTATGTTCTTACTTAATTGCATAATAGAATATTTTAATAAGACTCGTGTGACATAATTTGTAATTGATACATTATTTGACATATTATTAAGCAATATCTGACAGCTGGTGGTGCAATAGAACAATTCGTAGTGTAATGTTTGCCACTTCACTTTATTGCCTCTAGGAGTCGCCAACGGACAAAAATCAAGGCAAATGTACGTACGCCAGACATGAAGTTTTCTTGGAGGAAACGCACATTCTTCCGTTAATTTCACTGTTAGTACATCTGGCCGTGAACGCGAAAGCTGGCGTACGCCGTGTTTTTGTATGTACGCAGTGTTGATACATGAGGCCCCTGGTCTCTGTATTATTCTGAAATACTGCAATAATTATTTTTTTTTAACTAGGAATTCATGTGGACATCACCTGACTCAGGGAGCATGCGGTCACCCTAGTCACTCGTGAGAGCAAGACGGTGACGGCAGGCAGCTCAAGGATGAGCCCTGAATCAGCATGTCCACACCCCAAAGGATGGCAATAGCACACAGTGAGGTGGCAGCCTGCATTGAAGGGATGCTTAGGGTTGCCACGTCAGGTGGAGGCGCTGCAGGGACACATAAGTGTTGCCACAGAGTACTCCACAGGGGGGAACCCCAGTGTACCCCAGACTGCGGCCTCTACGAGAGTAGGGAAGGCGGAAGAGGCCGCTGAGTAGTCTCATGGCCTCTTCATGCACATCCGGGTAGAAAGGATTTGGGTTCGGCACCCCCAAAAACCAACCATCAGCCTAAAGTGCTCGGGACATGGCAGAATTTTCCACACACACCCAACACTCGTGGCAGCCCGGGAGCTGTGAACATATCTGTGAACTCTGAATCTGAACTCGCTATGCCAGCACATCCGAGGACAGCAGCACAGACGAGCCAACTCCAGAGAACTCCAGCTCACCTTGTGATGTGGCGATAAACATGATTTTATCCACTGGTGGACCGAAGGAGAACGCGGGCCCTTTTATTTAAATTATTATTTTTTGTTTGGCAGCCACAAACTCACTCAGGACCGTGAAAGACGGGTGTGGATCGAGGAATTTTCGTTGGTTTAGTTCCAGACCTGACATCTTAAATCACTATACATTGCGATGGACACGTCCCCACTGAGAGAACGTGACACACCCACGAGCGCTGTCTGAGCGTGATCAAAGCCCAACACGTCAAACAGTGCTCGCGCCCATCAGCTGAATCTATCAGAAAACCACACTCAGAAAGACACGGGCAGATCGTCTTTAAAAAGGCGTGCCTCGTGCGCACTCTTTTAGTGAGAGGAGAAAACTCAGCGGATGTTGAAGCGACCAGGGAGACACACACACACACTGGCAGACCACTGCTCAGATCGCAGGCAATGTGAAACTCGCTGGATACCGCCGTCACACCAACACCAGAGAGTTCGCTCGTCTCGAAGAGGTGAGTCACAGTAGTAACTCAGATGTGTGGCTTGTGGAGTGAAGAAGTTCTCTTGGCTCCGAAGCGAAAACATACTGCGGTTGCGTGCCGCTTCCTCCTTTATACTCACGGGGTGAGGCGGAGATAAGCTATGCAAATTCTGCAGACCCATGGCATTTTCATGCCATTGGCTCGTTTTTTAATACTCGAAGAGGACTGGCTTTCTAGGCGAACCCCCATTCTCCGTCATTCCAACGTAACTCGGAGTGACTACGAAAGGGAACCCTCGTTCCCTGAGTAGGGAACGGAGACGCTACGTCTCCCTGCCACTTCCGCTGTACCGCTGGGTAGATGCCTGAGTTCAGTCTCGGCTCCTCAGCGAAGACATACTGCGGTTGCGTCCGCTTCCTCCTTTTATACACACGAGGTCGGGCGGAGATACACTATGCAAATTCCGCAGACCCATGGCATTTTCACGCCATTGGCTCGTTTTTTAATACTCGAAGAGGATTGGCTTTCTATGCGAAACCCCCATTCTCCGTCATTCTAACGTAACGTCTCCATTCCCTACTCAGGGAACGAGGGTTACATACGTAACCGAGAACGTTTTTGATTGACAGCTTCTTTTTTGTGATCAACACTTTATTGTCTTTAGAAACAAAGCTAAAACAAACATCTACAAAAAAAAAAAAGACAGGGAAGGAGGAACAACAGACACATCAAGATATGTACAGTATGACAGAGAACATGACATAAAAAATCAATAAATAAATAAAAATAAATAAAAATAAAATAAAATAAATCATTCCTTTATATAATCCAAAATTTTTGAAGAAAAACATTGCCATGCACCAACGGTACTGGGTTTAGCCTTGTTAATTCGTGCTGTTGTACATTCACAAGTCACTATTTTGTGGAGGCTATGAATCCAATACGTTTTTGCACACATGTGGAGTAAACCAGTTCGGTATTATTGTCTTCTTCGCAGCTGTAAACCCAGCAAACAACATTCTTTTTGCAACAAACTTATACAGGAGTCAGAGTCGTCATTGAGAAGACATAAACCTGGATTAGGCAGGTAATTAATTTGTAGTAGGAAGGATAGAACCAAGTTTAAGGTTTTAGTTTAACCAAGTTTAAGTTTTAAAAGAAACAGAGGGCCGACCAGAGGATGGTGCGATCCAATCCCACATAGGATGGGAGGAAATAGGGATTACCCAGGGAACCCCATATGCCTTGAGAGCCGAGCGTAATTGAAAAAAAATACAAAAAATGAGGATGCTGGTAAACAAAACTTAGTTCTTAAAGTGTGCAAAGTCCCTGGTTATCATACAAGTCACCGTATGTGTTTATACCCAGCGAAGACCAAGAAGGCTGGACAAATGGCTGATTTCCACATAGGAAAATTAAAGTTGTGCCATAAAGGTGTGTTGCTACAAAATTTGAATGGTCCTCCCATTAGACGTTCAACCCTTTTCCAGATCCTAATAGAATTGGCCACAACTGGGCCGAATTTATACTTATTTTATTTCCTGTACCAGCAAACAGAATATTTTGGAGCCTATGTGGTTTAACCTTGTCAGCTTCAATTTCTCTCCATGGAACTTTGGATTGAGAGTCAAATAAATAAAAAGCAAATAAATAAATAAATAAATAAAAAGGGTGAAGCGGCAGCATAGAAAAAAGAAACTTAAGCCGAGGTAACAGATTCATTTTCACTGTGGAAATTCGGCCTTGAAGAGAGACTTTAAGATTATTCCATCTTTGAGTATCACTCTTGATCTTGCCTAAAACGTTATTAAAGTTGTCCCTGGCAATCTTAAGGATGTTTTTTATATATGGTGATACCCAAAAAGACAAAAAAATCTTTAATAGGAATGAATGAAGGGATAGGACAATTGACCTTAACATTGTTAATTGGCATTAAAGCAGATTTGGTCCAGTTTGTCTTGTAACCTGATAAACTACTAAAGAGGTTGAATTCCTTAATTATACCGGTTATTGACATATCAAAGTGATCTAAATATAAAATTATGTCATCTGCATACAATAAAATAATATGATTATGGTCGTGAATCTTAAAGGTAGTGAAGGTCAGAATTTTATAAAAACTTTTTATCAAATTTGTTTAAACTTTCTATATATATCAATGCATAATTAAAATCTAAGTACTCTGAAAAAAAAAAGAGTATAAAAATCGAGTGACTCTAGACCGTTTAATCTGCACTAAACGCAGCTCATTATTTCGAACCGGGACGAAACAATGGATTGGCTTAGGCGACTGTCACTCTTCGCAACCATGGCAACCACCCTTTTGCCACACAGGACCTGCCCACTTGCGCGTATCCAGATCGTACCTGTTGTGCTTGTTTGAGCTTGAAGATGCAAAACCCGACGCAGGTCCTCTTGTCTAAAAAGTGCTCCTTGCCCTGCACTTCGACTACCCCGTCCTCGGCCTCTACTTCCTCGGACCCTAATAGCAAAATCCTCTGCTTCGCCCTCGACCACGGATCTGTCCTCAAGCTGACGATGCGATACTTGCTGTCTTATACTGTCTATGGGTAACTTACTTGTCTCGGGTGTGTAGTCCTCATCAGAATCAACAATGCTTTCATCAAGCAAACTCTTACATGCAGAACACCAATATGTAATGAATCTTACATGAAATTCCTCTTCATCACAGTGTAAATGATGGCAATGGAAAAATGTGTATCATGCAACCTGTTTTTAGCTTTGCCTTATAGATAACTAACTAGCTCGTTAGCGAATCAATATTGTAAGCTTTACCAATATCAATATGCTAGCTTGATAGAGAGTAATAAAATCCAACTTATTTGTTTATCTTCATAATGATAGTTAGATTTTTTTATTTGCATGTGTTTCTGACATGATGTCACTACATGCACTTCTTCCTCCCTCTCCGCTCGTCTCAGGTAAATAATGCGTCTTCAGCTCAGCTGTCGGAGTTGCGCGTTCATGTGTTTTGGGGGCGTGGCTTTGGAAGGAGCCAAGAAGGGAGGGGGTGAAGTGAATGGAAATAATGAGCTGTATTTAAAACAGTCATGAGAGGTCTACAGACACTCGATTTTTATACTTTCTTTTTCAGAGTACTTAGATTTTAATTATGCATTGATATATACAGAAAGTTTAAAAGAAATTTGGAAAAAAGTTTTTTTTTCAATTCTGACCTACACAACCTTTAATCTGTGTTATTTCAGATTTCCTAATGGCTTGTGCAATGGTTCAAGGGATAAACAAAACAATAAGGGGGAAAGTGGACATCCTTGCCTCGTTCCTCGCTGTAGAGGAAATGGGGGGGAATAATATTACCAGTTAAGACTGATGCCTCAGGTGAGTGGTAAAGTATCTTAATCATAGAGATGTAATGTTTATCAAAGCCAAAACATTGCAGAACTGCTTCCTGACCTTCCTGTCGAAGGCCTTTTCCGCGTCCAATAAAAAAAAAAAACGCACAGGGGCTAGGATGGGTGTCGGCAAAATCCAGAATATGAAAAAGTTGACGCATATTATTGGATGCGTGACGTCCCTTTATGAACCCAGTTTGGTCCTCCTTAATTAAGCTATGTATTACTTTCTCCATGCGAGAGGAAATATGCCATTTATTTTTACTGTATTCTTGATAAATGCCTTAGACTTCGCATTCCCTCAACCTGATGGCCAATAAGTGGCTAGGTCTCTCTGATTCAAAATAATATTTTTGTCTAGTTCTATGTAATATAAACTCTGCCTTTGAATGTGAAAGCAAATCATATTCTTCTTTTGAGGAGGACAATCGTGTAGCCTGTTGATCAGAAAAACTTTGTTTTTGCAAGTTTTGCAATAACTGGATCTTATTTTCTAATTGTGTAAACTGGCGGCTTTTCGCTTTGGCAAGAGTAGAAGAGAAAGATATGCAGAATCCTCGTATAACACATTTAGTTGTTTCCCATAATATTTGAGGGTCTACATCATGAGATGCATTAATTTTTCGAGAAAATCCTTTATATGATCTTTTAATTAATTAATTAACATCTGAATCTGATTACTTAGTATTGATGTGACGCCATCTAGGGGCCTTGGTCTTAATGTTGGAAAGGTGAACATTACACAACACTGCAGAATGGTCAGACAATAAAATTGGTAATATAGAGATAGAGGCGTTCGATGAAATTAGAGATGATGACTGAGAAATAGGTATTCTATCCTAGAGAAAGTCTTATGTATGTTAGAAAAAAGTAAAGTCCTTAGATGTATTGTTTTGAATTCTCCAAAGATCGGTTATATTAAGTTCAGTGATACATTTATTCAACAACTTAGAAGATGGGTTAGCTGTTGTATCAGGGTGAGATTTATCCAATGCAGGATTTAGAACAGCATTAAAATCACCACCCACCACTAAATGACAATCAGTCTGCTCAAGCAATGTATTGGAAGTATTAACGAAGAATGCACTGTCTGCCTCATTAGGGTAGTAAATGGAGGCCAGTGTTAAACTGTCATTATGTATTTTGCAACGTAAAAAAATACAAATCTACCTTCATCATCATTCCCGGTAAGTTCAATAGTTATATGTAACTTCCTATCGACTAAGATAAGCACCCCCTTAGTTTTGTTAAGAGCACAAAAGAAGGCTGCCAATTTATAATACTTGTTTTGAAAACATGCCACATCACATTGTTTTAAATGAGTCTCCTGTATCAGGGCACAGGAAATCGATTTACGGTGCAAATATTCTAATATACAGGTACGTATTATAGGAGAATTTAGGCCATTCACATTCAATGATAAGATATTCAGAACCTGCATTGTATATTTTCAATGTTAAACATATTATATCTAAGTGAAGAGAAAAGAAAGTACTGCCATACAATAAGTGACATGTAAATGTTGGTACAAATCCTAGGTTGTAACCCATCTAGATGCATAAACATTTTAAAAGAAAAGCTAAATAAATAAAAGTACTGGAGTCTGTTGAAGGGAATAGAGAATAACAAGAAAAAAAAAAGAAAAAAAGACAAACAACTATGTACAAAAAATAAAACAAAAAACAGACCGTACATAACCAAGAATATAGGCCTTTGAATGTAGGTAAGTTTTAATATAGTAATGCTGTTTATGATTCAGTACTTGTTTCTTCAGCTGGAGAGATATTTTAAAGCTCAGTGAGAGTCCATAACATTATACAGCAGTGTTGTCTTGATATATCCCAATCACATTACAGGGCCTGTTTATGTACATATGGTTACAGTCTTTCATAAGATCATATTTCTCCCCAGCACTCCAAACAATATTGGGCTAGAGTACTGTACAGTATCTGCACTGTACAGTACAAAAAGTGCTGAAAGTGCCAATTTTCCAGTCCATTATATTATTTTATTATTAGTGGTGCTTGCAAAGCAACACTATTGTTATTGTCCATACTTATTATTAGTGGTGCTTGCTGAAAGCAAGGCTACACTATTACTATTGTGTTTTTAAGTTTAGCAACACCTAGCAACACCATAGTAACCACCCAGAACACCCTGAGCAACCACCTAGCAACACCCTAGTAACCACCCAGAACACCCTAGCAACCGCCTAGCAACCACCCAGAACACCTTAGCAACCACCTAGCAACACCATAGCAACCACCCAGAATACCCTAGCAACCGCCCAGAACACCCTAGCAACCGAGAGGTGAGTTTTGCCACTGCAAGCACCACTTCACATTTTCTTCTGGAAATGTACATTCTAGTTATATATATTATTATTTTCCAACCATTAGTCGAATTTCATTGAACAAACCACCCAATGAAAAAAACTCAAAATGCACTGTTCCAAATTTTTATGCACAACACAGTTTAAAAACATTTTATTGGTTGAAAATAATTGAAAATGGTAATTTGTTGAATTTGCATCACTAGGAGGTCATATTTACTGAAATCAAAATCATTTTCAATCAAACTCATCTTAACAGGGCAAGTTACATGTTAACCTAGGACTTTAATATCACCTTCACGATTCTTGCATCCATTGTAGTTGTGAGTTTATAAAGATTTCTGCTTGAATTTCTTTGCAGGATGTCAGAATAGCCTCCCAGAGGTCTTTTGCTTGAGGATGCTCCAAAGCTTCTCAATGGGGTTAAGTTCAGGGTGGGGGCCACACCATGAGTTTCTCTCCTTTTTTGCCCATAGCAGCCAATGACAGAAGAATTTTTTGCAACATGAGATGGTGCATTGCCATAAATGACAATGATTTTGCTACGGAAGGCATGGTTCTTCTTTTTGTACCATGGAAGAAAGTGAGAAGAAGAAAGTCAAACTCTGTATACATTGCCATGGTCATTTTCACACCTTCAGGGACCCTAAAGGGGCTTACCAGCTCTCTCCCCATGATTCCGGCCCAAAACATGACTCCACCACCTCCTTGCTGACGTTGCAGCCTTATTGGGACATGGTAGCCATCCACCAACCATCCACTACTCCATCCATCTGCACCATCCACGGTTGAACGGCACTCATCAGTAAGCAAGACTGTTTGAAAATGAGTCTTCATGTATTTCTGGGCCTACTGCAACCGTTTCTGCTAGTGGTCATTGGTTAGGGGTGGCAGAATAGTAGGTTTATGTTCAAATGCAAGCCTCTGGAGGATCCTACATCTTGACGTTCACAGGACTCCAGAGACACCAGCATCTTCAAATACCCGTTTGCTGCTTTATAATGGCATTTTAGCAGCTGCTCTTAATCCACTGCATTTGTCTGGCAGTAACCTTCCTCATCATGCCTTTATCTGCACAAACCCATCTGTACTCTGTGGCATGGGGGGCGTGGTTCAGCGGTGTCTGCAGCGGGGGGCGGGAGAGGAGCCGAGCGGGAGGTAAGCGGATCAAGTTCAAATGATGAACACCTGTCTGTGATTACAGTGATTGGCGGTGGAGAGCGTATTTAAGCGGGCCAGGTGAACGCTGCAGAGAGAGAGAGCCTGGATCTTGGGTGTGTTCGTGTTCACGGAAAGCAGAGCTGGTTGAGCCTTTGATCGTTGACGGAGAAAAGCTGTAGACAGCGGGAGAGTGCTACGTCCGTGACGAGGAAGCTGTGATCAGCGGGAAAGAGTTTGATTTAAAGTGACTGTGTTATGTTTATTGAAAAGAGCGCATAGTCGCCGTGGGAAGAGTTTTGTTGTTCTAATAAACACACCAGATCCAGCCATTCGCGACCCCCTGTCTCCTTCGATCACCCACACTGAACCATTTTCCTTCTCCACCAACAACATCAGGAAGCCTTGTTGAAGATGGAGGAGCAGCAGGATCAACGGCTCGCCGCGCTCCTCCCTGGAACAACGGGGCCCGCGAGCAGTTCCGGAGCTGGCTGGACCAGGTGGTCCAGCTTCCGGCCGCGGCCCCAACCCTGCACAAGATGGGACCTCTAGGATGACCCGGAGGCCTTCCTGGACCTCTTTGAGAGGTCGGCCGCGGTCGGGAGATGGCCGGAGGCTGACTGGCCGATGCGCCTCATCCCATTGCTGTCGGGGGAGGCGCAGCTCGCAGCTCAACAACTGCCAGTCAGCAACCTCCTGGTCTACAGAGACCTCAAGCGCGCCATCCTGCAGCGGGTCGGCCGGTCCCCGGAGTAAAATCGACAGCGCTTCCGGACCCTCTAGCTGGGGGAGACCGGTCGGCCCTTCGTCTTCGCGCAGCAGCTCCAGGACGCCTGCCGCAGATGGCTGGTGGCCAAGGGACGCGACGTCGATGGAGTCATCGAGCTGGTGGTGCTGGAACAGTTCATCGCGAAGCTGCCAAAGAAGACCGCGCAGTGGGTCCAGTGCCTCCGGCCGACGTCGCTGGACCAGGCCATCACGTTGGCGGAGGATCAGCTGGTAGCGTGCCCTGGGGTCGGCGAGCCCCTACCAACTTCTCTCTCTCTCTCTTACCCCTCTCTCTCTGTCCCTGCTCCCAGGTCCCGAGGCGGCGTCTCACCGCGTCCCGGCACCCCGCTGGAGATCGGGCCCGGCACCGGGCCCAGCGATGCGCGCTCCGCCCCAGGGAGGGCCGTCATCTGGGATCGCCCCTCCTGTCCCTGGCCCCACGCTCTCCTCACGCCCAGTCCCCTTGGTACGAGCCACTGGGGCGCGGGGAGGCCTGGGCCGGCCTGCTGGCGCTGGTGGGGATCCGGGTCATTTTATTGATAGGTGTCCAGTGATGGAAGTGGACACTCTGATCCGGGTCCCTATGTGCCATAGGCTGCCCCCGATCAGACGGGCTGTATCAAATACCTGTGAGTATTAAGGGGGATACATATCACGCTTTGGTGGATTCAGGTTGCAACCAGACCTCAATCTATCAAAGTTTGATTCAGCCGGTGGCATTGGATAGGAGGCGGCTTCCGCTAGTCGAGGTCCCCTTCGAACGCAATTGGCATGGACCTCATCGGGCCATTAGAGCGGTCAGCACGCGGGCATCGCTTTGCATTAGTTCTGGTGGATTATGCAATGCGATACCCCGAAGCAGTGCCACTGCGCAACATTTCGGCTAAAAGTGTTGCGAGTGCACTGTTTCAGTTAATCTCCCGGGTGGGAATCCCAAAGGAGATTCTCACTGATCAGGGCACGGCGTTTATGTCACGCACTATATGCGAACTATACGAATTATTGGGCATTAAATCGATTCGCACCAGCGTTTATCACCCACAAACAGACGGGTTGGTGGAACGATTTGAATCGCACATTAAAATCCATGATTCATAAGTTCGTGAGGGAAGATGCCAAAAATTGGGTATAAGTGGTTAGAACCCCTCTTGTTCGCTGTACGGGAGGTCCCCCAAGCCTCCACGGGGTTTTCCCCTTCGAACTTCTCTACTGGACGCCAGCCCCGCGTGGTTTTGGATGTCCTTAGGGAGGTTTGGGAGGACGGACCTTCAGTTAGCAAGAACGAAATTCAGTACGTCCTGGACCTGCGAACAAAACTCCACACTTTGGGGCGGCTCTCTATGGAGAATTTGTTGCGGGCCCAGGATAAACAAAGTCGGTTGTACAACAGGGGGGCTAAACTACGTAAATTCGCACCGGGAGAAAAAGTTCTCGTATTACTCCCTACATCCAGCTCAAAATTGCTCGCCAAGTGGCAAGGGCCGTTTATGGTTACACGGCGGGTTAACGATCTTAACTATGAGATTGCTCGTTCAGATAGGGGGGAGCACATCAAATATACCACCTCAATCTCCTTAAAAAATGGAATGAGGTGGAGTCAGCGATGCTGGCGACGGTGGTGAGCGGGGAGGAGGATCTTGGTCCAGAGGCGAACATCAAAGTGCAATCCTGCCCCCTGGCGGTTTGTGGAGACCACCTCTCGCCGTCCCAGATCGCTGACATAAAACATTTACAAGCGGGGTTCGCGGATGTGTTCTCACCCCTCCCGGGCCGAACAAATCTCATACAGCACCATGTTGAGACGGAGCCGGGCGTGGTTGTTCGCAGTCGGCCGTATAGGTTACCTGAACATAAGAAAAAGGTAGTTCAGGATGAATTAGCGGCGATGCTGGATATGGGAGTAATAGAGGAATCCAACAGTGATTGGGCAAGCCCGATAGTTTTAGTTCCTAAAACAGACGGCACCGTTCGATTCTGTGTGGATTACCGCAAGGTGAATGCTGTATCGAAATTCGATGCATATCCAATGCCAAGGGTTGACGAGTTACTTGATCGGCTCGGCACGGCTCGTTTTTATTCGACACTGGATTTAACGAAAGGATATTGGCAGATCCCCTTATCTCCAATGTCCAAAGAAAAAACCGCCTTCACGACGCCGTTCGGATTGCACCAATTTGTCACACTTCCGTTCGGGTTGTTTGGGGCACCTGCCACCTTTCAGCGCTTGATGGACCGGATTCTCCGGCCGCATGCTGCATATGCCGCGGCATACTTGGATGACATCATCATCTATAGTAATGACTGGCAACGGCATATGCAGCATTTGCGAGCGGTCCTCAAGTCGCTGAGGGAGGCGGGGCTCACAGCCAACCCGAAGAAGTGTGCGATTGGGCGTGTGGAGGTTAGGTATCTGGGCTTCCACTTGGGTCATGGTCGAGGTGCGTCCCCAAATTGACAAGACAGCAGCGATTGCGACCTGTCCGAGTCCCAAGACCAAAAAGGAGGTTAGACAGTTCCTGGGGCTAGCAGGATATTACAGAAGGTTTGTACCTGATTATTCGGAGCTTGCTAGCCCGCTGACTGATCTAACTAAAAAGGGGGCTCCAGATGCCGTCCAGTGGACGGAGCAGTGCCAGCAGGCTTTCACCCGGATAAAGGCTGCCCTGTGTGGTGGCCCGCTCTTACAGGCTCCTAACTTTGCTCTCCCTTTTTCTCTGCAGACAGACGCGTCAGACAGGGGGCTGGGTGCGGTCTTGACCCAGGAGATGGAGGGTGAGGAACGACCGGTGCTGTACATCAGTCGTAAGCTCTCTAAGAGAGAGAGACGATGTACAGCACCATTGAGAAAGAGGCGCTAGCCATTAAATGGGCCGTCCTGCACTCTCCGCTATTATCTCCTGGGTCGAGAGTTCACCCTCTGTACTGATCACGCTCCCCTGCAGTGGCTCCACCGCATGAAGGATGCCAATGCGCAGATCACCCGTTGGTATCTGGCACTACAACCTTTCGAATTCAAGGTGATCCACAGGCCGGGGGCGCAGATGGCTGTGGCCGACTTTCTCTCCGGAGAAGGGGGGGGGGCTGAAGGCCGGACGGCTCCCCGGCCTGAGTCGGGCGGTGGGGGTATGTGGCACGGTCGCGGTGTCTGCAGCGGGGAGCGGGAGAGGAGCCGAGCGGGAAGTAAGCGGATCAAGTTCAAATGATGAACACCTGTCTGTGATTACAGTGATTGGCGGTGGAGAGTGTATTTAAACGGGCTAGGTGAACGCTGCAGAGAGAGAGAGCCTGGATCTTGGGTGTGTTCGTGTTCACGGAAAGCAGAGCTGGTTGAGCCTTTGATCGTTGACGGAGAAAAGCTGTAGACAGCGGGAAGAGTGCTACGTTCATGACGAGGAAGCTGTGATCAGCGGGAAAGAGTTTGATTTAAAGTGACTGTGTTATGTTTATTGAAAAGAGCGCATAGTCGCCGTGGGAAGAGTTTTGTTGTTCTAATAAACACACCAGATCCAGCCATCGCCGACCCCTTGTCTCCTTCCATCACCCACACTGAACCATTATCCTCATCACATACTCTAAATCAGCCACAAATCTCTTCACAGTATGATGATCACACTTAAATTTTCCTGAAATATCTAATGTTTTCATACCTTGTCCAAGGCATTGCCCTATTCAGTGCCGGCCCGAGCCTTTTGGGGGCCCTAAGCAGAATTTGATTTGGGGGCCCCTCCCACGACGCGGAGTGACCTGTGTTTGATGATTATTGACACAAATGTCACGCAAAAATGATACAATATAAATGAATACACTGAGGTTATGTATTACTACAAAATGAATACTTAATAAAAAAATAGATGCCTACTTAAATAAAAAAAGTTTTAACAGTCTTAAAACTGTCTCAAAACATAAAATAAATTATTTGCTAAAATTATGACAAAACTGAGGAATTAGAAATACAAGAGCAAGGCTTCAACAATGATACTTAAACCTATCCTCCTGGGACCCAGGAATAGACTTTTGTCAACTGTAGTGGACATTATTTTTTAGAGTATTTCTCTGACACCATGCATGTCACATGTTTTTTTTCTGTATGTCCTGTAAAGAGCACATTCAGGGCAATACAGAGATACCAAATGTTTGGAGGTTTCACCATGAAAACAACTTGGTCTTTAAAAATGTCTAACATTCATTTAGTGATCAAATGTAGCACTCTTATGGAAATATGATAATACATTGTAATTATAATTTAAATCTAACTACTTTTCAAATTGTATTTCATCAACCAAACATCTCATGAAAATGTTATGGGGTTTCAAATGAAAAAAATGACTTTCCGTTACAGGGCATTGATTTCATTCATGTCCACTGCAGAGTTTTTTTTTATTTTTTTTTTACCATTTGTTTATTATGCACTAAACAATGTGATGACATGAAAAAAAGTGAATAAAAAAAACTTTCTGGGTCTCAGGAGGCTCTTGTTGAAAACTAAAAATATTACTATTTCTCAACTGTCTCAATACAGAGTAACTATCCTCAAAATCTTTATTATTGTTATTATTATTATTATTATTATTGTAACAGACTTTGTTAGATAGTACATGACATAATCCAACAAAGTCTGTTACTATAATACCGGTTACGATGTTCTGGCGCTCGTTGTATGTGAGTATGCAATGTATTTTTCCTCTCGGGGCTTGCCGTAGATGGGTCGTGCGCACTTGGTAGGCTACTGGAGTGTCGTGGGTGTTTGGAGATCTGATGTGTGGTATAATAAAGTGGAGAAGAGTTCAAACAGCTATGTTTATTATTTATTCAAGCTGCTACCCTTACACATTGAAGCTTGTGATTACTGATTGGCTTCATCACTGTCTCCTCTCTCACCAGTAAGCTGGTGTGTGGTAAGCGTTCTGGCGCAATATGGCTGCCGTCGCATCATCCAAGTGGATGCTGCACATTGGTGGTGGTTGAGGAGATCTCCCCCTCTATGTGAAGCGCTTTGAGGTCTCAGAAAGCGCTATATAAATGTAACGAATTATTATTATTATTATTTGTGCGATCATTACGGAAGGCCAGAAACGAAAGAATGGATCAGAGTAGTAGTAAACACACTACTGATAAAGCCAGCTTTTCCCGCAAAAGCCAGACAGTTGTGGTTGAGAAGAGTAGTCTTCCTGAAGGATTGGTGGGTCCAGCTCTGACAATCACTATGAAGATCAATGGTCAATCCTGTGAAACCTTACTAGATAGTGGATCTCAGGTCACTATCATCTTTGAGCCATGGTACTCTGAAAACCTGTCAGCAGTGCCCATTCAGCCTCTCTCTGGTCTGTCCATTTGGGGCCTTAGCACAGCCAGTTATCCCTACAAGGGATATGTCTTGGTAGATGTTTCTTTCCCTGCTTCTGTTATGGGTGTGGAAGAGACTGTTTCCATCCTTGCTTTGGTTTGTCCAGAACCGGAAGGTCCTAAACAAGTGCCTGTGATCATTGGAACAAATGCAAGTTTTTTCCAACGTTTGACTGGTCTTGGCACAGCTGGTCATGAGACCGATGAGGCACACACATTAAGAATTCAGCTTCACAACTCAGAACTAGAATCACAGACAAAATTTGACATACCTGCTGGAGAAGTTAAATGGACAGGTCCAGGTGCTTGCGTCATACCATCAAGAGGAGAAATGTGTGCTGTTTGTACAGTTGAGTCACAAAAACCACTTGAGAAAGAAATTTTCATGGTAAAAACCCCTTCTGATGATATGCTACCTGCAGGACTGTTCATTCTTCCAGTTGTACTGCCCTCTTCAGCTGTAGAGGAGAACAAATTCAAAGTGCTGATTAAGAATGAGACGTACAAAGAGGTAACAATACCATCTGGAACAGTCGTAGCGCATGTATTTCCTACAGATACAGTGACTGTGGCATCTGTTACCCCGATGGAATCCAAGACCATTGATCCAAAGGTGTTTGATTTCACCAAGTCCACCATTCCAAAAGAGTGGGAAGATCGACTTCGAACAGAAACTGTCTGAGAGAGGTAATGTCTTTTCTCAGGAAGAATGGGATGTAGGACTGGCAAAGGACGTTAAACATTGTATCCGTTTGAGTGACTATAGGCCATTTAGAGAGAGATCTCAACAAATTGCTCCAGCTGACATTGATGACGTCCGTCGACACCTCAAAGATCTGTTAGCTGCAGGGATTATTAAAGAATCCCGGAGTCCTTATGCTTCCCCAATTGTAATTGTTCGGAAAAAGTGGTGCAATACGCATGTGTATCGATTATCGGACTTTGAACAGCAGAACTCTTCCTGATCAGTACACGACCCCACGCATAGATGATGCGTTGGACTGTCTCGCAGGAAGCAAGTGGTTTTCAGTCTTAGACTTGCGGAGCGGCTACTACCAAATAGCCATGGCCGACGAGGACAAGGAGAAGACTGCTTTCATATGTCCTTTAGGTTTTTATGAGTTTGAAAGAATGCCACAAGGAGTTAGTGGAGCTCCTGCGACATTCCAAAGACTCATGGAATGTGCAGTTGGGGACATGCATCTGCTAGAAGTGATAGTGTACCTTGACGATATTATTGTCTTTGGGTCCACTCTAGAAGAACACGAACAGAGGCTTTTGAAAGTCTTAGACCGTTTGGAAGAGTATGGATTGAAAATTTCACTGGATAAGTGCCAGCTCTGTATGTCACAGGTCAAATATGTGGGCCATATTGTCTCTGCTGATGGTGTTGCTCCTGACCCGGAGAAAATAGAAGCAGTCACTAAGTGGAAAATGCCCACAGATGTAAAAATCTTAAGGTCATTCCTAGGATTTTGCGAATTCTACCGACGCTTTGTCAAAAACTACTCTGTGATTGTGCGACCCTTGACAGAACTCACCAAAGGGTATCCTCCAGCGAAAGGGGTGGAAAGGTCACCACAGAGAGAAAGTACTTCAAAGAGTCAGAACCATTTGGTGAGCGATGGGGTGAAGATTGCACTAAGGCCTTTAAAACCATTATCTACTGTCTTACACATGCCCCGGTCCTGGCATTCGCTGACCCTTCCAAAGCCTATGTTCTACATGTGGATGCAAGTGGAAATGGCCTAGGTGCAGTACTGAACCAAGAGTATCCGGAAGGACTCAGACCAGTAGCATACGCTAGTAGGAAACTAAGTACAACAGAGCAAAGATATCCTACTCATCAACTGGAATTCTTAGCATTGAAGTGGGCTGTAGTGGATACATTTCATGACTACCTTTATGGAGTGAAATTTGTTGTTAGAACTGACAATAATCCGCTCACCTATGTCCTCACTACAGCTAAGTTGAACGCGACAGGACATCGCTGGCTGGCGGCATTGGCCACATACAATTTCAGTCTTCAATATAAGCCTGGACGTCATAACATTGATGCCAATGCATTGTCTCGTTATCCTTTAGAATGTGAGTCATCTGATGGATGGACGGAAATATCCCAGCCAGGAGTGAAAGCAATCTGTCAGATGGTAACAAGTGACCAAGATGAGGAATCTTCCACCAGATTGGTAGATCAGCTGGGAGCCGATTCGAGCATTGTTCCACCTGTTTATGCATCCTTTACACAGCTGAAACTAGGAAATCTGAAACAGTTGACACATGCTGAGCTTGAGTTCGCTCAAGACAAAGATTCAGTCATTGGACCAGTGAAGATAGCTGTGGAGCAAGGAAAGGTACTTACGCCTGGTGCAAGTGCTAACCCCCAAATGACTCTATTGCTGAGACAAGGTTCTAAGCTGGTTTGCCAGAATAAGCTACTGTACAGAGTGTCCATCAGTCCCTGTGGTAAAGAGAAAAAACAGCTTGTTTTACCTGAACAGTTCCATCAACAAGTAATGTATTCATTGCATGATGATGCTGGACATCTCGGAATTGAGAGGACTACAGAGCTTCTGAAGGACAGATTCTAATGGCCACAAATGACTTCTGAGATCGAGAAGTATGTAAAAAACTGTGGAAGATGTATAACCAGAAAGACATTGCCTCAGAAACGCGCACCTCTGAGTAACATCACAAGTAGTGGGCCAAAGGAACTTATATGTATTGATTTCCTGTCAATAGAACCAGATTCTAAGGGTCTTACTAATGTCCTGGTTGTCACTGACCATTTTACGCGATATGCCCAAGCCTACCCGACTACGGACCAGAAAGCAGTTACGGTTGCAAAGATTCTCTGGGAGAAGTTCTTTGTTTATTATGGACTTCCAGCCCGTATACATTCAGACCAAGGGAGAGACTTTGAAAGTCGGCTTATAAAAGAACTTCTGGGAATGCTGGGGATTAAGAAATCAAGGACGACACCTTACCATCCTCAGGGAGACCCACAACCTGAACGCTTTAATAGGACACTACTCTCCATGCTTGGAACATTGGATGATGCGGAAAAGCAAAAATGGAGCCAGCATATCGGCAAATTAGTACATGCGTACAATTGTACTAAAAATGAGGCTACAGGGTACTCCCCTTACTTTCTTTTGTTTGGAAGAGAAGCCCGCTTGCCAATTGATGTTTGCTTTGGTACTTCTTCAGAAGGGAGAGAAGGACAGACATACCAGAGGTATGTTGAAGACCTGAAGACAGATCTTCAGAAAGCCTACAAACTAGCTTCTGAATCTGCCCTAAAAAATCATCAGAGAAAACAAACGTCTCTATGATCAGAAGGTGAAATATCAAAGCATAAGCCCTGGAGATCGTGTGCTTATTCGAAATCTCAGTTTCACAGGAAAGCACAAACTGGAGTGGAATTCGGCCCGTACATTGTTCTTGAAAAGCTCGACAATTTGCCTACGACAGACTCAAATCAGAGAAAGAAACTGGAGGAGTCAGGACAATGCATAGAGATCATCTCTTACCTATTGGACAATCGGTGAGAATGCCTAAACCGGATAGGAAGCAAGAAGTTCCTCAAAGCCCAGTAACTAGGTCTAGAGCTACCAAAGAGCACAAAGAAACATTGGGAGAGGAAATAGTATTGGAACCTCCTGTAACTGCTGATAATTCCTCAGGGATGAAGATGGAAGCTATGGGTACTATTTTCCAGACAGATCTAAACAATGGACACAGTTGATTCCTGATCTCCAGCACCAGCTTGAAGTTAAAGAGGATGAAGTAACTGCCCACACAGACAGTGAATCTCAATATATGGAGAAGAGGAAGTGGTGGAGGAAACCTGTGAAAGTGAGGATTCCAGAGAGAATAGACACCCGATTACGGACTTAAGGGAAGAAGAGTCTTTAGAAGGAGGAGTAAATAGCTCTGATAATGCATCAAACTTGGAAGCCGAACCCATGGAGCATCGTCCTAAAAGGAAGCTGAAACTGGTGTTTAAGTTGAGCTATGATGAACTAGGCAAATCTAGTGAGAGACCCGTAACAGTTGTGCACAGAGGAATAGTTATTCATTTGACAGATTCCTCAAAGATTGAACTTTGCCATTCTGAAAAGTATCAACATCTACCTAAGTGTGCTAGGTGTACTAGAATATGTGGCAAGTCTGAGAATACACTCATTATTCATAGTTAAATTCCGTATGCTCATGGGGACATGAGAATTTTAGAAGGAGGAGGATGTAACCCTGGGTAAATTTCTACATTTATATTATTATTATTATTATTCTACTTTATTTATTTTATTTTTTTTATTTATATAATTTTATTTATCTATGGTAAATGGGTATGCAAAAATGTGCTGCTTGATGCTGACTGTTTATTATTGAATCGAAGTGTACCTGTCCAGAAAATGTGAATGTCAGTGAGTTTGTACTTTGAACTGTCAGTAACAGCTTGATTCCGCCTCAGATGAGTGAGAGCAACTGTGATTGGCCAGTGCGGTTGTCAGTCAAGATAGGGGAGAGAGAAGAGAAAGTGGAAAAAATGTTGTCGGCATGATAACAGATTGCGGGTGAATAACAGAGGTTTCATGTGAAATATAGTCAGAAGAACTATGTTATTTAAGTGTCAAGCTGAACAGTATTCTGTTGTGAGGTCAACACGACCACACTATGTAGTCAACATGACGCGATTCGGAAGAACTGTTTTAGTTTGACGCTTGATTGCTACCACAGTGAATCAGACTGTAAGCGCGTCAAATGTGATCTAAGCTATTGCCAAGAACTGGTAGTGCATCGATCGAGAGTGACAAAGCCGCTGAGGAGGAATCCAGATAGCGCTCCTAATCCCCGAGTGGTTAGGAGTTCCTCTGGCATCGCGGGAGCATCGCGGGAGTTTCATGGAGTTTGCTAACTGATGCCTGCTTCACGTGGATGGATCTGATGGGTGACGGAAATCAATAACTCTTGCCACTTACACTCAGGTATACTTTGCTTATTATATTTGTGCTCGTATAGAGCGAAGCGGCCATTTTACGTTTTACTCGGCCTCAACGCGCACAAGCAACGTTTCAGGCCTGCAACGGTGTGTGAGTGTGGGCCCACAATAGATTGTATTTATTTTCCCAATTGGTGAGTGATGTAACGGTTTAAAACTGTCATTAGTTGAGTATAATTTTACAGTGTTACAGTTTGCACTTCTTGTTGAAACTGAAGTTTGTTTACATTTTTTTTTACTGAGTTTTCATATACACCGTAATTACACTGGTATATTGGTGTGCACTGAGCAAAGACAAATTTTAATTTTTTTTGTAAAATAAGGAAATGTTAATTTAAAGAGAGATTCCTTTGATAGCCCTATTTTGAATGGAATCTAAAAGGTTAACCCTTTAAGTGCCTGTTGTTGAGAAGAGTTAATCAAACACTGTATTTGAAAATGCCAGTTGATTCAGAAGTTGTTGAACAGCTTTTATCTCTAATGTGATTCACTTTTGTTTATTCTTTTTTTTTTTTTTTTTTTTTTAAATAAATCCTTTGTGTATTTCAGTTATAGTGTGGTCACTTTACTAGAACAGATAGGTAGCCTAGCTGTAATTGGTTAAAAGAGTTTTTCCAGAGATCTGAGTTGCACTTTATAAGAAGTAGTGTAGAATCGAGGGTCACAGATTGATTATAAAATCATGTCGAGAGACAAATAAACGAATCTGGGTTCAAGCGTTTAACATCGCAAAAGGGTAGATACACTTAGGATGGTAGGGGGCGCTACACATTCGATTATCATGAAAACAAATCTCAGAGAACGATTTAGGCCGGGAGCCAGGTCCACTCCTCAGGATGTTTTTTGCTACCTTTTTTTCACTATTATTTTCTATTATCTTATACCTTGGGCCATCACAAGTTGATAATGACCACCCCCAACGCAGGCCCCGTTTGGCC
Source organism: Hybognathus amarus (assembly GCA_030378365.1). NCBI lineage: Eukaryota > Metazoa > Chordata > Actinopteri > Cypriniformes > Leuciscidae > Hybognathus > Hybognathus amarus. Next base: position 1,655,306 of record JAQIUQ010001550.1, read on the forward strand.
TCAGGGGCCAAAAAACACCCTTTTGGGGAAAAGCTTTTGGCGGAATTATGTAATTGTGAATATTAAGGTACTGCAGCTACATAAATGGTCATATAACCCTAAAATTTTGCATAGTGTATCCTGACACATAGGGGAAACTAGCAGAAAAAGATTCTGGGGATTGCTGCCTTTTTACTGTCAAATATCACCCTCAACATACCCCAAGAGACAAAAGAATGTCTGTCCGCCTGACATATTGTCATCAAAGATGATCATTTTCAAGCATTTTATTATACATATAACTGCCACAAATGTACATTAAAAACTTCCCAGGTTTATAAGCTTCAATTTAAGTCCAAGATGACCTTTTTATCTAGAGGATTACAGCTGGTATAACCAGAGATCTCCACTGTACCTCAAATCGGAGAAAACAGAACTTTCAAGCATTACCATTCCATATGGGATTTTTGCATATTCACAATATATCTAAAAAGAGTTGAGACTTGACTTATCTACTGCTATACTATATGAAGTGAATTGCATGGAAATTGAGTAATGTTATGCCCCTAGGTGGACTGGGGTCAGGGTGCAACATTCACAACAAAATCAATTAACCAAATGTGAGATTTATTAAAGCCCACAAAGTCCTTGCAACACAAGGAATAAAGATGACTCTAGTGTGCAGTCTGTTATCAAAAAGCCAAACTTCAATAGAGTAAACATGAATAACCTTTTGTAAAGGTAAACCCTCTTTATAGCCAAATTGTGAAAATTATTTACTTTACAATATTTACTTTACAAGTGAATAATACTGTCACCCTCCTTTTTTCCGCATAGCCACAAAAAAACACTATCCAAACTTAAATGGTTGTAATTCAAGAATGCTTTGGAATATAGATTTACAGTTGGTCTTGTTTTAAAGAAGACATTTGCCAGATTTTTGTAGAAGTGTAGAAATGATGAAAGTAAAACATAAAAAGAAAGTTATTTAACCCTCAATCGGGTCATGGGGTCTATACGACCCCAATCGACTTAATTAAAAAAAGGTTCCCTTCATTTCAGTGGAATAAGATTTTGTGACTTTTCATACATTATCTATCTATACACATACAAAAAACTGGGCTTGATTCAGTTGTTGAAAAAACTGGGCTTGATTCGGTTGTTGAAAAAACTGGGCTTGATTCGGATGGTATGTAAAAAAAATCATTTGTATGATTAAAAATGTATATTTTTTTGTACAATTACTGGGGTCATATAGACCCCGAAGCCCAGAAGTATAAACAGGAAACGAAGACCATTTGAAGGATAAGTTTGAGTTTATGAACATGTGCAATTTAAAAATATAATTATTAACATTTTGTATAATATATATATATATATATATATATATATATATATATATATATATATATATATATATATATATAAATGTTAATAATTATATTTTATATTTTATATATATATATATATATATATATTTCAAAATATATTTTACTCTAAAACTGCAAGAAAATGAAAGCCAAAAATCTGAACAAGTTGTGTTCCACATTTTAGGTTGATATCTCAAAAAAATTAGCTTTCAGTAAGATTTTATTTGGGCGCAGTACCAAACTTTTTCACTAGGTGAACACCAGACTTCATTACTGCCCATATAAGGGCACCTCCATTTTCATATATGTTTTGAGTGATCTGAAGCATTTCTTTCCATAATTTGATAGACATCCTATTCAGAAGTAGTATGGGTGGTTTGGCAGTATTTGATTTGAATTTAACCTCTAATAATTGCATAAAAAGAGCACATATGTGCATTATAGCTCGCAGCCGCATCACAAATCGAGAATCCATAATATTTTTGAACTGAAATTTGCATCCCAGGCAAGGTGCGGGTCTCCTGGGCACGAATAAAGCCCAAGGTCCACCTTGAAATTGACCCTGGGCTTGAGTCTGAAGCCCAGATCGTGAAAAACGACCAAAAAGTTGCAGTGGGCCCAAAGCTACATGCTCTCAGACCTCCCTGGCCAGCCCAGGGAGGGTGGCCCGTCCTTGGCCAGATTCAGATTTGCCCACCACCCACGGAGGTCCATCTGGTGCGGAGACGGTCCTAAAACGGACCATGGGGCTCTTGTAGAGGAGGGGAGGGGCCTTCCTGGGCACGAATACAGGCAAAGAGAGCCCCTGGCAGCCTTGACTCTGGGGTCGAATTTGAAATATTGTCAAAGTCCATAAACGTGCTGATGGTTCGGAGCTCCAAAGCCTTCAGGGGAGTCACCCAAGCCAGAGAGGGTGCAGTCTGGCAGGCGAAGTGAATTCAATCTCTGCTGTGGTGAAGCTCTGAAAAACATGAATCCTCCAGGAAAAGACGGCCTGATTTTTCTGAAAAGTGCATCCCAGGCAGGGTGCGAGTCTCCTGGGCATGAATAAACCCCAAGGCCCACGTTGGAATTTACTGAAAAATAATGTGGACGTTGAAAAGTCCAAAAAGTTGCGGTGGGCTCAAAGCTCCATGCTCTCAAACCTCCCTGACCAGCCCAGGGAGGGTTGCCCGTCCTTGGCCAGAGTCAGATTTCCACGCCACCCCTGGAGCTCCGCCTGGAGCAAAGTTCGGTCCTAAAACGGACCTTCGGGGCTGTATGGAAGAGGGGAAGTGTGGTGGTGGCAAACACAGAGAATCCCCCGGTGATCAGACCATCGTGAGTCCCACTCAGAGTAACTCTGGGTGGGTATATACAATCCAGATTACACCGCGCCGCAGAGGAGCTCTTGAAGTACGAGACCTCCAGGAAAAGACAGGCTGGTTTTGGAAAAGTCCACCCCAGGCAGGGTTCAGCTTTCCTAGGCACGAGCCAAGCGCACATGGCAGGGGTCGACTCTGGTGTGAAGTTTGAAAAAATGACTAAGTCCATGAACGTGATGTGGGTTCGAAGCTCCATGCTCTCCCTGGCCAGCCCAGGGAGGGTGGCCCGTCCTGGGTCAGAGTCAGATTTTCCCGCCACCCCTGGAGCTCCGCCTGGAGCAAAGTCGGTCCTGAAAACGGACCTTCGGGGCTGCATGGAAGTGGGGAGTGTGGTGGTGATGGCGATGGCAAACACAGAGAACCTCTGTGATCTTAGCAGGTTGGGAAGCGGCCTGACACCCAGCCAGATAAAAGTGCACTTTGTGCGAGGCACGAGACTTTCAGTAGACGCGGGTCTGGATTGGACACCCAGGACCCCTGGCTGCGCATCCGGGGGAAGGTGGTGTGCCCTTGGGTGCGTGTGCTCATGGTGAAACACACACTGGAGGGAAAATGCCAATGCATCCTGTATGCAAACGAGAGCTCCACGCTCTCTTCTCGGACAAGGTGACGGTCAACGGACGCCTCCGGGTTGCCTCGGGCCCGGGAGGAGCGCACCCCCTCCTCCTGGGCTGACGCTTCGAGGGTGGTCTGGTCGATTGGAACTTTGGACGCGCCTGGGGACGGCCCCTGCCTGGTCGAAAGACCGCTATTGGCAGCTTGCTCCTCCCCGCTCTGCGCGTCGACTCTAGATGCGGCCTCCCTCCAGGGAAAGCAGGCCATGTCAACCCTCGGGAGACTCAGAAGGCCCGTCTGAAACAGTTCGCATTGCGAGGCTCGGACGGTCGGTGGGGTTTGGTTGGGGCCCCTCCGTCACGTCTCAGAGCCTAACTTCTATGTTGTGTACGAATGAGATTCCCATGCTGACCTTCCGGCTGGTGACCGAGGAGAGTGCCTTGGGTTCCGGCACGAGAAAATCCGTCTGCCTGATGGAGCTCCGGACAGAAGGTCCCGAAACGGACCTTCACTGTTTTGACGAGGAGGGGACGAGCGCCCCACTCGGACAAGGTGACGGACGAAGCGGTGCTCGGTCTCGGTTTCCTACATCCTGGGGAGGATGCGTCATCTGGGGGCGGCAAGCGGTAACGAGGCCTGGAGGAAAAGGCCCCCCTCCTGAAAAAAGGACAGAGTCCGTAAACGTGAAGTCAAAAGAGTTTCCCAGGACGGCGCCTCTGGACTCGGGTGAGATTGAATTGGTGGGCGCGATGGAGCTCCCGTCGGTGCTCCCGTCGGTTAGTTTGTTTATGTGTGTAACTTGTGGTTACCAATCTTTTATGTGTGTAACCTGGTTACCAATGTTTTATCTCCTAACTGTCACTGTCCAACAAGTGAGACGTTTGCCATTATATATTTTAAACAATAGTATCTGAATAAAAACCAAAAGTAATATTGACAAACTATATCTAATTTGAAAGCTTACAATCTCTAGTTTTCTAATTTGGTGTTGGAGGAACTGTAATTTATCAATTTGCAATATTTCATATTCATTAGGGGTGTGGTGGCCTTTATTTTGAAATAGCAATAAACATGAAAAATCATGAAAAATTGGTAGAAACATCAGTTTGTTTTTATGCTAAGAGTTCAAAGGATAACACAAATTCGATTTTATGAGGAAAAAAAGGTCTGAAAATGTTTTAAATATAAAGAAAAATATAATGGATTCTCGATTTGTGAATTACATATGTGTAATTCTCATATGTACATTACAGCGGCTGCGAGCTGTAATGCACATATGTGCTCTTTTTATGCATTTATTAGAGGTTGAATTCAAATCAAATACTGTCAAACCACCCATACTACTTCTGAATAGGATGTCTACTTCATAAATCATGAAAAATATGGAAATACATGGTTCAGATCCCTCAAAACATATATGAAAATGGAGGCGCCCTTATATGGGCAGTAATGGAGTCTGGTGTTCACCTTGTGAAAAAGTTTGGTACTGCGCCCAAATAAAATCTTACTGAAAGCAAATTTTTTTGAGACATCAACATAAAATGTGGAACACAACTTGTTCAGATTTTCGCAGTTTTAGAGTAAAATGTATTTTGTAATATATACATATATATATATATATATATATATACACACACACGAATAATTATATTTTTACATTGCACATGGTCATAAACTCAAACTTATGTTTTACTTTCATCATTTCTACACTTCTACAAAAATCTGGCAAATGTCTTCTTTAAAACAAGACCAACTGTAAATCTATATTCCAAAGCATTCTTGAATTACAACCATTTAAGTTTGGATAGTGTTTTTTGTGGCTATGCGGAAAAAGGAGGGTGACAGTATTATTCACTTGTAAAGTAAATAATTTTCACCATTTGGCTATAAAGAAGCTTTACCTTTACAGAAGGTTATTAATGTTTACTCTATTGAAGTTTGGCTTTTTGATAACAGACTGCACACTAGAGTCATCTTTATTCCTTGTGTTGCAAGGACTTTGTGGGCTTTAATAAATCTCACGTTTGGTTAATTGATTTTGTTGTGAATGTACCCTATGTTGCACCCTGACCCCAGTCCACCTAGGGGCATAACATTACTCAATTTCCATGCAATTCACTTCATATAGTATAACAGTAGATAAGTCAAGTCTCAACTCTTTTTAGATATATTGTGAATATGCAAAAATCCCATATGGAATGGTAATGCTTGAAAGTTCCGTTTTCTCCGATTTGAGGTACAGTGGAGATCTCTGGTTATACCAGCTGTAATCCTCTAGATAGAAAGGTCATCTTGGACTTAAATTGAAGCTTATAAACCTGGGAAGTTTTTAATGTACATTTGTGGCAGTTATATGTATAATAAAATGCTTGAAAATGATCATCTTTGATGACAATATGTCAGGTGGACAGACATTCTTTTGTCTCTTGGGGTATGTTGAGGGTAATATTTGACAGTAAAAAGGCAGCAATCCCCAGAATCTTTTTCTGCTAGTTTCCCCTATGTGTCAGGATACACTATGCAAAATTTTAGGGTTATATGACCATTTATGTAGCTGCAGTACCTTAATATTCACAATTACATAATTCCGCCAAAAGCTTTTCCCCAAAAGGGTGTTTTTTGACCCCTGAGGCCAAACAGGGCCGAGTTGGGGGTGGTCATTATCAACTTGTGATGGCCCAAGGTATAAGATAATAGAAAATAATAGTGAAAAAAAGGTAGCAAAAAACATCCTGAGGAGTGGACCTGGCTCCCGGCCTAATTGACTAGGTACCAATGTTTTATTAGACCACAGGTTCATTGTTTGCCGGAGTTCTCCTTTAATGGGCTCTATGCACAGCTGCACTACTTCCTGAACTTCAGCCAGCTTCTTGTTTCCTGTCTGGCATTATTGGACACATTGATTAATTCAGGTGTGTCTGATTATTGTTGCCGTGACTACTGAGGTCAAGCACACCTGAATTAATCAAATTGTCCAATAATGGCAGACAGGAAACAAGGAGCTGGCTGAAGTTCAGGAAGTAGTGCAGTTGTGCATAGAGCCCATAATGTGGAACATCATTCTTGAGTAGTTTTCCTTTAATTGGGCTCACCTTGCAAACTAATTATCACAGGTATCTGAGATTTATTTCAGTGATCCAAAGAGCTTGGAGACACAATACCAACCATGAGTTTGATTGAAAAACTAAATATTACATTTTTATGACACTTAATTCCAATTTGCATAATAATTTGGAATACGGTGTATATACAGTGAGGAAAATAAATATTTGAGCATCCTGCTATTTTGCAAGTTAGAAATTAGAAATCATGGAGGTGAAGACTTACCGATTTCATCATTTAATGTTGTTTTTAGTATTATTATTTTTTTTTTATTATTAATAATCATAATCAGTAGTATTATGCATGTGTTTTATACTTTTCATATACATTCATAATCATTTGTAATCATTGTGTTTTATTAATCATACTTTTCTGAATACATAATGTATGTGGGAGACTTTGAGAGACTTTGGGAGAGTTGGATGTATATACAGTGTTTTTCCATCGAGCATAGGATATACATTCCAACGTTAATGGGAACCACATGTTTCTCTGGTAATGTAGTTAGGTTTTTTTGTCAGCCTATATGAACTGTGTACCTCTTTGTTTAAAGGGCAACTCCACCCATTTGCATTAAGCTTTCCATTGTTAGAAACCCAGTTATACTATTGAATGGTCATGCAACACTTTATCATTTTCCCCTGAGACGAGAGAAATCTGCTATTTACCTTTTTCACTTCCTCCAACAATGACGCAAAAATCGTCATTTTACGTCATTGTTGGCGGAAGTGTAAGAGAGGGCGATTTCAGTAAAAAACTACAAGCCCGAGTCCCCACCCTTTCAAACCCGCCAGTAGGGGGTTGGACCTATTGCGCTAACAGACCTATCACAGATCAGTGCCAATGCGTTTGATTTCACTGGCAGAAACGTTTTGAAAATGTGGACGAAACTACTGAATACGCTGACGGATGCGTTATGGAGGATTGGGATTAACATTACACATCTTTTTTGGACGCTGAAGCTAGCAGGCTCTTGTTCTGTGGAGAAAGCTGAGTAGTAGGGGTTACCGTCCTCTTTTTCCTGGACATGTCCGGCCGTCGATGTCCGGGATTCAGCTTTTGAATTTCTGAAGTCGCCATTCATTGTTTACATGTAAGTTACAGCTTTTGTTTCAATCTAACTCAATTCCTTATGATTGGTGAATCTGACTGTTGTGTTTACATGAACGCCAAACAAGTGATCGGTTGATGCGTTTTAACATTGCTAAGAAAATTCCTGCTCTCTCCGTGAGAGATACGAGACCGGTAACTTACGTCTTAGGTGCCGCTCATCGGTAATCACGCCACCGGCCTCGCGCCGTTATCCAGACAGCCGGCACTCATCCCGGTCGACACAGTAAACCTGGCTCCGTCTCGCGCCGTTATACATACAGCTCGCACTCGTTCCGCTTGCCACAGTAAACATGATGAATGACGACTGTAGAACGCAAAAGCCGAATCGCGGACATTTTGTGCGATCTCGAAACACATTTTCGGACAGACTCATCACGGAGAATCACTAGTAGACTGTTGTTTACATACTGCGAGGTTAGCGGTAGGCGTGGCCTCCTAGGGCAGCGAAGCAAATGAATTCTGGGAGTTGATGTTTTTCATTCACATAAGCCAAAAATACATTTTCTGTCTTTTCTCAGTCTAGAAAGCTCCAAATTAAAAAATAATTTCACATTTCTTCTACATAAATGACCCATTTTAAATACACATTCATCTTTCCAGAGGTGGAATTGCCCTTTAAGGCAGAGAGAGATAAATGACTGAGAAGCAGGAATGAAGATCTTTGCTGGTCCATTATCAATCTCTCTCTCCCTTATGTCTTATATAAATTGGTGAAATAAATAAGATATATTGGCAGAATGACTCGTGTCTTTTTCATGAAATTAAATAAGAAGGAGGGGAAGCAAGAATATTAAATCTACATTTTGGCGTCACACGAAAGGATTCGCAAACCCAGGCATTCTTCTCAATCATTTCAGGTAAGACTTTTATTTCCTTTCTAAAAAAGTTATAAGTCTGCCTGATGATTAGAGACAGTGACTGAAAATGCTGAAAAGGGAGACTTTCAGTTTGGCAATGTGAGGTGTAGACACGTGTCGGCAGAGCTCCCGACTATTTCTGATAAAGTACACTTTAATAGCGCAATTTAGGCAGTCTTAATCGTTCTTAACTGGTGTTTACGACAATCGCACTGATACAGCAAGATGAGTAAAAACAAAGCGGCAGCAAATGCCCCACCAACAACGAGAACCAGTGTAGCTAGCAAGTTAGCCACGATGGCTAGCGCAGGGAAGACTGAAGAAGATCTTTCAGATAATTACGGTGTCTCCATGAGCCAGCTAGTAACGGAGCTAACAAAGCAACAAGCTTCGATCAAAGAGGACATTTCAGCTCTGATCCAAGAGTCAATGATGCCACTTCAGGTATCGGTGAACGCTTTAATGGAGACTTTGGCAAGTTTCCAGTCCCGCTTGTGTGCTACAGAGACACTCGCGGTCGATAACTTCGCTGCGCTGGCTGCAGCCGAAACAACTATACAAGCTTTGAAAAAGCAAAACGCGACACTTCTGGAGCGAGTTGACGATTTGGAAATCCGATCGCGGAGAACAAATCTTAGGATCTTAAACGTTCCAGAGAACAGCGAGAAAGGCCAATCCACAATCCAGTTTGTGTCCGGGATGTTAATGGAAGTCATGGGTCCTGAAGTTTTTGAAAAACCCTCTGAATTGGAGCGAGCACATCGATCTTTGGGGCCAAAACCACAGGAAGGTCAGCATCCTCGCCCATTGATTGTGTGTTTTCACAGATTCCAGGAGAAAGAAAAAGCGCTAAGATGGGCCAGACAACATGAAGCAAAGTATAAGGACTCTATTTTGAGGATCTATCCTGACATCTCTGCTGATCTCATCAAACAGTTGCTGTATCAGAAGGATGTACGGTTCCAATTTCTCCATCCAGCACGACTACGAGTTCGTTTTGGACACGAAACACTGCTTTTCAATACACCCGATGAAGCTCAGCAGTTCTACGATCAGCGGATTGCCAGACGTGAATAAACCTTGATACCATGGCAACAATATTGCGAATTACAGAAAAGGCATGACTAGGTTGGTTTATGTTTTCCTCATAGCTGACACTTGCAATATAGCCTACCCTTTTTTAAAATGAATTTAGTAGGCATAAGCCAAGGACCCTACGTTTGGTCTGTTCTAGGGCTGTAGTCAAGACCACCTTTGTTCGAGTCCAAGACAAGTCCAAGACCAGGACTAGTCGAGTCCAAGTCAAGACAGAGTCCAAAGAGGTTGGAGTCCGAGTCAAGACCGAGTCCAGGACAGGAAAAAAAAGTCTTCAGGGCCTGAATTTCATTTTTGCCAAACAAAATTTTTAAATTTATGTTGCTTAAATGTATGTGCTCATTGCATTTTTTTACAATGGGGTAATGTTGTTAAGAATTTACACAACACAAGGCTTGATTTAAATAGTGAATTAAATTGAAAAAAGTTACACAAATAAATACAATAAAGATACAAATAAAGACAAATAAAGAGAAATGTTTTTGAATAGGTCTACATTAGTCTTCATAGACAGAAACTGAATAAAGCAATCAAATGGAAAATAACACTGGATAGTATTTTAGTCCTGAATAAATTAAACACAGGCTAATCCTGATTCCTTTAACTTAAAGCTGTCTTTTCTTGTTTTGACGACAAAATTAATGAACGACACATATGGTTTGGAACGACACATAAAGGCCAATCCACAATCCAGTGGAGAGCTAAGAGCTAAGAGCTCCACTTTAAGAGCTAAGAGCATAAATTCTATGTTCATACTGGCATGCGTTTTATGCTTATTAAAGACAAAACCGACTATGTTTAGACCATTATACTCACGAAGACCGAAATTGATACTGATTTGAGTGTTAAAGCAATATAGCTAATCCGTGAAAAATAACTTTTGTTACTGGCCAGCTGTTCTTGAGGCGGATTTTCAATGAATGTGCGCATAGTCATCCCAGAGAGCGCGCAAGGACTGATAGTTTAAAATTACTTGAATGTTTAAACTGGTAAGACTTAAAAAGACGTGCAAATGTTAAGCTTTATTCACGATGCACTACTGGCTCGAATGCAAGTGAATATTCCATCATGTCCCGACTCCTGAACGCTGATTGTGTATTGCGGCAGCGCTTGATGCGCCTTCCACAACACATGAGAGAAGAGAAGACGCGACAACGCTGAACAGTCACGCGGTTTGTGAAAATGCGTCTGGCAGATAGTTATTAAAAGAATTATTTGATTTTAGAATCTGTGTGGATTATGATTGCGGGAATATCCCACATTATAAATGGGAGACCTGCGGGAATCATTAGAATTGTGCGCAACACCCAGTAACTATAGTAACAGCATGAGAAGACGCGCTCCGTTGTAGTGAGCACTTGGTCGGTTAATTTGGGCATTTTCTAAGTTAACGTTACCCTGATAGGCTAGTAATAAATAAACACGCATACAAAAATGTTGGACTTGGTCGAGACCAAACGCCATATTTGGCAAGACCAGTGGCCGAGACTCGAGACAAGTCCGAGTCCAAATACCAGCGAGTCCGAGACAAGTCCGAGACCATAGAAAACGGTCTCCAAGTCCGGCACTTTAGTCCAAGACCAGACTCGAGTACTACAGCCCTGGTCTGTTCTAGCTCTATTAGCCTACATGACTAACAGGTTACTCAGTAATAGTAATGTTAAAAACAACTTTGCCGTTGTGCTATGTTTTTTTGTTTTTGTTTTTTTGTATATATACAGTTAGCCTACCTTTACAACTTCTCATTTATTTTATTATTATTATTTTGACTTTAAAAAAAGGGAAGGAGGAAGGAAAAAGAAAAAAATGATGCAGCACTGTGTCGGGTAATGGTGTCTGTGGCCCGTCTATACACTCATTGGTAGGCTTGTTATTTTTTTTTTTTACATTGTATGCTTACACTTTTTCTGGATAGACATTATGTCGGGAGCTCTGGGAAATAACGGAAATGGATACGGACTTGGATCTGAAGTGGAGAGATAGTTGTGTGCTGCGGTTTGTCTTTGTTCAACAGACAAATCTAGAATGTATTATAGGTTGGTTGGGTTTGTCAAAATGTACCATTTGCGGGTTTGCGGGAAAACTTGTGTCGGCCAGATCTACTACTCCAGCTTTAACCATAGGGCCAGGGGTGCAGCAATCATTATTCACAAAAAAAATACAGTTTACTGCATCTGCAACGATTTCAGATCCCCAAGGGTGGTACATTATTGTATCTGGTCATCTCGTTAATATTCACAAAGGATTTTCACAGTCCCAGACTAAAGACCGGCAGTCTATAGGAATCTCACTGGGGTCTCGGCGCGCTCCCGTCGTCTTGATCTTTAAATGTGAGTTGATAATCTGCAGTCTGAGACCCAATTTATGCCAGTCTTTCTCTAGTCTTTCATGTCAAACATGTTTGATATTATCGTAAGTCCTAGCGTAGTCCTAGTGACGTAAAACAATCAACAACCAATAAAATGGAGGTTAGCGTGTCCGCCTCTCACACCAGAGACACAAGTTCGAGACCCACTCATGGGAGCTGTCAGGGAGCCGGCTGGATGGTGATTACACATTGTTTCCTGATATTGACTTTTTTCCTTACCATAAAAGTTTTTATATCTACTAGGGCTGAGCGATATGGAGCAAAAAAATATAGCTCGATATATGATAGAAAGCAGAACGTGGGTAAATATATATAGCCGTATTTTCCGCACTTAAGGCGCACCTTCAATGAATTACCTATTTTAGAAAATTTTTCATAGGGCGCACCAGATTATAAAGCACATAAGATACTACAGTCACATGTTTGACTGGGTTTACGTTATGCATCCACTAGATGTGCTGGGAATGTAGCGAGTGCGCGGCGCCGGAGGTGAGGTGTTTATTAGTGTGAGCGCGCTCGGGCGGGCACGTAACTTACATTCGCAGCCTGACTCATGAGTATTCATGTGCGGCGGCTTGCTGACAGCAACAGCTGGCTGTTTTGAATGAGACGACCCGGTTACTGTGAACGGGGAGCGCTTTATGAAAACCCTGTGACGCGCAAGCAGCGCCGGGGACAGTGTGTCTGTTCATGTGTCTGTTAAGAGTGAGCGCTCGTGAGCGGGAGACACACATAACCTGATTTATACAAGGTTGAACTGGCCGTGTGACAAAGCGGGCATAAGATGGACACGAGCGCGAGTTCACGGCCGAATTTAATAACGCGGAGCTTTGTTAACCAATATATCCAAGGCGCTTGATATAAGGCCCTCGGGATTATAAGGCGCGCTGTTGTTTTTTGAGTAAATTAAAGACTTTTAAGAGCGCCTTTAAAGTGCGGAAAATACGGTATCAGGGCCTATAGCCTATATATATTTTTTCTATTCATTTGCTGCTATTATGCGCAGTCGAGTATACAATACAGGTTTACTGTGCGTGTCACATAAGGTGTACTTCTGTTGCTTGCAAACGGACTCCTCTGAGGGGACAGTGGATTTCCAAATGTTGCTCTGATTCCAATGCATGAATACACTTCAGGCTCACTCTCGCTCGTATCCAAGGTAAATCATCAACACTATCATCCCTTACAAGTGTTTTATTTAACTGAGTTCATCACAATAAGAACACATGCGCAGGATACTTTACTTCCTGAACAAGTGCGTGCCCTAATTCGTGTTGCTTTCACATTCATGCAACCGCGGCACTAGAATGATGGGAGGATGTTGATGGAAAGCTAAAATAATCTAGTTTTAGTCTTGTAAATAGTGTCACTACAAGATTCAGTGTTAGTAAAATCTTTAGTCTGGGACTAAAAACTCTGAACCCAAAGTCTTTAGATGTGAGCTGATAATCTTATAAAGTCTTTTCTAAATCTTTTCAAAGTCTTTTGGTGTACGCCCGGCATTAGTCAGTGTTTACGCACCCAATTAGGATGACGTTAATTTTGTGAAAAAATATTTTCCTTGTTACCGGATTTAAACACTTACCATCTTATATTTGGCGGAGATATGAATTGTGTGATGGATACAATTATGGATCGTTCAAACCCTAAAACGGTACCCCTTTTAAAAATGTCTCAGACTCTTGCTGGTTATGTGATGCGAATTGGCTGTGTGGATCCATGGAGGTTTTTGTTTCCTGATAAAAAAGAATTATCTTGTTTTTCACATGTCCACCAGACTTATTCAAGGATAGACTATTTCTTCACTGATAAAAGGCTTATCTCATCAATAAAAAAGGTGGAATACTCTGCTATTGTTGAATCAGACCATGCCCCAGTCACTCTTGATATTTGTTTTTCTTATAACTACCCATCACAGCCTGTGTGGAGACTGAACAAAACTTTAATTTCAGATGTGACCTTTTGCCAATTCATATCTAACGCGATTTGATAACTTTTTACTAACAAATAAAACAGACTCTATATCACCATCATTATTATGGGAGACATTCAAGGTTGTAATGAGGGGAGAAATAATATTCGTACTCGGCCTCACTAAATAAATTAAAGAAACAAACACAGGAGAAACTATTGAATCCATACAGAAAATTGATCACCAATATGCTTCGGCTCCAACACCAGAACTACATAGAGAAAAACTGAGTCTTAAGACAAGATATGATTTATTATCGACAGAAAAAAACGAGCGTTTTTGGCTCCCATGCTAGGTTTTATGAACATGGAGAAATGTCTCGGTTACGGATGTAACCCTCGTTCCCTGAGTAGGGAACGGAGACGTTACGTCGGATGACGGAGAATGGGGGTTTCACCTAGAAAGCCAATCCTCTTTGTGTATTTAAAAACGAGCCAATGGCATGAAAATGCCTTGGGTCTGCGGAATTTGCATATTTACGTATTTATCGGTACAGCGGAAGTGGCAGGGAGAAGTAACGTCTCCGTTCCCTACTCAGGGAACGAGGGTTACATCCGTAACCTAGATGTTCCCTTTCGTAGTCACTCCGAGTTACGTTGGATGACGGAGAATGGGGTTCTGTGCCATCGCGCCACCTTCACAGCTGTCTTCCAGTGCCCTGCGAAAGTCTGAACTCCTGTCCACTTACACGGACAAGGAGTCCCCCTAACACAGGAATACCAAGGTACACTGGGAAGCATATCCCGGGAGGAACATGCCACAGTATGCCTACCGAAGAGAGGACTTAGGGAATACATGGCCACAGGGACTCATATGGAGGAATACTGGAGTCACAAACCTACGGGTGGCTAGAACTTGGCTCCAGAATTGGCACAGTGGCTTGCCGAGGGAAGACACATGCTCAGAGAGGCTTACAGTGGAGAATACGCATGTGACAGTTGCCTAAGGGAACCATACACACGGAGGCACCTAGCCGTCATCCAGATCAACAGACACTGGCGCCAGCATCAACAGTGCTGGAGGACTTCAACGGAAGACTCAACTGAGGAATATCGCACTTATCCATTCCGAGGAGTGGAAAGGCGAGCAAGCGAAGACACCTGAGCGGGTCCAGTACTGGCATGAGCGAGTACATGAGAGGACATCGGCTCCACACCCAAAAGTGTTGGGTGTCGCCCAGCCTGCAGCTCTGTATATGTCTGTTAGCGAGGCACCATGCGCTAGAGCCCAAGAGGAAGCCACGATCAGAGTGGAGTGGGCTTTCACACCAAGGGGCATGGTCGACCTTGCTGCTGGTAAGCCAAAGCGATGGTGTCCACAATCCAGTGAGACAACCGCTGCTTTGAGAGAGCCCTTCCCTTCTGGCTCCCCCATAACAGACAAAGAGTTGGTCTGAGGTCCTGAAACACCTGCGTTCATCCACATAAGCACGGAGTGCACATACTGGACAGAGCAGTGCCAAGGCTGGGTCTGCCTCCTCCAGGGGCAGCGCTTGCAGGTTCACTACCTGGTCCCGGAAGGGAGTGGTAGGAACCTTGGGCACATATCCAGGCGGGGTCTCAAGATCACGTGAGAGAAGGCCGGCCCGAATTCCAGGCACGCTTCGTCAACGGAGAATGCCTGCAGGTCCCCCACCCTCTTGATGGAGGCCAGTGCAACCAGGAGGGCTGTTTTCATAGACAGGAACTTAATCTCAACTGATTGCAGAGGCTCAAAGGGAGGCCTCTGCAGGGCACTTAAAAACACTGAGAGGTCCCAAGAGGGACGAGAGGAGGACAAGGAGGATTCAGTCTCCTCGCTCCCTCAGGAACCCCTCGGACAGAGAGATAGTACAGGGCGCAATGGGATCGGGAGTCCCGGAAGCGAACAGATCTATCTGTGCCTCCCCGAACTGGTCCCATATCAGCTGGACCGACTGGGGATGGAGTCGCCATTCGCCGGAGACTGGGCAGAGCCGTGACAGCTCGTCGACTGCCAGGTTCCGCTCTCCTGGAATGTGAATAGCCCGAAGGGACCTCAGGTGCTTCTGACTCCATAGTAGGAGGTGGCGTGCGAGCTGCGACATCCGACGTGAGCATAGACCACCCTGATGGTTAATGTACGCTGACTGTCGTGGTATTGTCCTATTGGACAAGTACTTGTTGACCTCGGAGCAATGCTCGAAATCGGTGCAGGGCCAGGTGTACTGCCAGCAGCTTGAGAGCAATTGATATGCATAAGGCACTGGGGACCTGTCCAGGAACCCGCCGCTGCATGTCCATTGCATGTCCTTTTTACGGGCCGGGCTCCCCAACCCCTGGCAGAGACATCTGTGGAGACAACAACATGCCTGGAAACTCGTAGAAGAGGGACCCCGGCCCGCAAAAAGCTGAGGTTCGACCACGGGAAGAAGGTCTGACGGCAGGTCGGAGTAATTGGAACTCTGAGCGTACCGCGATGCCATGCCCACCTCGGGACTCGATTGCAAAGCCACAGCTGAAGCGGTCTCCATATGAAGCAGTCCGAGCGGCGTCGCCGCGGCTGCGGATGCCATATGCCCCAGGAGCCTCTGAAAGTGTTTCAAACGCGAAGATCCAGGATCGGTCGTAACCCACCGGTCTTCTTGGGGACAATGAAGTAGGGACTGTAAAACCCTGACCTCATCTCGGCTGGAGGGACAGTCTCCATTGCGCCCTTCGCCAGCAGGGTCGCAATCTCTGCTCTCATGACCAGGGCATTGCCACCGACCAACGTAAAGCGAACTCCTCTGAACCGAGGAGGAGACCTTGCGAACTGAATCGCATAGCTGAGTCTGATGGTTCTGGCGACCCAACGGGATAGGCCGGGGAGTTCTAACCAAGCTCCGAGGAAGCGGTCCAAAGGAACCAAAGGAACCACAGATGTCCCCCGGAGGGGCAGCAAGACGGAGAGACCGGCAGCCGCGTGGGTGTTACCCCCTGCGGATGCACGGTCGAGCTCCGCTCCCGACAGAATAGACCAGGGAAGGACGAGCATTCCACGGGGGTCTGTTCTGCCGGGGGTCTGGCGATAGAGGGGCAGGAGAGCAGCGTGGTCCGGGGACGACATCCACTCCCCTGCGCCTCAGCGACAGAGGGGAATGAGGGTGGTGACGCTCCGGGTCGTCCTGCACTCTCATTCCAGTCTATGTGCTCAGTGATGGTGTCAAGTCTTTCTTTAACCAACTCAGGGTGCTGCCCACCCGTGGGTGAGCAGCGGGGAGCTGAAAACAAAAGATTCTCCTCTGGCCCTCCACCGGATGAAGGAGGGGCCTGCTACCACGTCCTGAGAAAAACTTGACTCCACCACTGAGCAGCCCGTCTCAGGGATGCCGCTTAGCCTGGCGTTTAGCGGGGCGCGGCCCCTGAGGGGGCTGGGACGCTCTGCTGCAGCCTCCTCCACGACGCGACCCGGGTGGAGGCTGCTGCTGTGGCCGTGCTGGAGGGGGGGGCGCAGGAGTGCGTCCCTCGGCTGTGAGCAGGCTGAGGCGTCTGAGCCGACGGCTGGGTGGAGGCAGCAGCTGGCTGTCGGGGCAGAATATGTTTAAAGGCCTCAGTCTGCTTCTGGGTGGTCGAGAACTGCTGGGCGAAGTCATCAACCGCACCGTCGAAAAGGCCAGCTTGGAAAAGGGGGCGTCAAACAGACAAGTCCGTTCGGCGTCCTGCACATCCGCCAGGTTGAGCCATAAATGCCTCTCCTGGTCCACACTAGTGGCCATCACCTGACCCAGGGAGCGAGCGGCCACCTTAGTCGCCCGAAGAGCGAGGTCAGTGGCAGCCGGCAGTTCATTAAAAGCCCCTGGATCAGTCCCACCCTCGTGCATCTCTCTGAGCAGCTTTGCTTGAAAAACCTGCAAGGTGCTCATCGCATGCATAGCCGTGGCTGCCTGGCCTGCGGCTCTATAGGACCTCGCCCCCATAGACGACGAGAACCTACAGGCTTTAGATGGGTGCTTAGGGACGCCCCGGGAGGACGCGCTCTGAGGACACAGTTGTACCGCATCAGAGCGCTCCACCGAAGGAACCCCAGCGTACCCACCAGCAGCCGCGGTGTCGAGGGAGGAAAGGCGGGGACTGACGATCGCTCACGGGAGGTCAAAGGAGCCTTCCAAGTCCTCGTCAGTTCCGCATGCAGCTCAGGAAAGAAAGGTATTGGGGTCGGCTGTGGCTGTGAAGCGGCAGCTTTACCCAAAAACCAATCGTCCATCCGCGAGCGATCAGGACAGGGCGGAGGGTTCCACTCCAGTCCAATGCTCACGACGGCCCGAGACAGCATGGCTGTCATCTCGGGATCAAACACGGGCAACGCTGGCACTCCCGAAGGAGGCAACGCAGCCGCATCGCCACTTCCCGATGTCTCAAGCCCGCCCTGTGATGCTGCGATCGACATTGCATCATCCTGCGGAGCACCAAACGAAACAGACGGCACCTGCGAAGAAGCACTCGTCTGAAACCGTTTCAGTGCTCGCTGGTTGCAACACTGCTGCGCGAGATGTGGCCCGAGGGACAAGCGTCGGGGCTTTGTTCCACACTGTCAGATCGCTGAGCCCGTGAACTGAAGAGCTCCCCCTCAAAGAGGAAGCAGAACGGGTAGCGGGCACAGGGACTGTCACTTTTTTAAGATCATTGAGTCTGGATCTAAGTGTTGAGATGGTCCTGTTCCCACAGAAGGAACATGACTCATCCACGAACGCTGCTTTAGCGTGCTCAATGCCTAGACACACCAACCAGCGCTCGTGACCATCAGAGGGAGACAGGAATCGACCGCAACTAGAAGAACACAGGCGAGACATCTTTAAAAAGACGTGCCACGTGCAGCTCTTTCAGAATGAGAGGAGGAAATTCACTCTCTCAACGCTGAGGTGACCAGGGAGAAGCACAAAGTCTGGCAGACCGCTGGTCAGATCGCAGGCAATGCAGAATCTCGCTGGGTACCGCTGTCACACCAACGCTGGAGAGGACGCTCGTCTCGAAGAGGTGAAACTCAATCAAAGTGGCTTATGGAGTGAAGAAATCTCGGTAACGCTTCCTTTTACAGTACAGTACTTACAGTGTACTTACAGAGTACTTACCTAGAAAGTACTGGCTAATATAAAGTAATTACTTGGAACAGGGGTAGGTTTAGGGGTAAGTTCAGGGTTAGTACTAGTTATTACCCAGTAATTGTAGTTACTTAAATAAGTACATAGTATTTACATGGGTAACTGGACTGTAAAAGGAAGTGTTACCGAAATCTCTTGGCTCCGAAGCGAAAACATACTGCGGTTGCGTCCGCTTCCTCCTTTTATACCACGAGGTGGGGCGGAGATACGCTATGCAAATTCCGCAGACCCAAGGCATTTTCATGCCATTGGCTCGTTTTTAAATACTCGAAGAAGATTGGCTTTCTAGGCGAAACCCCCATTCTCCATCATCCGACGTAACTCGAAGAGACTCCGAAAGGAAACGGCAGGTTGTCTTCTCGCCCAACAGGTAAAAATTAAATTAGCATCCCAGCTGATTCCTAAGATTAGGAAAACAGGTCAAGAAACTACAGTGGATCCTCAAGAAATTAATTCAACTTTTCAAAAATTCTATTCAGATTTATACACTTCCGAATTTCCACTTGATGACACTCTTATGTCAACATTCCTGGCTAATGTAAACTTACCCTCAGTTAAACAAGATCAAAAGAGTAATCTGGATAAACCTTTACAACTTCCGGATTTCCCGTCAAGTTGTATAAAAAATTTTCTTCAAAATTGTCTCCCTTACTTCTCAGTATGTTCAATAATTCTCTCGAACAGTCTACATTGCCACCAAGTCTTACAAAGGCCCATATCACAGTTCTACTGATGCCAGATAAAGACCCCCTGGATTGTAGTTCCTATAGACCGATTTCCTTATTAAATGTGGATGTAAAAATTGTATCTAAAGTATAGCTCTAGAATAAAACATATAATCCCAGATGTTATTTCACAAGATCAGACGGGCTTCATTAAGGGGCGTCATTCCTTCACTAATATTCGGAAACTTCTTAATGTTGTACATTCCCCTGCGTCGGAGGGTAGTCCCGAAGTGATTATTTCTCTGGACGCAGAGAAAGCATTTGATAGAGTTTAATGGAACTATCTATTTGCTGTATTAGCTGTATCTATTTGCTGTATTAGACAAATTTGGATTCAGTCCAAAATTCACTTCCTGGATTCGTCTGCTCTATCATCAACCAAAAGCAGCTGTTGTCACAAATAAAATATGCTCACAATATTTCTCTCTATCTAGAGGTACACGGCAAGGGTGCCCCCTTAGCCCTTTGCTATTTATTTTGGCTATAGAGCCACTATCATCAGTACTCAGAACTTCACAGTCTATTAGTGGTATTAAAAGAATGAATGTTGAGTATAAAGTTTCCTTATATGCTGATGACCTATTATTATATATAGCTAACCCGCTGTCATGCGCCTCTCAGATTGTGAAGATATTTAAAGACTACGAGTTCTTTTCAGGTTATAAATTGAACTTTTCTAAAAGTATATGCTTCCCTATAAACCATATGGCGGATCAGATTGTGGATACAGACCTGCCCTTTTGCATATCAAAATCAGGATTTAAATACTTAGGAATTAATATTACTCATTTATACACTGGTCTGTTTAAAGCAAATTACAGTCCCATACTTAAAAAACTTGAATCTGATTTCCAACGATGGAGTGTTTTATAATTGTCTCTAGCTGGTAAAATTAATTGTGTTAAAATGAATGTGCTCCCCAGATTATTGTATTTGTTTCAGAGTCTTCCAATTTTCCTGCCAAAGTCCTTTTTTCAGTCAACAAATAGGTTGATGTCTTCCTTTATTTGGGGTGGCAAAAAAACAAGAATACGTAGAGAGCTTCTTGAGAGACCAAAAAAGGATGGAGGTTTGGCTCTCCCGAATTTGCTTAATTATTACTGGGCAGCAAATTTTCAAAAAGTTGTTTATTGGTTTCAGTCTCCACACACAGACTGGTGTGTAGCAGAAGCGAAATCATGCAAGTCAACAACACTTGCTGTGTTGATTACAATGAAGTGCCCATTCTCACCGCCGCAATTCTCCTCAAGCCCAGTTGTAATTTCTCAAAATATACAACCAGTTTAGACAAGCATTTCAACTCACAGATTTTCTCTGGAAAGCCCTATATGTAATAATCATATTTTCCCAGCTGCCAAGCTAGACTCTACTTTCAAGCAATGGCAGCACCTAGGCCTAGTTAAATGTAGTGACTTTTTTATTGATAATATTTTTGCTAGTTACAATGATCTTGTTAAAAAATTTAGGCTTCAAAACTCAGACTTTTTTAGATTTCTTCAGGTTCTGCACTTTATCCAAGCCCACTGCTCTGGATTTCCACAATAGGTGGTTTGCAGTCACGTGATTGTGTTGACGCGCGAAATGCAGGTGGAGGGCAAGGAGTGAAGAGCGCAATGTACGAGATGGAGGAAAGACCGTACTGTACTACTTTAGACGCTATTACAAGAGAAATATATAAACAGAAAATCGAAACTTATGCAGGACATGATCCTTACGTTATGAACAGGACCGATTTTCAACTGAATTGAGAGATTTGCCTGCCATCGAGGCTATAGATATCGGCAACTAACTCGTCTTACAGACATACTTTGACTTTACAAAGTTCGGAAACTGGTACGTTACACAAACAGTGTATTTAAACACTTGAATAATGTAATTATAAGCCACATAAATAATGTATTAACTCACATTTGACGAAGTGATCACTGCACACACACAAACACAGGCATTTTCCCATTCGGCTCCTCCCGACCGCAGACGTATGTTTGCAAGGCATTTTTCCCGGTGTATTTCTTTCAATTTCTTGTATTTTCCCTCTTATGAACAACAATTTTTGGCACACGACAAAAACTCCTCGTGGTTTGATCGATTTCAGCAACCATAAACGACGCAAAACATAGGCATTTGAGTGTGTTATAGTGCTTCCTAAATATAGAAAATCACTTCCTGCCCTCCATTTCCATTTCGCGCCATGGCAACGCAGTGGTGTGTAGTCATGTGAAAACAAGCTATTGCCCCCCGAGTCATGTTTAGATTTAGTTCTGAAGGTCCCTTCACACCTTAAGGGATTTATTTCAAAAATATACAACCTGATCATGTCGTTCCAAAATGTATCAATAGATAAGATCAAAACAAAATGGATAGGAGAGGAAGGAATTGTCATTTCTTAAGACACCTGGGATAGAGCTGTTGACCGAGTAAATGGGACTTCATCTTGTGCAAGACTAAATTTGATTCAGATGAAAGTTCTCTACCGTATCCACTATAGTAAAACAAAGCTGGCTAAACTTTACCCAAATATAGATGAAACGTGTGACCGATGCAAATCATCAAAAGGAGATCTATGTTTTGGTCATGTCATAAATTGAGACAATTTTGGTTTTCAGTCATTGAGATTTTAAACTCAGCTTTTAAATTAAGAATTCACCCTAACCCAATAATGGCTCTGTTTGGAGTCAGTGGCAATGACTTTTGAATAGATAAAAATAAAGAGAATGCCCTGGCTTTTGCCACATTAATAGCTAGAAGAAGAATTCTCCCAGAGTGGAAATCACAAAATCTGCCCAATGTGTCATCATGGCTTAGTGACCTAATGATGTTTCTAAAAACCAAAAAAGTTAAATATTTTCTCAGGGGATCAACCAGAACATTTTAAGAAACATTGGACCCTTTAATAAATTATTTTGAGAAGAACTTGCTTCCTCCTCCTTAAAGTAATTTGAGGACCCCCCTTCCTTTATTTATTTATCTATTTAAATGTGATTATAATAGGTGTTTTTTTTTTATTTATTTAATCATTTATTTTTTGGGGGAAATTAGTTAGGCCGGGATGGGAATGGGTGGGTAGAAATTTTGAAAAAGCAAAACGTGTTATGTCACTGAATACTGTCAATGTACCTTGTTCTGATAAAAATAATAATAATAATTAAAAAAAGAAAATCTCTTCTTAAAGGAGCATAACGCAAGTCTCTGAGTTTTTGCAGAACTACGCCCCCTCTGGTGACAAATGAAACTGCGTGCGCGCTCATTGAATACCAGACTTTATAGAGTAGACATATACACGGAATACACGCACATTTGCACGAGCTATTCATAACCAAAGGGGCATCAGGCACACATCTTTTGTTACAGTCATAATGAGGTAATACAGTTATAAATCTGCAAGTCATTTAAAATATATGAAAGGAAAGGCATTTGAGTAAATTACACACTTATGTAGGCCTATGTGTGTGTGAGGGGAAAACAGGGGTAGAAAACTTCGGCTTTTGTTTCCATTGATCTCCATGTTGAACTGTTTTATGTGCTTACTGTATCCACTTATGATTGTATTATTATGGAAACACGTTCATGAACACGTTTGAGCCCTAGAGCAGACCGCCCGAGATCTCTCCGTTTGTTGAAAGCCTTCCCGATGTTGACTCTAGTCTTATTCCGACGCCTGGCACTGGACAGACAGAAGTTGTATTTTCTTTGTCTTACGTGGAGTTTGCGTTGGGGTTTGTAATGAACTACAAGCCGGTCTCTTTGGGGCTGTTTTTACACCTGGCCACAATGCGTTTTCTCAGATATATTTGATTTATCAAAACGATTCCATTACACCTGGTCACATAAATGTGTTTTTGCAAAACGGATATTAATCTGATATTCAATTCCCGCGTTATATACAGATTTCATGAAGTGCACGTCACCGAAAGCAACAGATGAGCTGCATTTTATTGATCATCGGCTTCGGCTATTTCAAAATCAGCAAAGACAGCAATAAGAGAGAGCGGCAGAAGCCCTGGTATGAGATCATTTCATTTCTTAAGGCTACTTTTAATGAAGATATGGAGGTAGAAGGTAACTTAGTGTTAATCGTATGCGTCTTACTTTCACTTTCATTTGCGATAGATTGCGGCGCGCTGGCTTATAAATACACTCGCCTGCTCATCTGATGCACGTCGTCATATATGACTAAAACAACATGACATAGCCTGTTTTCAACAACCAGATGCATTTACACTTGTCCAGTTTCATCTGGAATACAGCCCAGACCACGTCCTCAATGGTTTGAGCTAGGGATGTCACGGTACCAAAATTCCAGTAGTCGGTACCGATACCATTAAAATGTCACGGTTCTCGGTACCAATTTCGGTACCACAACAAAATTAGTTTTTTTTTTTAAATTTTATTTAACTACTTGAAAAAAATATATTAAATTAAATTCAATCACTTTATTATTTATGATGGTACATTTATGAAAGCTTTGAAGGCTATAGCATGTTGTTTAAACGAAAATATTGATGATACTGAGAAATATTGTTTATAATAAAAATCAAGTGAAAAATACAGCATTCAGTGGATTTAGTCTACAGTATTATTTTTAATAAATGGAGACGTAGTTAAATATATTGTACAGTAGCCTAATATAATTATTTCTGTCCATTTCTTTAAGTTAAACCAAACTTTTATTTTGACGGGTTGCCGTAGAGACCTTTGACTTTCTGTGTGTGTATGATATATGATATGATACGACCCTATGGATATGATGATAGTTTTTCTCAAATGAAACGGTAAAATGCTTATGAAGTGACTCTCGGAGATGGAATCATGAATCATGTCATCATATCGTGACGTGAGGCAGCAGAGACTGAAAACAGCGCGAGCGTCACTCTTGCTTCAGTGTTTGTGTGTGTGTGTGAGAGAGAGAGGTAACGTTAAATGAAACTGCGCGTCTGCGCCGTTAATTCACATAGAGACAAGCAGAACATGCAGGGTTCATATTTAAACGGTAAAATGCTCATGAAGTAACTCTCGGAGATGAATGGATCATGAATCATGTCATCATATCGTGAGGCAGCAGAGACTGAAAACAGCGCGAGCGTCACTCGTGCTTCTGTGCGTGCGTGTGTGTGTGTGAGGTAACGTTAACGTTAAATGAAAGCGCGCGTCAGCGCCGTTCATTCACAGAGACAAGCGAAACATGCAGGGTTCATATTTAAATAGTCGTTTTGCTGTTTAGTATACACAGAAACCACATCAGCAGCGCCGCTGCTTTCATGAAGAGGACGCAACTTCACGCCCTTCGTGCATGCATGCGCATCCAGATCCGGGTTTGACCGGGTATTCGGTACCACCGGCACTTGGTACCGTGACGTTTAAATTTTTTTAGTACCGACTTGGTACCGAAGTACCGAATATTTTGACAACACTAGTTTGAGCTATCGGATTTAAATCCGTCTGGATTCAACCTGGTCTTTTCACGATCGAATAAGTTATCCGATCACAGAAAACACATGAAGTGACCAGATGTAGACTAAACAGCCCCTTTGAATTCATCTTCTACTTTTGGGAAAGTTGACTAAAGTTGCGTCGCTCGAGTTGTCTTCTCTGATACGGAGAACGGCGGCGAATACACTATCCTGCAGGCACATAGCCAGGCGAGCGTGAACGCGCATGACGTCACGCCCAGTCTCAGATTCGAGCCCGAATCCCTCTTATATATTTCACTGTACAGGATTATAGAGGCGATCGCAGTGATCAGAGAAGGGCTCATTCAGCCCATCAGGCGATTGTTTCAGCATGTATGGGTTAGAAAACGGCTAATTTTAACATAAAATGTTGCGCAATGCACCTTTAATGTTTATGATTAGTCCTATTGTGGAAATTTCTCAAAAATTAGGAGTTGGTTGGAAAAAGAAATTAAATATACCTCTAAGGATCCTCTTGGAAGTCGAAATCGTAAACCTCGAAGTATATAACCTAACCAAGTATATAAACTAACCAAGATGGCGCCAGTGTGGTTGGCAAGCCGTCATCGGTTGTTTATGTTCTCTTACTGAGTTTACTCGTTTTGTTTGTGTGTCTGTCTGCACAAAAAATCACCACAACGCTTGTCTACGATCGTTCATTTCTCCTCAATATTCAAAAGACTGTTGAAATTCTCTCAGACCCAAATTACGGGGGGTACAAGATTCCGAATCCACCTTTCTTTGACCTTCCTGCCATCTGAAATATGTCGATTACCAGTATGCGAACACCATCAGAGGAAGAAACGGTATAGGAGACGGGGAACACGCGGCGGTGTGTTGGTACGCGTGAGGAGGTACCTCTGTGCCTCGCGACGCGCAGGCCCGATTCACACGGATCTTGTGGCTTCCAGCTGCGACTATGGCGGGATCCTGTATTCTTTTACACACTGTCCTGATTCTGCCTACCTGGATCAACCACGATTATCGTCAAGGACGCCGTCAGAGACTACGCGTCTGCAGAAGAGGAGTCAATCTCAGCAATCTTCGATCACTGGAATATTCATCGTTGCTGCAGCACCAACACGATTCTAAAGCACGCTACCACCAAACCATAGTACACCAGGAAACTGACTGCAATGAAGTGAAGATGGCATTACTAAATGTAAGATCGATCTCAAATAAGACATTCACAGTTAATGAACTTATTTTATCTCTTGGGCTTGACTTTTTATTTATAACTGAAACGTGGCTAAATGCCGGTGAACTTGGTCCACTCACTGAAGCCTGTCCTAAAGACTATACATTTTTTAATACAATACGGTCAGCCGGTCGCGGTGGGGGCTTAGCGACTATTTATAGAGATCAATTTAAATGCCGTCTAACTGCCACAGAACCGTTTTGAGGCACAGCTATTTAAGATGGATGGCTGTAATTCAATTTTATGTATACTAGTCTATAGACCCCCAAAGTACAACAAGGATTTTATAAGTGAATTTTCTGATTTTTTATCTTCTGTTGTGCCAAATGCAGATAGGATTTTGATACTGGGTGATTTTAATATACATGTCTGTTGTCCTTCCAAACCAATGGTTAAAGAATTCGTACAGATTATTGATAATTTTAATCTCACACAGTCTGTTCTTGGTTCTACTCATAAGCAAGGGCATACACTCGATTTGATATTATCATATGGCTTTTCAGTCAGTAACGTAGTTGTCAAAGAATTCTTTATATCTGACCATTTGATTATTTCTTTTAATATAGATGTTCCGAGCTCTAAACCACTCTATCTGCCGACAGTCCGGTTTGCTCGTTCTTTTAACTTATCTACGTCTGCAAAATTTCTGGATGCTTACATTAGTTCCCCCAAAATTCATGAAATTGAATTAAACTGTCTTGAACCAAAGCCAGATGAGTTAGTGAATATGTTTAATATGTTATGTTCAAATATACTTGACGTTGTTGCCCCACTTAAATTGAAGAGAACCAGAAGTTGTCCTTGCCCTTGGCTTAATGATGACACTAGGGTTATTAGACAGAAATGGAGAAGAGCAGAAAGGAAGTGGAAGAGGGACAAATTACAAATATCTTATGAATGCGTTAGAGACTGTATGATCCAATATCAAGAAGCTGTTAAGCTTGCAAAAGCAAAATACTTTTCAGAGCTTATTGCTAAAAATGCACACAGTCCAAAAAAACTATTTAACACTATAAATAATGTGCTGAATCCGACTTCTAATTTATATCCTGATCCCTCTCCTACGGCCTGTGAAAACTTCCTTAAGTTCTTTTGTGAAAAAATTGATGTTATAAGATCATGCTTTCCCCATTCTCTTCTGGACTTATCGCAGTCTACATCGTTACAGACTCTAACAAATATGGCAGAGTTTTCTCCAGTGTCTCATAGTCATTTGCAACACATTTTTAGACAAATGAAGTTTACCTTTTGTTCACTTGATGTTGTCCATCCTCGCCTTATGTCAGATATATTTGATTCTATTAGTCCGAGCCTATTGTCAATAATCAATGGTAGTTTGGTTAGTGGGATAGTTCCATCTTATTTTAAACATGCCATCGTGCAGCCGCTGCTCAAAAAGCCAAACTTAGATCCAAAAATTTTGAATAATTACCGTCCCATCTCTAAATTACCATTTATATCAAAAGTTTTGGAGAAGGTTGTGTTTAATCAGCTTTCCTCCTACCTAAAGGAAAATGGTGTTCTGGATAAATATCAGTCTGGTTTCAGACCACAACATAGTACAGAGTCTGCACTGCACAACTGTGAAGTTTTAAATGATTTATTTCTGATTGTTGACTCCAGTAAATGTGCTGTTTTAATTTTGCTGGATCTAAGCGCGGCATTTGACACTCTTGATCACAATATTCTTTTATATCGCTTACAACATATAGGAATCCAGGGTTGTGTTTTGAATTGGTTCGCTTCATATTTAAAAGACCGAACCTTCTCAGTAGAGATAGGCAGTTTTTCATCACCTCGTGAACCAGTTAAATATGGGGTTCCGCAGGGCTCGATCCTGGGTCCTGTTTTATTTTCGTTATACATGCTTCCACTGTATGCTATTTTTACTAAGTATAATGTATTTTACCACTGTTATGCAGACGATACTCAGTGTTACGTTCCTATACATCCAAATGATGATTCCAGCTTAAAGTGTTTATTTGATTGTTTGAGGGAGGTTAAACAGTGGATGTCTGCTAACTTCCTTCAGTTAAATGAATCTAAGACGGAAGTTATAATCTTTGGCCCATCTAAGTTTACAGAGTTGGTCGCCAGTAAGTTGGGACCTTTATCTGCCAATATCCATCCACACGCTCGCAATCTGGGTGTTATTTTTGACTCAACTTTGACTTTTGATAAACAGATAAACGGTGTGGTCAGAAGTTGCTTTTATCAGATAAAGAATATTGCAAAAGTTAAGCCTTTTTTAACTCCTAGAGACTTGGAATCTGTGATGCACGCTTTCATTTCATCAAGGTTAGATTATTGTAATGCACTATACCTTGGTGTTTCACAGTCTTTATTGTCACGCCTTCAATTGGTCCAAAACGCTGCTGCAAGACTGCTAACAGGAACAAGGAAACGAGAGCATATCTCACCAGTATTGTCTTCTCTTCATTGGCTACCAGTTAAACAGCGTATTGACTTTAAGGTGCTGTTGTTTGTTTATAAGGGGTTGCATGGACTTGGTCCTCCATATATCTCTGATCTTCTTTCAACTCACCATAATGCTGTTAGAAATCTTAGGTCATCCAGTAGTCTACAGTTGACTGTTTCAAGAACTCGTTTAAAATCAAAAGGAGATTGTGCCTTTTCAGTGGCCGCCCCTCAGCTTTGGAACAATCTGCCATTACATATAAAGTCTGCAGCTACATACACTGATTTTAAATCATTGCTTAAAACTCATCTATTTATTGCTGCTTACGGTCACAAGTGACTGTTGTGATATTGCAAAGTTTTCTGTTTGTGTATTGTTTATTTGTTGTTTTATGTCTTTTTGATAATTGTTTTTACATTGTACAGCACTTTGGCCAACAGCTGTTGTTTTTAAATGTGCTCTATAAATAAATAAAATATGACTATATGGGGAGACATAGCAGGGGTATTTGGCTCTGTCAATTCAAGTAGTAATACTGTTCAGATGAACCAACTAAGTGAGTACACTCAGTGGGTGGAACAATGACTGGAAAAGGACTTACTGAGCCTCTTCAAGGTTCTCTATAGCAGCTGGTCAGCATCTTAATAACGCAGCAAAGGAATTGGCAGATGCATTAATGAAATCGTCTAATTTCGAGACACATCGTGAGGCGTGTTTATTTTTGGCTCAGAATTTGTGTTATGGTGTGGATGGCGGATGAACCCAGGTGCAGACAGATTGCAATCACAGATAGTTTATTGTAGACAAAAAGGGAAAACAAAGCCCACGAGGGGGCAAAACAAGACTATGGCAAGAACTAAGGTGACTAACTAGACAAGGAACTGACGAAATACTAGAACATAAACAACTGACAATAACTCAACAGGAAGATTTCTCTTGACAGGTACTCACAAACTTGACAAGTATTAACATCAAGCAACATTTGGCAATGAACCGACACAAGACAGCAAACACAAGGGGATTATAAAGGGAACACTAATGACGAGGACAGGTGAAACTGACTAGACAATAATGACGAGACGAGGATAACAAGGGGGCGGGGTAAAGAAATGAGACAACACAAGCACATGGCCAAAACAGCTGGCCATGCGCTCTGCACACAAAACATGGGTCTGTTATGATCCTGCCACAATACTAGGAAAAAACACAGACATGATGGCAGAATCATGACAGAACCCCCACCTTAAGGAGCGGCTACCAGACGCTCCTCAAAGGGACACTAAGCACGGGACAAGACAGAACGAGACATAGACAAAAACCAACAAAACATAGCAAACATAACTAATGGGATACATGAATAAACAATAACCGGGTTAGGGTGAAACATTAGATACAACATACAAGGCAGAGGTGGTGGGGGAAACACAATGTCCTTAGAGGGCACTTCAGGGTGAATGGGAGGACAGGGGGTCTTGGGTCTTTGGGACGAGGGCTGAGGACGGGGAATCCGGGAGGACCTTGCTGAAGACACATGAGGACGGGACTTGGGCGAAAACAGTCCGGAGTTTCGTGGTGACAGGGGAACAGTCCGGGGATGAGAAATGTCAGAGGAGACAGGGGTAACAAACGGACGACTGGAGACAGTGGGGACTGCAGCAGCAGGTAGTGGAACGGAGACAAGGGGATCATCAGGCGGTAAGGGGACTGGGACAGGAACAGAGCTCCCAGATGTAGAGCCAGAATCAACGCTCCACATCTCTGACTCAGAGAGATCGTCGTCAGACGCTGACTGGGGTTCGGCGCCCTCGGCGGCTGACTGGGGTTCAGCGCCCTCGGCGGCTGGGCGTGGGTGCAGCGCTCTCGGCGGCTGGCGTGGGTGCAGCGCTCTCCGGCGGCTGGCGTGGTGTGCAGCGCTCTCGGCGGCTGTGGCGTGGGTGCAGAGGGCAAGGCAGGATAGACAGGGGGTTCAAGGAACTGGACTAGACGGGACAGGTATTCTGACAGGGTCTTGGCCACACTGATGACAGGAATCTCCTCTTGGGCAGAAACTGTATGTAGCACCCTTTTAGCGGCTAAATCGGCCGCAACTCTCTCTGTGCAGATCCTGGAACAGTACTTGCAGTAGTGAGCTCAGGATCAGCGCTTGCCGTCAGCGGGCTCAGGATCAGCGCTTGCTGGAGCGGGCTCATTGACAGCGCTTGAAGCAGCGGGCTCAGGATCAGAGCTTGCAGTAGCGGGCTCAGGATCAGCGCTTGCTGGAGTGGGCTCATTGACAGCACTTGAAGCAGCGGGCTCAGGATCAGCGCTTGCAGTAGCGGACTCAGGATCAGCGCTTGCTGGCAGCGGGCTCATTGACAGCGCTTGAAGCAGTGGGCTCAGGATCAGCGCTTGCTGGAGCGGGTCTCATCGACAGCGCTTGAAGCAGCGGGCTCAGGATCAGCGCTTGCAGTAGCGGGCTCAGGATCAGCGAACGGGGGAGAAGACACTGACGGTGAGCAAGAGGCTCCTCTCCTCCTCTCTTCTTCTTCCTGGGTCGAGGAGCAGAGAGCATAGCCGGTGCTGAAACGGGTTGGGGAACTGTGTCGGGCGAAGGAGGGGTTTTCTCAGGCAGGGTTGACTCCGACGCAGAAGACTCTGAAGGAGAGTCCCACGAGGTACGTCTCCCTCGTTTCCCTCGAAGGCTGAAGGGGGAAATGGAGTGTCAGGAGTCGTGGGGGAGCTGGCCTGGCCCCCAAGCGTCACAACGCCTATCATTCGGCCCTCGGGTATAGCTGGCAGGCAGGCAGAAGCTGAAGACCATGAGGAAGCCGCCTGTGACTCCTCCCGGGAGAAGATCCCAAAGGCGGTCATACTCCTTCACGATCCGCTCACCCTGGGACGGGATCTGGCAGCTGATCAGCTCTCCGGTGGTGGGTGCAGGCAACCAGCATCGCTCACGAAACTTTGAAGGGAGCAGGAAAGGCATGTTGTCTGCTGGGTTCTGCTTCTGGTCGGTTCATTCTGTTATGGTGTGGATGGCGGATGAACCCAGGTGCAGACAGATTGCAATCACAGATAGTTTATTGTAGACAAAAGGGAAAACAAAGCCCACGAGGGGGCAAAACAAGACTATGGCAAGAACTAAGGTGACTAACTAGACAAGGAACTGACGAAATACTAGAACATAAACAACTGACAATAACTCAACAGGAAGATTTCTCTTGACAGGTACTCACAAACTTGACAAGTATTAACATCAAGCCACATTTGGCAATGAACCGACACAAGACAGCAAACGCAAGGGGATTATAAAGGGAACACTAATGACGAGGACAGGTGAAACTGACTAGACAATAATGACGAGATGAGGATAACAAGGGGGCGGGTAAAGAAATCGAGACAACACAAGCACATGGCCAGAACAGCTGGCCATGCGCTTCCACACAAAACATGGGTCTGTTATGATCCTGCCACAATACTAGGAAAAACACGGACATGATGGCAGAATCATGACAATTTGAAGGTAGAGGATAGAGGATCTTCAAGTTATTCGAATGGGTCAAGTTCCTGAGCGAATAGCGGTTACTGGTTTTCGGTGATCAACTTAATTTGACTTCTGCTAAACATGCTCCATTAGTTAATTTTTTTAACTAACGCAATTAATGAAGATTTATTGTCAGGTTCTGGAACATTACATTTGATTATGGTCTGGCCTCAATATGGGAAGCGCAATATTATGACAGTTAGACGATTCCAATCAATGGGGTTTAGACAAGGAAATTAAGTAATTAGATTGGGAAGGAATGGATATTGGGCTGAAGGTAAAACACCAATGATTTACTACAGACTGTTGTGTTGAGGAACATGAGTGGGTAATTTGCTCATGCTCTACAATGTTTAGCTCTATCTCTTAATGGATCTTCAGTCTAGGAAGTAGTTCCTTCAGATCAAGCCACAGGTGCATGGCAGGTGTCAGAAGCACAGTGGTGTATATTACTTATGTTTTAACTATTTATTTGTACGATACAGCTGCAAATAAGTATTTGAACACCTAAGAAAATCAATGTTAATATTTGGTACAGTAGCCTTTGTTTGCAATTACAGAGGTCAGACGTTTCCTGTAGTTTTTGCAGGGTCTGGACCAATCAGACACACACTAATAATTCATATTCATTATATTTAATGAATAAAGGTCTATGAATCTCCCCAAAACTAACATCACAAATAAAGTTACTATGTTACTCATAAATCTTGGCCCCAGATAAAACTTTTGCCAGAATGTCAACTCCTCTCATTGGTAAAGCAAACGGAGAGAGGTTGGGATCTTCTCAGGCTTTATTTAGAGACAGTCCACCGAGACCTCCATCTCTTGGTTTTTCGCATCTGGCCACAACATAGCTTCTGCTGATACCCCGTGCCCCCCTTTTCACTGAAGCCCCAGGCCCCAGAAGGCCGTGCTTTCATGCTCCCAAAAGAGAGTCAGACTGTTTTTCTTCTATCCAGAAACTGCAACCTTACCAACTGAAAAGGACAACCTCAGGAGTGCACAATGACTTCTCCTAAGGAAGAAGAAGTCCGTCGCAACTTACACCTCTCTGTGTGTCCAACCATGCAAGTTCATTGTATCTTCTTCATCCAATGAAGAAGAAAATGATTGAGACTTCAACATTTGACACTCGCAGAATCATCAACAACTTAAAATTTCAGCAACTTTGATAATAAGTGTACACTACCCAGGCATGCAAGTATACTTTTGATTTGATGCTTTGAAAATTAAATGCTTCTCATAGTTACACGGAACTTCTCAATAGTTCTGTTTCCGGTTTCACTCACCTATTTATATTCATGTGTATTAGGGGTGGAACCATAGACATAATAGATACATAGACACCCTATTGGCCTCTGGAGCGCACGTGAACGGCGCCGCCATATTGGGGAGAGCAACTTTCCCATACCTCTCATACCGGGAATTGAGAAAAATGCCTGTTTTGTGCTCTGCTTGGAAATGTACAAATCGCCACACAACTGAAAACAGCTTTCGAGGAAGTACCTTTCACAAGGAGGAATGGACGTTTGTTTTTGGTTGTATTTGGTCATGATTTAATTAGTAATAGTAACGTTCAGAGGTTAAATTTAAAAATACTACTGTTATTGTGTCACGAAATGTAGTTTTAATCGTTTTTCAGTTGACAATGTAGTTGTTTAAAGCTCAAATATGTGGTTTGTTTATAAAGATGACGCCTATTTAAAAATTTGATGTGAAGTTTTCGGAGTTGTAAGCTGCGCTCAGCGCTCGTCTCCCCCGCCTGGAACAGCTGAACATCGGCCAGTGTTTCTGACGGTTGCCGCTGGCTCGGATGTCTCTAGTCTAGAGGTTAAACACGAGATATAATTTGTCTTGTGTTTATCTGAAGGGCGATCTTTGCTCTCATTCATCTATAAATGGTTCCCTGGTAAATCGTTTTTGCTCAGGGCAAAGTGAAGTTTCATAACTTTTTATTTAGCCTATTTTAACGTTGTATCCTGCTGTGTGTTTGACTGAAGCTTCTTCTGTTATAATGGCTAGCCTATTACTGATCAATAAAACTGAAATTTAACAAAAAAGAGCTAAATATTAAACTATTCACTATTTTATATTGTGTATGTTCTGTAATTGAAATGTCTTATTCTATTGCTATTATTATAGTATTATTAATAAACTATACTATCATCAATATTTTCATATAATTATATTATTATTCTTTACCATTTTATTTGCTGTATGCTACTTGGTTATTTTATTGACTAAACTATTTACTATTACTTCTCAGTTCATGTTATAATTACTATTTGCATTGCACTGTATGCCCAGTTGTACCATAACAAATGTATTATCATAAAGGATCCATCAGTTATCCATGTTATTGCTAAAATCTGGTCAATCACAGAAAATGCATTTTCCACAATAAGCAAACTTAAATATCTCAGTATGGGGGACTTCACCATTCTTATCCAAGAATAAAAAGCCAGATACATGACAAGCCTGAGTTTGACCATTCTTTATTTAAAGTATTTATTTAAGTCTAACTATCGATGTTTTAAATAACTAGAGATGGAACTTTTTGTACACCACTTACAAACCACTGAAATCGGTTGATAAATGTAAAACAGTTTGTTTTTAATCTAGAAAAAAACGCAGCTCACCCGTTTACTTACATTTGATATAGAGTAGTCTTGCCCTCCGCAAAATGGCCGACCCGTTGACGTCTATGTATTTATTATGTCAATGGGTGGAACGGTACATGTATTCGTATTGAACCGAAACGGTACGGGCGTCACGGTTCGGTGCACGAATTTAAACGGAGAATACACGGTATATAAATAAATAAAACTTGCGTGCATATTAATTAATGTAATGCGGAACTACTGTTAGATACGCGGGTTCTTTATGGACACATAGCCTAATCTGTACCATCGGCTAGCTCTGAACCGTCAAAGCTCTGAACGCTGAGTTTACTTCAAACGTGGCTTTATACGCGCATCCTCGCTTTGGACTAGCGTTCGAACCAGACGCGATAGACGTGAATCTATGGTGTGACCGCATAATGAACAGGCTGCGATGTCAAGATTGCAATGCTTGTGTGTGTGAGAGAGAGAGAGAGAGAGAGAGAGAGAGAGAGAGAGAGAGAGAGAGAGAGAGATTGAAAAACTCCTTTAATTCTGAATTAACATCCTAAAAACATCAACATTATAACATCAATCTCACAAATACTTTATATTATCAAAAAGATAAAACCATCTCTCCATCATCACCGACAACACAAAAAACATTTGCAACAGACCATTTTTCAACAAAGAAAACACTGCATTGTTTGTCAACTTATAATAAGCATATTCTATTCTGAGACGGGATGCTAATAGGCCTAAAAAGACCCCATTAACTTCATTTGACCCTTTTTTCTGAATCATATGTTTCCTTGAAATCCATATGGAAAGTTTAGCCACTCCAAACACATAGTTCATCAAACCATGCTTTTGTTTTTTCTTTGCCAATACTTTGGTCCAAAAATGAACAAAGAAAAAGAAAACCCTTCTCCCCAAAGCAAACACCACTGTTCCAATAAATGAAACAACTCTCCTAACCTGCCACATTCACAAAACAAATGAATCAAAGTTTCATTCTGGGTGCAAAAAGGACATTCCACCCCTTGATTAGGATCTAAATGGGCAACATGTTTATTGGTGGCTATAGCCCCATGAGTTATTCTCCATTGGAGATCTCCCGTTCTCTTATCGATCGGTAATTTAAACAGGGATTTCCAACAGCCTTTCACACACTGATCCGGGCCAAAGTAGTCAAACCACTTTGATGGTTTCATTACCACCAAGGATCTCCATATGAAGCATTTTTACACACAAAATATACATTTGTTTCTTGCCCATCTCTTCAAAAGAACCCAGTTGTACCGTTGAGAATGAAAGAAAGCTATTCTCTATGCTAAGCCCCTCTTCAACTGTTAGAGAGACATCAAGTGATGGAAAAACATTCACATCTCGTCCTCCCATTGACTCAACACATCACTTTCACTGGCAAAAGCTTTCAGTGACGGTGGTAGTGACTCACAGACCTCATCCACTATTTTTCTAATCAATCTCTCAGATCTTACATTGGCCAATCGTCCTAGTTCAACTAGAGAGGTGTTCATGGCTCTAAAGAGATTGCCCAGCTTTGTGCATCCAGCCTCTCTCAGCGCTGATTGTAAAACTGGCAGACTTTAAAGACCTTGCATTAATGAAATCATTAAAAAATAGAGGCTCTTCAAAGATCCACATTCCAGGAAATGCAGTTGAATCTCTTGTAATCCTCAAAATCTGACATGCATTTAAAACTGAATAATAGAAAGATGTTAATTCCCAAAATCTACTTCTTCAGTTTTCAACAAAAAAGTTGCTTACTATAACACAGCCTCCCTGCCTTCTGTAGAAGCAACTTTGCAGTTTCATGCCATCTCAACCCATTCCCATATAGAAGTCTCTGTGCAGTTTTTAATCTAAACGTCAGAATACGCAAAGATAAATCTACAAGTCCCTGACCCCTCTCACAAAGAGGCAGATAAAGGGCAGCAGCTCTAATCCAATGACAGCCTGACCAAAAAAAATCTAAAAGTTTCCTCTGTAAACTTTGAATCAGGGCCTTCGGTGGATTTAAAACCATAAATTTGTGCCAGAGCATGGAAGCAACCAAATTATTTATGACAAGAACACGCCCTCTGTATGACATCTGGGGCAACAACCATTTCCACTTGGACATTTTTGCAGACACCTTCTCCATTATTCCCTCCCAGTTCTTTTCTTGATATTGTTGTGTGCCCAAAAAATACCCAAAACTTTAAAGCCATTTTTCCCCCATCTCAAACGTCCAGGTAAACAAGGCAGCTTTTCCTGTTTCCCACTTTCCCACTTGTAAAGCCTCACTTTTATCCCAGTTGACTTTTGACGAAGAAGCCTTTTCATAACACCTCAAAGACCTTTCAATTGTGCATACATCATCATCATTTTGATAAATATATTGATGTCATCAGCATATGCTGAAACAACTAGAGGGACTCAAAGTTGTGATATTGGTAACCTGAAAACCATTCAAATTGTTCCTCAAAAAACACAAAAGAGGTTCAATAGCTAATGCATAAAGCTGTCCTGATATAGGACAACCTTGCCTTATTCCTCTTTCCACAGGAATTGGTCTACTAAGTCCCTCCCCACTTTGACCATGCAAGAAGCTCCATTATAGAGGAGGCTTATCCAGGCAATAAATCTCTCTCCAAAACCAAAAGCTTTTAAGACGGAAAACAAAAACCTATGATCGATTCTGTCAAACGCTTTCTCCTGGTCCAAAGATAAAAGTTCCGACATTCTGATCATACACTTTACACACATCTAGTACATCTCTCATCAAAAATAAATTGTCCATTATAGTCCGATCTGGAATGCAATAGGTCTGATCCATATGCACAAGCAAGCCAATATGAGGCTTCAACCTATTGGACAGAGCTCTGGAAAGGCACTTTATACTCGGTACATAAAAGACGCAACAGGTCTCCAGTTCTTAAGATGTGATAAATCTCCTTTTTTAGGAAGTAAAGTTAAAACAGCTCTTCTGCAAGAAGTTGGAAGTAAGCTTTGTTCAAAAGAGCTCATCATGACTTCATGAACATCACATCCTATAGTCCCCCAGAAATGTTTAAAAAAGTCAATGCTGAGTCTATCTATTCCAGGTGAGCGCCCCGAAGTCAGCTGATTAACAGCTATAGTGAGTTCCTCCAAGCTTAGTCCTTTGTCCAGTTCTGTTTGTTCAATTCCACTAAGTTTAGGCAGGCCTTCTAAAAGTTCTTGGACACATTCTTCATCACATTGTTCTTTGCCATACAACTCAGTATAAAAAGTGTGGCGCATCTTCTCATTTCCCTCCATCAGTTGTTACATTCCCATCCGGACATCTCAGACATGTCATGCGCTGATTTTTCACACCAGTTTTTTCCAGGTTGAAAAAAAACGTACTGGAGGCATCCATATCCTTTAAAGGTTCTCTAAGTGATGTGGGGCCAAAACATTTTTTGTCACATACAGCAAACGTCTCCTCACTATCCGCTAGCTGCCTGTCCCCCAAACACACTGTAAAAAACACGGTCTCTGTAGACACCACAGGCTCCACACACGGCAACAAAAACAATCATGTCTCACCCGGACCACGAATCCTAACAAACAGTGTTCCAGCCAATCACTGGCAAGAAGTATTTGAGGGTGGGTCTGGGAGGTTAGTGCGCGTGCACATGAAGGGGGTGTGTGTGTGTGTGTGAAGGAGAGAAGCATCAGATTCAGAGTGAAGTTTGAAAAATGGCCGACACACGACCAAAGAGACGACGTTCTGATGAACAAATTAAAAAAAGGAATCGGATAAAGAACGTGCGAAGTTCAGAATATACATCGGTAAAGCGTTTGAAAGTGGCGAGACTCCGCGGCAGAAGGGCTTCAGGTCCGATGTTCAGGTTGCTCTGTTTTTGCTGGACAGGTGGGTAACGTTAAATTATTATTATTTTCTTATAAATTGTTCTCCAAACCCACACTAGGATATAATTAGCTAAAACTATGCAGTCAGCGTGAACTTTGGTGGATACAACATATGTTTTTAGTAGCTAGCGTTCAATCTGTAAAGCAAATGGTCAATACAATTATAAGTAAAGCGAAATTTAATTTTGAATGATTCTTTTCATCAACGAATTATTATGAATTATAATGTTAATTTAAGTATTGACAGCTTTTACAAAACTTTGTTTGACGGCGACCCCATTGTTTATGCTCACTGGGAAATGTGAATGTAATGCTATCTTGCTATTATTTGTCCTTGCATGGAAGTTATAATTACAATCTATCTTTCTCTTTTTCTGTATTCCGTGCTGCAATTTATAAAAGCACTTTGGTAACTTGTTGACATTACAAATTGAATGAAGTATCAATAAAACTGTGCTGATGTTTGTGGTAGCTACAATTTCCTTTATACTCACACAAATCACTTGCTGAACCGAGGTGATTCCCTATCTGTTGGTCTGCCAACCCCAATACTGCATGTATTTTTTTGTCTCCCTAATGAAACACACCTGATTCCAATGAGCTTATGAGTTGATTCAGGTGTGTCGTAATTATATTGACAAATGAACATGCAGTATTAGTTGGATTCCAGGACAGGTTTGGGAACCACTGTGCTAACTGGTAGTGCCAGGGGATTTGTTTTTCGAACAATCATTTCAATTTGTTGACACTGTAGCTGCAATAGGGACAAATTTACCTGCCACGCCATTCAAGGCTGGGACCGAGACCGGAGACCTTCACCACCACAATTATCTAGCATAAGTTCAGAATGTTTGTCTGGAAGGTGAGACAATTTTTCCATTCATTACAGTCCACATTTTTGATATGCATAAGTGTAATTCTTTTTGTTTATTTCTATTTTGTGCTCTTGCTGCTGATATACAGAGTTGATTTTGCCATAGAGAGGAGTTGAAGCTATGAATCAGAGCACTTTATCAGCGAATCTGAACAGTTGGAAGCGAGGTATGTAAAATTAATAAAGTGGAACTTTTAAACAATTTTTTAAATGTTGATTGTGTTGCTTTGAGTAAAGTGGGATGAAAACACGTTTTTCCTGGTGTCATGAACAAAATTATATACCTTCTTTCATATCGATATGTCTCTTTCTTTATAGTATTTTGATTACAGTAAATAATGCTATATGAAGAAAACAACACTATTCCAACATTTGATATTATAAATTGAACTTTGTAAAACAACATTGAACATTGATATCTTCACACTAACATTGTCATTGGCCACTGTAGCATTAGACACATAGCCATGTTTGTTCTTGACACATACTGTATTTTTAATAAAAATCTGTTAATATTTACTTCTTTTTTTAGTATTTCATCAGTAGATCTGAATGAGCCACAAGTCACAGCGCTCACAATCGATGAGAATGTGTTCAATGACCTTAGGAATTCCATGTAAGTAATTGTGGTTTGTTTGTATATTATTTATTTATTTATTTCAATTTGATATAAAAAATTTTAAAGCAAACAAAAGTAATATTTTTGCGTCCTCAATTTGTGCAGTATAGACTATGAGGATACCATAAGCTGCTCAGACCACCAAGAGGAATCCTGTAGTTCTGATAGTGATAGTGAGTATATACCAAGGATTTGTGTCAGGTATGTGATACCATCATAGTTGCATGTACTTTTTTTTCTATGCATTTAAACTCAGATTACGTGTTTTTGGCATCATGCTTCTCAACAGGACTGGTGGAGCCTTTGAAACACCTTTTAAACTTAGATGATATTCGTGAAATTAATATGGAAGACACATTGTATGATTTCGAAGACATGGAGAGAATGGAGAGACAAAGATACCAAAACTGATACTTCACAGTCTCCTTTTATAATGAAAGTTATATGTGAAGATGACATCACTGGTGTGCCTGGCTCAAATCAGTGTATCATAGCAGCCTGAAGCAGCTTGTGAAGTATTTGGACATTCCAACCATAGCATGTACAGCAATCGACCGTACCAGCAAGGAACAACGTCGTGAGTGCACCAAACCCATTTGAAGTGGTTGTCCGGGAAAGG